>JAHDVF020000257.1:0-609077 GCA_022606425.2 Lepidostoma basale | reverse complement strand
AATATGATACCTGTAGAAAATGGATGTTCCCATAAATACCAAGTGTTAAATTAAGTAAATGTCTCGTGCAATACTTACTCATACATTTAATTCGACTGTGCGATGATACTTATTGTTATTCTTATTCCCTTAAGTACACAAAAAACATTAACATTATAAGGTCCACTGTGTGTGATTAAAAATGAATAAGTTGTTTGGTAAGTGCCGACCTGAATAATGGCGGTCTGTAATTTGGGCGAACAAATGGAACTTTCAACAGTTTTGCGGAAATCCGCTGTTTACTGAACACGTCCTGCTAAAGTTGGCGTAATGTTTTTAAAATTAAAATGTTGTTCTCTCAATACAAAATGTCCGCTTCAGTAGCGTGACCAAAAATATCATGAATAAGTAATACTTAATACGAATGAAAACGTCTATTTTATAGAAGTTTTATTATATTTTATGAAAATAAAATGTTTCGCCATCTTCTTCTTCTTCCTCTTAGTTTAGGTCGTATGACCTGTTTGTGACGGTGGGCTGTCCTGGGATGATGATGTTCAGACGTCCCTCCATATCTTCGGCGCCCTTCCTGGTAATCTATTGCTGCTTGAGTTTTCATATTTAACAATTTTTGCAATTCTTGTATTCTCCATGCGGTCCACGTGGTCTCTCCAAAAGCGCATTCTGCTTCTTCCCTATCTCACTATGTGCTCCACCACAGACAGACCTTATCGTTTCATTTCTAATAGTTCTTAGTTCTATTGGTATCGGCTCTGACTTCTATTCCATACGTCATGATGGGGCGAACGCATGCCTTGTATAGCTTGACTTTTTCGCCATTAAAACATAATCAAGTGTTTGTTTTATGTCAAAGACCTAAGGCCTTAGTAAGGCGATACATGTCATTTCCATTATATACAATTAAACCTCCAGATGCATATATTTTTTTTAATGTGGAGATTAACATCATTTTTACAGAAACAATAAATATATAATTATGAAATATAAATATGATTTTTTAAGAAATCCTTCAGTTTTTGTTTTTATTTCTGACCAGCATGTTGATGCGTGAGCCTGACGAAACCGCTCTCTGCCTAAATAAAAATAAAAAGTGAAAATTGTTACTAAATTATTATTTCATGAATTTACATTAAGATGTTTCTCTAAAAATGATTCAAATTAATCATATGATATCCATTCCCTGCCACTGCTAAAATTCTTTCTCACGCGAATAACTCACATTTGCTGTCGTTTTTCCATGTTGAATTAATTAAAAACATGACTTTAAATATTAATCAACCCCCAAAAATTCCAATTAAGAAATATATTTTAATTAGGGTATATAAAAATTTACAAATAATTAACTATTTTGGTAAATAAAGTAGTAAAGCCAAAATTTCTTTCGAATTTTATCACTAAAAGAACTATTCATTTCAATATATCAAGTTTTTATATTTCAATTATTTACTTAAAATAAAATCACAAGAATTACAGATATATACTTTCAAATCGTTTGCAATTGCGTAATATGAATTGAATAAAAGATAAAAACATTAAGATTCAAAGTTTTAAACGGTGAATGGGAATTTGGAGATTTAATTACCAAATGGTTTCAAATTACGGAAGTGAGCTGTTAAAAACTAAAAAAAAATAATAATACAAGATGATGATAATTAATTTATTTTTTATAATATTATATGCTTTTTGTTCCGAATATTATTATGAATTGAATTTGTTATAGAAGAATATTATTGTATTACCGCATTTTACCCTTTAATATCGCATTTCTTTTCGTATCTTTGCAAGACGTATAGTTTTTCATCCCTCGGATACATCAGATAAGCTTTCTTTACTGTCCTTTGTTCGCCTGTTCTATCTGCTATCCCCAAGTTGTTTGTTGATAGAACTGAACATAACACTATAAGTGGTGAATGCACTGTGCTCAGTGTCCAACAGTAGAAATTTATTTGTTTTTGTTCGAGATTTGTTACGAGAAAGCAATGTAATGTATCTATTTCCGACGTGTTTGTGCACATTTCGCGAAAAAACAAAACTTAATGCGGGTTTTTTTAGGCCGGTACTTTCATTACCCGATCTCTTATCTATCCTTCATTTCCAATATCAAAACACTTCTTAAGACAATCTCTTGATGGAACTTCATTTTAAATGATAATTAAATAAAACTTTTTAAATAACGATTTCCACTTTCTGTATTTATTTCGACAGCGACCGATTTTACCAAGTTAGATCAGTCTGTCGATGCCAACTAGCCTGACAAAACTTGTCTCTGTCGAAATTAAGACAAAAAGTAAAATCAGTTATTAAAAAAGTATAGTTTTATTTAATTAATTGATGGTTGCGGTTTTAAATGGTAAAACTCCATTGTAAATAAAATGTTTAATGAAAACGAAAGAAAAAGAAACGAAAAAGCGACAGCATTTTCATTATGCATTTTACGTTTTACTTGATTATTAATCAAAACAATTATTCGCAAATCATAAAGCTAGCAGTTTCATTAAAAAAACAATGATAAATATTGTGGAATAAAAGTAGACAATTTAAAAGCTACCCTTAGAATCTATGTTTTTCAAATGTTCAAACCGTGTTTTTCAAATGATGTTTTAAGGATAAATATTATTTCAATAGAGACGAAGATGTAAATTGTTTTTTGGAAACAGAATATGGTGCTCGAGGCGTTTACAGGACTTATGACCAGTCATTGGTTGGGTTAAGCGATCGCTTTATGTAACACAAAATTCGCCATTTCGCCCTTCTTACGACCACCACGTGTGACAAATTTTTGAAAGATGTATATATGCTAATATGTTGAGGAACACTTCACATTTTTATGTCCAATCTACACTAGCGCCATCTATTAAGATAAGGTGTAAGCATTAAGCAGAAAATGATATTGTTTTAGCATTATTAGCAACATTGTTTTGAAAATGACGTTGTTTTAGCCTCAATAGCATGAAAAATGTCACTTTCACAATGAGACTTAGAAGCGTTATCGGTTTGCCAATAGGTATTACCTAAGATATTATAGATTAGTTCAACACGGTAGCAGGTGATATAATCTATGTTATTGTTGACACAAATAATTGTCGGGGGAAAATAAAGTCAAGTCACTCAAAATGTTCTACAATAATAATTAATATATGCGATTATGAATCAATTAAAAAAAAGACCTAAATATATTTTTATTATTTCCAATAATTTTTATGTATTTATTTATTTATTGTTGATACACAAACAAAGCGTCTAATGTACAATCGTAATAAGTAATAAAAACATATTTTAAATCAGATTAGACACCTTAGTTAGATGTGCACACCAAGTTCATACTTCTGGTAATACAACTGTCATGCACCGAACTCATGGAATACCGTGGAAGTCGTGAAATCGTGGAAGATCAAGGAAAACTTGGAATGACCAAAATATTTAAATTTTAAAGTTATGTTCGTTAAGCCATTTAGAAGTCGAAAGAATCGCCGTGCGTGTATGACGACTCACTAAGTGAATGAAGACGACCTTCGTGGCAGAGTGGTAAGAGCTCTGACTTCCATACCGAATGGCAGTGTGATTGTCACAGTCTTTAGTCTGGTGTAGAATTCACGTGACAATAAAATGGCGATAGATTGGCTACCTATCAGATGTCACGAGAATCAATATACTAGTTAAAAAAATCAATTGTATACAGTAATTGGGTTCATGTTCATGGGATTCAGTGGGGATGTGAGACTTGGAAGTCTACCGCAGACGTTATTGGTAAACTCCAGGTGTTTATAAATAGGTGCCTTCGCTCAATATTCAAAATCTATTGGCCCCAAACAGTGTCAAATGCCGTTCTCTGGACCATGGCAGGCGAAAAGCCAATAAGAGAACAAGTCGCTAGGCGCAAGTGGCAGTGGATCGGTCACACTCTGAGACGGAACCCAGCCTGCATCGCTCAGGGCGCACTAGACTGGTCCCCTATGGGTGGAAAGAGAAAGCGAGGCAGACCTAGAGCCACCTGGAGAAGAACCCTGCAGGACGAGGTTAAGGCAGCAGGTCTCACTTGGGACGATGTTAAGCATCAGGCATGCGATAGAGTCGGGTGGAGAAGATTCCTTGAGGCCCTATGCACCACGGAGGTGTGACAGGACAAAAAGAAGAAGAAGAAGAATTGGGTTCAAACAACCTGTTGTATACATAAAAAAAAAAAAAAGAAGATGAATCTAAACAGGTGTGTAAGGATCAAGTAGCTCGGCGGGCCATTCTCTCGTGGCGTGATGGTTTGTTTTTTGTTATTGTTAAGATTTAAAAACTTGTAATGTTGAAACATTACACAAATATTCTATTTTGTGTTTTTTAAATGCGTTTTATGAGAAGCTTAATCAAGAAACCCTTATGGTGATCGTGATAAAATAAACGATAAGAACTCATAAGTTTCTATGATACATTGAACATTAATAAAGCATTGCAGCTTTTCAATATACATCCAACGTGGGGCGACATAAGGTGATCAAATTTATTTGTTTTTATTGCTATGCAATAAGCTCCTTTGTCGATGCCAATTATGATAAACGTTGCTATGGAAACGTTGCCAATTATTTTCTGACTAATATTTACAAAGCTATTCGATATTATAGTCACTTCATTATCTGGCAGACATATGGAGCCGATCTCTTGGTAATAGTATTATTACGGCAGAGTCATGAAAAGTAATGTGAAATAGATTGTATGCTGATTTGATATGGGGCAGACGATATTGGCCTTTATGGGTATTTGACAACGTGTTTGAAAAACTATAATCTTTTTATTCATCATTACAAACGTCTATTGGATAACGTTTAATAAGAAAATTGCGGGCAAAGTGGGTCACTTGGTGCCATCAGTGACTATACGAGATTACGACAAGAAAAAATTTCATATTAAATTCAAACATAATGTTGAAATATATTACTTGGTTATATGAATCTAGAAGGATAAAGTATAATACGATTTCGTTAAATTGTTACTTAATTCTTTATTATATATTTAAAACATACGAAAATGATTCCGTCCATATACTCTATATTTTAACTGTTGAAATTATTTGACCATGAACTACAAGTTCTGGTGAATAGTATGTATGAGGTATGCATGCGAAACGATCTGATGATGAATGTGAATAAATCCAAAGTAATGATTTTTGACAAACAAGAAATCATGACAGTCTGCAACATTAGCGTGAATGGTAAAAATCTGGAGCAAGTAGACGAGTTTGTGTATTTGGGTAGTATGTTTTCAAACGATGGGCGAGTGGAGAGGGATATTCAAAGAAGAGTTGGTGCAGTCATCGCAAACAAAAGCCTATCCAAAAAAGCTAAGATGGCAGTGCATAATGGTGTTCTTGTGCCGACCCTTATGTATGGAAGTGAAGAATGGAACTGGCAAAAGAAGGATGAAAGTAGAATAAATGCAGTAGAAATAGATATTTTAGACGAATGTGTGGATACTCTGTGTATAATAGACGGAAAATAGTGTTTACATAATAACTTTTTTTCTATACCTTCATATTTTTTAAATATGAAGTACGAGATGTAGGACATTATAAGACATTGTAATATTTAATAATGCCCTAGCGAAGCGAAACATGTCACGCTCACAAAATATATTAAAAAGCAGTGAATTCGCAATAAAGTGAAAAAAACTGTACAGACAAAATAGTTAAAGGGTCATTAATATGGTTCAGACACGTGATAATAACAAGTGTAGAAGGAATGGTGATGAAATAATATACATAATTACTATGTTAATAGAGCACAAGATCGAGGATAGTCGAATAAAACATGGAACTATCATATCAATAATTCGAGATCCTTGCATTAGCATTTGCAGTCGTAGAAATGGATGTCCTTACATTAAAGATTTAATAAATGTTGAAAATTAAAAGTTTGGCAGTACATCCTTTCTACTCACTTATTCGGAGAATCAACATTGATTATTGAATCATTATAATTATAAGTTTTATCAATCAGTGGATTAAGTAGCAAGAACTGTCCAGAAGGTGCGTTCCAGTCAAAACCTACGATTCGGAGTGCAGGCCATTCAAAGAGCAACAGAAAGGCAAACTGCATAGCGCAGAAATTAGTATGCTTATGCACATCCTCGGCAGTTTACGAGTAAGGCCGATCTTGATAAACTGGAGGACATCCATCTGAGATGGCACGGCACAGCATTCGGCGTTCAACCGATCATGTTAAACGGATAGTGATGTGGAGGTGGATAAGTGACCCACAGGATGTGGTAGGCCTAAATTAACGTGGGTGGAACTTACCAACAGGATTCTCAGATGAGACTAGGTCCCACCAAACTCTACTTAAGACAGACATCCCTGGAGACGACACATGAGAGGAGCCGACCACAAATAAATTAAACACAGGCTAAGAAGAAGTAGACAAATTAGTATTTTAACGGCGATCAACTCACCGTATCGTTTCTGACTCTGTCTCTTAGGCTAATTCCTAACATGGGTCTTTCCATGGCTCTTTGGGTCACTCGTAGTTTCTCGGCACTTTGTTTGGACAATGTAACAGTTTCAAGACCATAAGTACCAACTAGCAGAACGCAGGTTTTATAGACTTTTGGTTTCAGGTTGATCGGTATTTTCGTTTTTTAAGTATGTAACTCATGTTTCCGAAAGCTGCCCAGCTTAGTCCAATTCTTCTTTTTAGCTCTGCGGTTTGGTTATCTCTGCCCAATCGAATCATAAAAATCATTAGGTTATCAAAAATTACTCTTTTATATAATTAAGCTTCTTCTTCTTCTTCCTTCTTTAGAACTTTGGTCTGTTTCTGTGATCAAGCTGGCCTCTCTTGGGAGGTCGACTCCCAGCTAACCCTCCATCTCTTTGGCGGTCTTCTGGGGAGACGGTAACCGGTAGGAATCTGATGCTATAGCGTGTGAAATTCTGGAGAGATCCATCCTCTGTGCACATTCCAGCATCTTCTGCGTTATCTGTCTTATCTCACGACATCTTCTACCTCGCAGATTTCACGGATAGACGTGTTCCTCACGCTATCTCCAAGATTATTTCCTGCTATCATCCTCAGCATCCGCATCTCTGCCACCCGTAATATAGACTTTTGCGGTATTCGCTCTGGTCTCAATGCTAGGTGTCAGTATAGGCCTTACGCAGGTTTTGTATATAATTTATAAATTATAAGTAATTAATGCGAATATATATTTTTTTGTTTTATAGAAGTTTCATTATATTTTACAGTAATTACATGTTGACATTTGACAATATCTTAGCATGGCGAAACATGTCAATCCTATAAAATACAATAAAACTTCTAGAACACAGACTTTATCATTCGTATAAATAATTTTATATGGAGTTTTGAACAATTGTTAAAGATACAATAAATAAACCCTTTTAAAGTTTTTAAGAGCTCGTTATATAGAGTTTTTATATCCATAATGAAATATGAATATAAATAGTCTCGGCAGTGCATAAAAATACCGTGTCATGGCATCCTGAAATTCTATACGTGGTTAAATTACTCGAATATTTTGATTATCAGTCAACCGGTTCGGATTTCAGGATGCCTGTGGTCACGTGAAAATACCATACATGTCGATATAACACTTCCACAGTCATCGTTTATTTCATAGATATTTAAAAAAAATACATCGAAATTTGTTGGAATTAAAATTCAATTGAGCGTATTTCATTATAAGGATAGCCAGTAGATATGGTGAACTTTCATCGCAAAAATGTAAGATATAATTAAAAAATAAAAACTTTTTTCTAAATTGGGGAGGGTGAAAACGTATGATAAGTGTAATTATATTAAATCTGATTTCTTGTTTGTTCCAGATGACTTGAAAATAATAATTTTAAGGCATAAGTCAGAGCTATTGGTGATTTCTCTCTCTTTGATGAATAGTAAACGGTTTCCTTTGTTTCAAATTATTTTATTTTTTAGCAATATTCTTGTTTAATTGTAATATTTAAGATACTTTCCAAACATGGCAAAATAACCCAAAATCGATCCAATTGAAGTGACCCTGAAAACTTTAGATTCGAATTTTCCCTTAATTTATTTATTGTTTTTCTTGCGATTTTATATTATTTTATTTGAGAAATAAATTGCGTTATGTTTGTTTCAGTCAAAACCGCCTTCAAAAACGGAATTGGAAACGAGTTGGAAAATGAACAAAGCAGGTGATATGTTACGATATCAGATGTAAACATAAAGTTTTCCCGGAAAACAGTGTTTGTGAATTGGCTCACCTGTGACACTTAGCAGTGACATGGCGACAACCCCACGGCACTTTTCCCACCAAAAATCTACTATCACTGAATTCACAAATTATTCCACAGTTTCTTTAGTCCACACTGTGCACGAATAATCAAAAACTTGCACTGTTGCCTTAATATCATACTAGTACTCGATTTCACGCGATAAGATAAGCGATTGCAACCAGGGCTTTTTAAGTCAACTCAGCCCGCGGTAAACATCGTTACGAGACTAAAGATAATATAAATGACACGAAAACAACACGTTTTTTATATAATCAACACAAAAAAATTAAGTAATACACACATTTTTCTCACAAAATCATCGATTGTCAAAATCGTTTAGACACGGTTTCAATTCTGCACTCGAGTTACGTGTATAATAACCTATTGTCGAGATTTGAATTCGCGGCTGACTTCCACGATCGGCACTTGTTTTTCTTTTTCGAAATGGTGGAATGTTTTGGGTATTTACATTAGTCGGTCAGGGGCTGCGGTGGCGAGCCCCCGTTGGGCCGCGTGCCGCATATCAGAGCGCCCCCATGGCTCGCGGCATAGCACTGCCCGCTGACTGGCGATGTGGACCTGTGTGGTACTCGTTTCCCGCCCCACCCGCCTACCCGCCCGCTACCCGCGCCATCTTGTCCGCCATTTTGCGCGTGCGTAGCGTAGACTGAGAAATTTCAGGTGAGCTTCGGGACTTTTCCATTATAGTCAATTTAATCACTTCTCATTAAGCTCTTTCAAATTTCGATGTAAATCATTATACTTCAATTGTTCTTCAAAGCTGGTTTATGGTGTAGCTTAAATAACATTATGCGTAGCACAGTTATAAATCTTTTAATTTTTTTTTTAATGTATATATATCGTATTGTATTGTTTACATAAAAATACTATTTGTAAGCTTTTAAGTATGTAAACTCGATATATTAAATCTTTTAAAGCTGCAAAATATATAATATATATCAATATGTATGATTATTTTTTTTCGTACCCAAAAAAAGGTTCTATTGGATTTTTGTATTTTAAAGGAAAAAAAATAATTTAATATATTTTTTTAATGTTTAATAGGTAACATCGCAATTAAGAAATAAATCTATCCAAATAATATTAATGTCATATTAATGTTCTATACATATTTTTAAAAAATATGTATATATTTTTCCAGCAAACCTTTCGTGATGTTACGTCCTGGTATTTCGACATGAAAGGGTGGGTGATGACGTCATCTTCGTGCCTTCTCTTTCCAATGCCGTAAGCAGGCGCATTGGGTTACTAACCGTAGTAAGTATGCGGCTCATGTTATTCTTTATATATACGGTCGAATTCGTGACACTGAAAACCAGTAAAGCGCTGTTTATCCTGACGTTATAGTTAACTTGCAAAAAATTCTATTTGATTTACTAATGAAGGTTATTATATTATTATATGCGTATTGGAAATTTCATGAATTCTAGTTGAGTTAATATAACCGCTTCAGTCAAAATTTTCTTTCGGGTTAGGCTGGAGCGAACTATTTTAGATCATTGAATGAAATGTAATTAATCGCATTGAAATCTTATTTTAAAAATATTTCAAAAAAAAATTGGGTTTATTTAAAATAAAATAATGTTTGCTTATTTTATGGTTTCCAGTGAATAAGGGTACTTTTTATGATTTTCAGTACATTAATTTCTAAACATTAACAGAACGCAGAAATAATGAACCACCACATTGTTGTTTCTTAATATACTCCTCTCGATTCTTCAACATTTATATAGAGTGTCATGCACTCCTGTTTGAATAATGCAGTTATCTATTATTTAGATTTTTATACACACTTAAAACACGCGTTACTAAAATTTGTTAATCAATTTTAAAATCCAAAATTAGTCACTATTTTTTTCTTAATCAGCTAAGCTATTTTCTTACATTAATTCACCCTTGTTCCACCGTGTATAAATATGGGTTATATTTCATAAACAATAATAATAAAAAAAGTAAATACAAGCACATTTCACGTTTGAAATATGATTTTAAAATTGTAACATATTTTTGACTTAAATAAACTAAATATGAAACTTTTTAAATAAATTAAAACTAACTAACTAACCAACCATCACGTCGTCACTCCAGAAAGAATGGACTGCCACAATTTTCTTTCCTGACATATTTCTCTCCATTCCTCAACTTTCATACATCATGTCATGTACGCACCTCGATTTTCCCGACTTCTTACGTGGCTGACATTCAATGTTGGATTTACTTGATCGTGCCACGTTTTCCGTAGACTTCCACTTATTCTATTTTTATTTGCATTGACGCGTATTCTTTTTATACCATTATTTCTTCATTTATTTTTTCAATGTGTCCAAACCATTTAAATATTTCATTAACTTTTTTAAGTAACCAAAAAAATTTTAGAAATCATATCAAATTTCAGCATCTGTGAAAATTATATAGAGATTCCATGTCCACTTGAGGAAAATGTGGAACACTTTAAAAGTTGGGCAACGAAGATTTTCATCCGCTACCCTTAAAAACGTTTTTACGCCTAGTCAATAGATGGCAGTAAATTTCAGGTACATTAATTAGAAATGAAGAGATATTACTTTAATATTTATTTTTACGGAAATATCACTTAAATCATGCAATACAATTTTTAATAAACCCGTGAAATGCTTGTTTGACATAATAAAAATGATTGTTTTTAAAATGTTCTATTTTTTCAAAATTCGCTGCTGATAAGAGCCGCAATAAAGGTTGTTCGCTTAAATGGCCAACATCTACAACTTTCATCGAATTCGGAACATAAAAGATTTATTTACCCGTTGCTAATGCAATATGGAACAAATTTATTCTTTATTCAAACCTTTTCGTTCGTACAAGGACCTATCTCTACATGGAAAGCGTTACAGCTAGTGCCGTCTCGTTCGCCCAGATCTCAGGGGCGTGGTTGCGAGGGAGTGCGTGCGCAACGGGTCGATTTAGCGCCACAGGTGCCCGGCCGCGGGACGCGGAGCGCGGGGAGAGGGGGCGGGGCCACCCCGGCCGAAATGCGCCGGGATTTCCCGAAGCTTTTCCGGAGATGCACGAGCGGTCCGGTCCGTGATTACGTAGATAGTGTGTTGGCACCCGTTAAAATTATAGCCGCGTCTAGGGAAAACGAAAAATAAAGTGAAAAAAAACTCGAGCCCTGATAGACAAATTCATCAACCCGGTTTTCACAGTAATTTTATAGTCATAACATATATTAATACATAATTTAAAATATTTGATTATTAACAATAATTTTCAAGGTTTTTATAAAGTACCCAAATATTTATCCCTCGATTCCTAATATTACATATCAAAGTTTAAAAATAATAACTTGAAGTTCGCAACCCATCACAACACGTCTCCTGTGAGGCGAAAAGAGAAGGATGGAGTGCCGCATCAGTTAAAATGTGACAGTCCATTCTTTCTGCCTACCCTTTCGGAGAGACGGCGTGATGGTAAGTTAGTTAGCTGTTAAAAATAGGATTTTTTGTGCATAATTAGATCTAAAGTCAATCATTTGTTTTTCCTAAATGTTAAGTGAATTATAGTTTTGTTTAAAATTATATAAGCCAAAAAGACAAAATGAACAGAGCTAGCTTTGAACAGAGTTAAAAACAAAAAATGTTTCATAATTAAAAAAAAAAAAAACATAAACAAAGTTTTTCGAATAGAGTTTATTAAACTGTTCAATATACATGAAGGCTTCAACGCTGATTTTTTTAAAATGTTAATTAACTTATTTGAGATTGAATTTAAAATTTTTTGAATAGCGTAACTCTGCTAAATTTTCCCGCGATAATGGCAACACCTTAGAGCGCTCTTTCCTAGAATCAACACGTCTTTGAGGGTTCAACAGTTTGCGGTACCCAGGTCGGTGTCAAGGTCGAATCGCTCTACGACGAATACGTCACAATGTCGACAAAAACAAAACGAAACAAAATATCACGATCCAGCAGGTCGATCGATCGAAAAGCGACCGAACTTGCCCGCACCGCGGCCCATTAAAATTACTCGAATACTAAAAATAATTGTTTTGCGCGATTTCGAGATGTGGTTGTAAATCCCAAACACGTGCCCGGGACACACTTGAAAAAAGAAATATAAATGTGAATTCCCGGGAAGTTTTTTTTAAAGAATCATAATTTATATTGAATAATTTCCAGGAATTTTAATAATAATTTAATGTTTTATTTTCTTGTAAAAATAAATCCCTAAGTTCTTCAATATCTGAAAATTTGCACTCGAATAATAAATGTAAGTACTCCCTTTATACTTTATTGTACATAATATATTATGTAAAATATTTTAAATCATTTTGTTACAAATTTTACAATTAAGAACATTTAAGGGTGAATGTCGAGAGACTATAAGTAAAAGTTAAGATCAATAGTTCTTTTTTTAAAGCAGATCATTTATATTTCCTTTAATTTAAACAAAGCGTTTCCTTACTCTGGTGTTTCATCTTGAAATAGTTAAATTGGTTGGAATATATAATATAATCAGTAAAAGAGATGATGATATTTTTCTACAATAAAAAATCATAAATTAATAAAAAAAAATAATAATGATAAAACAACAGAAAAATGTTTGTGATCAAAGTAACAATACAAAAGATAATTATTAAAATACAAGTAAAAAAATTAAAAAATCTTTTTAAATGTATATTTAGTTATTAAAATCCTCTGCTATTTGTGTTTTTGACCGGTTTCGTGAGCTCGCTGCCATCATCCAGAAGATGGCAGCGAGCTGCCTAAACCGGTCGAAGACACAAACATCAGTGGATTGTAACTTAAAATGCATTTTTAAAAGATTTTTCTATTTTTTTATTTTATTTTAATTATTAACAATGATTAAATTTTATAAAACAACACTTTTTTGTAATATATAAAACAATTTATAAAAAAAAACTATTTTGTTTGCATATTGGACCTTTTTGTAAAAATCCAATATTTCAAATCCTAAATATAATATATATATACAAATATATTTTAAAAAAAAAATTGTATTTAATAAATTATAAAAAGTTTGTTTTACTATACCATCGAATTTTGGTTAATTTTTTATATTATATATTATATTATAATCGATTAGGTTTTCATTTACGTCACGTTGTAGAAAATTAGTTTCGGCCTTGATTCCAGGGTTCGGGAATGACTACGAGCGCGTGTATTAGGCGATGACGTCCTATGCTCCGTGTACGCACACACCAACACAAGTACGGCAATCAACAGGAGCATGAGCTTTCAGGCCCTCCTCAGAGTATCGAGAGCTTTCGTGGGAGGAGGACCTGTAGAATGTAGCGCTTCAAGCTTAAAGCTCGGCGCAAGTCTCTCATATATCTACTAGTGCTACCACCACGCAAAATGTTTAACACTACGACAAGTGAGTAATTATCTACTTATATATTTATTAAAATAGTATTAAGTTTTAATAGGGCATAGGTCGAAACATTTATTATATTTAATATTAACTTGAAAATACATTTGTAATAAAAATATATTTAAACAAGTCGCATTGTACATATGAGAAATAAATATTAAACGTTTATAAGTTTTAATGGTTTCAGATAATTTGCGTGTACATTTATAGTATATATTATTATTTTGATTTAAATTTTACTCTGAAAAAACTATTGAAATAATCAAATTAAAATCATTATTTCGTGTTCGGACAAAAATAATAAACAAAAATTATAATATTTTCAGGACTTTTATTATTCATTTAGCAATACATTCTATTCATTCATTATACAAATAAAATAAAAGTAGGTCGTTGTTAAAAAATATATGCATGGCTTTTATTCTGGGATTTGTTTTTAACTTCATAACATATGAACTTCAAATTGAAATGCGTAAATTTTAGCGTGATAATGTAACCTTTTTAAACTACCAAGTATGCAAATAAGATATCTGAGAATAAATGGTATCTCGCAAGTTATTGAAACATTTAGCAGTCATTAGTAATAAGATATTTGGGGATGATTTTCGTTTATTCAAAAGAGCTTTCGGAAATTTGAACCACACTTATTTTCTATATAAACGTGTAATAAATAGTTTCATGGAGGCAGTTTCAGAATATATATTTTTTTCACATTTGTAAAATTATAACATCAAAATTAACATTTATAAGGCAAACATTAATTAAACAGTTCTTAAAAATTGTTTATTTCAAATTAATGTATTTTCAAGTCAATAAGTTCTTAATTTCAGAATTTAAAAATGACTATATACTTTGATATTGATGAACATGTTTTTATTTCAATTTATTATGGGAATGACATGTTTGTTGGGGCATAATTAAATAAAATTAATATTCAGTAATTACCTAACAAGGTAAAATATGTCAGCCGCACTATCGACGTATTGATCAATATTACAATTTTAATACGGATTCAAATAATTATTTCAAAGAAATAAAAATATGGCTTTACAGTCACTAAAATAGTAGTGAAAATCACCAAATTGGAAATCATTTATTAAATAATGATCCGAAAAACGTCACATTGAATTTTAAAAAATTATATATTATTTGTTACAAAATTAATTGATTAACGCCTAACGATTAAAATATTATGTGTGTTATTCTGAACTGATAATAATTAATTTAAAAATATGAAATAAAAGAAAATTATGAAAACGCTATTTTTTAAACCACGCTAAGAAAATAATATTTGAAGTCAATTAGTTTCGTTTGTATAAGTACATTCATAGATAAGTACAATTGAAACTATTTTCGTTCCGTAAATATATACATTGGGTTATACAATATATACTTTTTAAATATTTATAATTTTTAAATATCCAAAACTTAGGTATAAATAATATCAATAACATTAATGTATCTCATATCTTTATTAAATAACTGGTGGTCTATGGGGATAGAACGCTTGGATCCTGATCCCGGGGACGTGGGTTCAAGCCTGGACACGACCAGACTCCTTCTCCATAATAATGAGCTATTTTCTGCTCACATTGAAGATTGTAATAATGAATTCTAATATCATTGATTTAAATTCTTGGTATTAGTCTTTTTTTTTAAAAATGATAATAAAAAAAAGATGATTTTAATCAAAACATTTCATTCAAATATGTTATAATGTAGTTATGTAATTCAAATGCAAAGTTTTATTAAAATCATTATTTTCTTAATATTTATGTAGAAATTTTAAAATTTCTTTGTTCGATATAAATATAGAAAATCAAAAATTTTATATTCACATTTGTTTATAGCATATATTTAATTCAATTCCACTTAGGTTTTTAAGTGGAATATTTTAAAATTATAAAAATTAAAAATAAATATATTGTATAACTTTGATGTATTTAATTACGAAATGAAACTAGTTTCGGTTGTACTCAACTTAATCAAGGATACTCGTATATATGAACTTATAACCGGCTCATGTATTGCTCAGATAAAGTGTGTATAAAAACGAAACGAAGTGTGCGTGGGAGAGGCCTATTGATGGCGATGAGGTTCGCAACCCATCACGCTGCGAATCTCGCGGAGGCGAAAAGAGAAGGATAGAGTACCGCATCGGTTAAAGTGTGGCAGTCCATTCTTTCTACCTACCTTTCGGAGAGACGGCGTGATTGTTAGTTAGTTAGTTAGATTTGGTTTTTAGCTTCGATCGGTTTCGTAGCTCGCTCTTTTGAAAATATTTCACCAGAAGATAGCAGCGAGCAGTCGAAACCGGCCGAAACCGAAAACCTTAGTGGAGTTGAACTAAATACAGAATATCATATGTTACTATGAAATGTATTTATTTATTTTTATTTTCATTTATTTCATATGAAGCACTTGATTTGTGGTGTAAAATTATAAAGTATAAAAATAATACACTTGTAAAATAAAACTAACTAACCATCACGCCGTCTCCCCGAAAGGGTTGGCAGAAAGACTGTCACACTTTAACCGATACGGCACTCCATCCTTCTCTTTTCGCCCCGCGGGTTACGTGGTGTGATGGGTTGCAAACCTCATCGTCACCAATAGGCAACTCCAATACTTGTACAATTTGTATATAAATCACTTTATTCGATACAAACACCAACCGGTTTCGCTCCCGCCGGTGCTTTGTCAGTGTAACAGAATATACTGAATTATTTTCTTATTGCATAAATTACCAATATTTTACGTACATATTATATATAATATATACATTGTCAGTGACGTTAATTTATTATATCTGTCTTTCCGTTTTCCATTGAGTAGGAATCAATATTTACGTGTGGACTATTATGACATATAATTTACAACAGAATCAGAAGTAAATAAAATATGTATCAATTCGTTGTCACGCATCGGTAACAGGTAGATAGCAGGTTACAATAACCGTACTGGGATATAGGTCAAGGCTTCTAGGTCACCTAACCTATATTCCCAGTTTCCTGGTACTGTGACCTCGATCCGCGGGAATTTCCTTCCATAGAAAACGGGAACGGATCCCGGTAAAACCAACAAATTGATTAATCTTGCATTTGTGAAACGACAACATCGTGTACATTGTTTCTTGAACAATTAAGTAAAACTTCATATTAAACCATTAATACGAATGAAATTTCTGTTTTTAAATAATAATTAAATAAAACGATATTTTTTAACTACTTTCACTTTTGTGTTTATTTCGACAGCAACTGGTTTCGCCAGGCTTGCTGGCATCCACAGACTGGTACCAGCGAGCCTGGCGAAATCCGTCGCTGTCGAAATTAAGACACAAGTGGAAGTAGTTAAAAAACATCGTTATACATAATTACTATTTAAAATCAAGAGATTTCAGTTAAATCGACTTCTGTTTTTGAAAGGTTTTATTATATTTTATGAGAATGACATATTTTGCCACGTTAAGGCAATATGAAATATCATTTGTAAGTCGAAACATGTAACACATATATATTCCATTGTTTTGGCCGAAACACTATGATATTTTAACATTTTATAACTGTTAATTCAAAAACTTTGTTTTATATCACAAATTGTATTTATTTTACATTACGACAGCTGTTTCATCAACCAATGTTGACATCATCAGGTATTAACACCTGATGATGTCAACATTGATTGATGAAACAGCTGTCGTAATGTAAAATAAATACAATTTGTGATATAAAACAAAGTTTTTGAATTAACAGTTATACATATATATTCGTTAATATCAATCTCCCGGTGATGAAGGTGTTAAAGTGATAAGAGCTCTGACTGCTATGCCTTAGTTCCCGGTTTCGATTCCCTTCGATGGCAGTGTGATTGTCACACTGTCCTTGGCCTGGTGTAGAATTTACGTTACAATAAAATGCCGAAATACTAACCCATCGCATGTTGTGGGAATTAATATGATAGCAAAAACCAAATCCCAAACAGTAATTGAGTTCAAACGACCTGTTATAAACAAAAAATTAAAAATACAAGTATATAAAAAGTTAATAAAAAATGTGTTTTAGCACTTCTGAGATTATTTTTATTGTCATTGTGGAATTCCGCAGTGTTAACGCCTTAAATTCATCATAAATTAATAAAGGGAACATGGTATTTTCAAAGCATTTAATTATTAGTTGTTAAAACCCCGCACACGAGGGGGATAGTAGCACCCCTCTTTAATAACCCCTAGATTAAAGCTATATATATTAAAAAAATATGTTTTAGAAGAACGTCTGACTTTGTTTTGCATAACTAAGTGTATCATATCTTGATATTTAAGGTTGTTACTGCATACAAATCGATTTCTGAATATTTATGAAATATTCATTTTGTAGTTAAACATTTTAAACTAATAAATATAAAAAAATATAACACCTCATTTTAATTAATGTTGATGAAGCGAGAGAAATATTTAAGGAAAGAAAAGTGTGGCCGTCCATTCTTTCTACCTACCCCTTCGGGGAGACGGCGTGCTGGTTAGTTAGTTTGTAATAATAGTACCTTTTCACTTTTGTTGTATTTGCTTCCTTTTAATTATTTATTCAATTTAGTACGACTTGTCGCATTTAAATTTATATTATAATATATACATGGTAATTGTTCATTCTTATCACTGATTTTCCTCAACTTCATTATATTTCCTAATAACATTGTTCACAAACTATTTGTAATTTTAACAATGACTAATCACTCAAAAAACTTTTGTACCAAATATAAAATAAGTCTTTCAAGTTGTACCTTTACTTGTTTGTTACTCCCGATGATGCCAAAATAGGTTGGCGAAAAATCTGTTGCGACAATTATATATGTATTTTTTTACTCAATGAATTGTATATAACATTGTTCTAAATTAAATAGTTAATAGATTTAATAATTTGGTAGAATATCCTAGACGGGAGTTCGTTTTAACTTTAAAATTAAGTTTTTTCATTCGTTCATAAAATTAGGTCTTCTTCTTCTTCCTCTAAGTTTAGGTCGTATAACCTGTTTTTGACTGTGGTCTGTCCTGAAATGATGATGTCCAGCCATCTCTCTATCTTTTTGACAGCCTTTCTGGTAATCTATTGCTGCTTTTTCATCTTTAACAATGTTTGCAATTCTTGTACTCTCCATGCGGTCCACGTGGGCTCTTCAAAAGCGCCTTCTGCTTCTACCCCATCTTGCCATGTCCTCAACACCATCGACAGACCTTACCTTTTTTTTTGATCCGATCTCTGAGGGTTTCGCCTGCGATGGAGCGTAGGGTTCGCATTTCTGCTACTCTTAAAAGGTCCTTAGTCCTATATAAATTAAGTGTTTTTAGTTCATAATAAACATATATTTATTCATCAAATAATTTTACTGAAATCTCTTGATGGAAGTTCATTTTATATAATAATTAAATAAAACGATGTTTTTTAACTACTTCCACTTTTGTCTTTATTTAGACAGCGACCGGTTTCGCCAGGCTCGCTGGCATCGACAGACTGGTCCTGTCGAAGCCAGCGAGCCTGGCAAAACCGATTGCTGTCTAAATAAAGACAAAAGTGGAAGTAGTTAAAAAAAACATCGTTTTATTCAATTATTATATATTAATTCAGTTTTATTCCACTCAATTTGTTCTGAATCAAGTGGAATAAAACTAAACACCATATTTTGTAGAGAGACGCGGGCTGACACTGTGCGAACCAAGGGACTACTAAGAACATCGGAGATGAAGGTCCTAAGATCAATTATTGGAAAAACCCTCTGAGATTGTGTCCGCAACGCAGACATAAGAAAAACCTGCGAAATAGAGAATATCGTTCAGTGGAGTAGATCCAGAAGAAGATACTGGAGGGACCATGTAGCCCAAATGGATGGTGACAGACTCGCATATACAGCCGCTTATGAAATCCCTTCCGGACACTGCCCACCTGGAAGACCGCCTAAGAGATGGAGGGACAGCTGGATCTCATCATCCGACGAGATATGATTTCTGTGTCACAGATCGTCAGATCTATCAAAAGAAGAAGAAGAAGAAGAAGAAGACCATATTTTACGGACTATAAGATGCTACGGACTATAAAACGCACCCTGTTTTTTAAGTAATTAAAAAAAAAAACATTTTTATTATTAGATTGCAAAAACCCGACAGATAAAATCTCAGTTTCTAAAACTGAATTGACCTTTAAAATCCCTGAAAATCGTCTGAACTTTCTTATTCTTCCTATTTTTCATCATCGTTGTCCTCTTCATATATAAGATAGTCTTCACTCCCATCCAAAGCTTACTTATGCCGCACTTCTTGAAAGATTTAAAAATAATATATTCTCTCAATCAACATCACGGCTGTTTTAACCACTGACACATTTGTTTGATTGTAGGTCGTTTTGAAGCTCTCTTTGGGGTGAATTCAAGTTGTGTTTTATCCATCATTCATTTGTTCCATTCCTCTCTCATATACACTTGAAATGGTTTATTTATCGAGATATTAAGAGGTTGGGGCAGGCAACAAAGTAAATGGTGCACTTAAAGTTGTCATCGCAAACAAAAACCTATCCAAAAAAGCTAGAATGGCAGTGCACAATGGTGTTCTTCTACCGACCCTTATGTATGGAAGCGAAGCATGGAACTGGCAAAGGAAGGATGAAAGTAGAATAAAAGCAGTAGAAATGAGATCTCTTAGACGAATGTGTGGATATTCTGTGTATGATAGAGTGTCGAATGAAAATATAAGAAGTGAATGCGGTGCGAATGATGGTGTCATGAACAAAATAATGAAAGGATCATTAAGATGGTTTGGACATGGAAAGAATGAATGAAGAAAGAATGGTAAAAAAAATATATGTTAATGATGTAAATGGAACCAGAAATAGAGGAAGACCGAGGAAAACGTGGCACGATCAAATAAATCAAATATTGAATGTCGGCCATGTGAGTAGTCAGAGAAATCGACGCGCGTGCATGACACGATGTATGAATGTTGAGGAAGCGAGAAAAATATGTCAGGAAAGAAAAGTGTGGCAGTCCATTCTTTCTGCCTACCCCTTCGGGGAGACGGCGTGATGGTTAGTTAGTTAGTTAGTTAAGAGGTTGCAATTATGAAAGTAATATTAGGTCCTTACATATGAAATTGGCGTTTTGCCGTACTGGCAACTTTGATCTCAAATATCTTCTCTTTGGTTAGGAATTCCAAATTCAAATTTATACAGCTATTACTCAAGTATTTGTGTTTCGAAAATTATAATTCATTTGTTTTTTCCTCAATTGTTTTTTTTTTTGCGTCACTCAGTTTACAAAATGGAAAACTTGAAATATCGCGTTATTTAGGAGTACGAGTTCCACCGTGGCACCAGTGCTGCAGAAACGGCTCGAAGGATTAATGATGTGTATGGCGACGGTGCCGCAAAAGAAAACACAGTGCGTTTTTGGTTCCAAAGTTTTCGTTCTGGAAATTTCGACCTGCAGAACAAGCCCCGTGGACGGCCGGAGACCAAAGTTGATAATGAAGAATTGAAGGTTATTGTGGAAGCGGATCCATCGCAAACCACGTCCGAGTTAGCTGCAGGCTGCGGTGTTAGTGATAAAACTGTTTTAATCCACTTGAAGCAAATTGGGAAGGTGAAAAGCTTGAAAGGTGGGTACCTCACGAATTGAGTGAAGCAAATCAACAAACGCGCGTTGACTGCTGCGTTGCATTACTCAACCGGCACAATAATGAAGGGATTTTGAATAGAATCATTACCTGTGATGAAAAGTGGATCCTGTATGATAATCGGAAGCGCTCATCGCAATGGCTGAGCCCTGCCGAACCAGCCAAACCATGCCCCAAGCGAAAATTGACTCCAAAAAAGTTACTTGTGAGCGTTTGGTGGACTAGTGTTGGTGTCGTTCACTACAGCTTTCTTAAATCTGGCCAGACGATTACGACAGATCTCTATTGTCAGTAACTGCAAACCATGATGGAAAAGCTAGCTGCTAAACAACCGAGGCTGGTTAATCGCTCCAGGCCACTGCTGCTTCATGATAACGCTAGACCACACACTGCACAACAGACGGCTTCCAAATTAGAAGAGCTTCAATTGGAATGTCTAAGACATCCACCGTACTCTCCGGACCTTGCCCCAACAGATTACTATTTTTTTCGAAATTTGGATAACTTTTTGCAAGGGAAAAAATTCAACTCCGATGGGGCAGTCCAAACCGCCTTCAAAGATTTTATTGATTCCCGTCCGAATAGTTTTTTTAGTAAAGGGATCGATGAACTACCTATGAGATGGCAAAATTGCATAGATAGCAATGGTGTATACTTTGATTTAATAAATATATTATATTTAAAAAAAATCAACTTTATGTTCCTCCCATACAAAACGCCAATTTCAGTAACAGCAAGCTCTGTATTTACCTGTCTTAATTTCTCTTTCACAGATTTTTTCATAAACTGATTAAGCACAAGAAGAGAACTATTCTTTGATAAAGCACTTTTCCTTCTCTCCTAAGCTCTGTTAATCAATAATTTTATACCAGCCTCGTCCATCCAACTTTTGTCGGGTACATGAACAATAACACCTGGCGATATTTAATAAGGTTTTGGCCTTATTTTGCGCTTGAAAATGATCATTTCATTAAGTTTTGTACCCCGAAGCATCGAACATATGGTCATTTTTTAAAACTGGCGAGAATTCTAAATCAAACACGGGACATTTTTTTCTTAATAGTATAATAAGTATAATACGCAAATGTATTTTGGAGGCAATTTTTTTTAAGAAAAAAGTGCGTACTTTAGTTCGTAAAATATGGTATATATATTGTAAAAGAATTTGACCTTTAAAATTAACTTCTAGGAAAAGATTTCCATGAAAAGACAGAATCTCAAATGCTGATATAAGAAAGGAACAAATAGCGGAAGAAGGTATTACGAACAAAATTTTGAAAGGATCGCTGCTTTGGTTCGGACATATGGAGCGCATGGATGGAGAAAGAATGGTTAAGAAAGTATACGTTAATGATGTAAATGGAGTACTGAGTCGAGGCAGACCGAGAAATACACGGGATGACCAAATTAATCAAATTTTAAACGTTGGTCATGTTATAAGTCGGAAACGTTTGTTGTTGTTGTTGTCAGGATAAGATTTGTCGGTGACAACAATACAAACATAAGTTCGTCGACGTCAGTGACATCGAAATAATAAGCTTACAAAATAAATCATACTATCATATGTTTTGTATCACATGCATTATATATTCATTAAAGCTTCAGGGAATTGGACTTTCGTCAGAACCGATGTTAGCGACGAAAGAAATGTTTTTATTTGGTATTATCGATCATATCAACGGAAGTCCCCTGCCCTTTCTGCTAATCCACTATCCCCTATTGAGTAGTTCGAATCGATCGTTTATACAAACTACTAATGAATTACACAAGTAACAGGGCGGTCTGTGATAAAATTTAATGTAATTAACTGTGGTATTTCAGTATTTTATAATACGTAATTCATATGTATTAGATGCATTGATAACATTTTTAGGATAAGATGTGTAAACGTAAACTTGAAACTCCGACAGAGAATGATCAAATTTGGTCTGTTTTATTATTCTATTTTAATATTCGACTTTACACTTTTTTGAATTATTTTTGCAATGTTTGGCATAATATTTGTGTTTGTACATTTTTGACATTATTTTTAAACAATTTAAAAAAATGGTTCGCTTATTGCATTTGTAAATAAACCATATTGTTTTTAGGAGAGGATGATTTAGGAATTATGATAAGATAGTACGTAGTTTGTATATAATAATTATATTATATTAGGTCCTTACATATGAAATTGGCGTTTTGTATGGGAGGAACATAAAGTTGATTTTTTTTAATATAATATATTTATTTAATCAAAGTATGTACCATTGCTATCTATGCACTTTTGCCATCTCATAGGTAGTTCATCGATCCTTTTACTAAAAAAACCATTCGAACGGGAATCAATAAAATCTTTGAAGTCGGTTTGGACTGCCCCATCGGAGTTGAATTTTTTCCCTTGCGAGAAGTTATCCAAATTTCGAAAAAATTAGTAATCTGTTGAGGCAAGGTCCGAAGAGTACGGTGGATGTCTTAGACATTCCAATTGAAGCTCTTCTAATTTGGTAGCCGTCTATTGTGCAGTGTGTGGTCTAGCGTTATCATGAAGCAGCAGTGGCCTAGAGCGATTAACCAGCCTCGGTTGTTTAGCAGCTAGCTTTTCCATTATGGTTTGCAGTTGCTGACAATAGACATCTGCCGTAATTGTCTGGCCAGATTTAAGAAAGCTGTAGTGAACGACACCAGCACTAGTCCACCAAACGCTCACAAGTAACTTTTTTGGAGTCAATTTTCGCTTGGGGCATGGTTTGGCTGGTTCAGCAGGGTTCAGCCATTGCGATGAGCGCTTCCGATTATCATACAGGATCCACTTTTCATCACAGCTAATGATTCGATTCAAAATCCCTTCATTATTGTGCCGGTTGAGTAATGCAACGCAGCAGTCAACGCGCGTTTGTTGATTTGCTTCACTCAATTCGTGAGGTACCCACCTTTCAAGCTTTTTCACCTTCCCAATTTGCTTCAAGTGGATTAAAACAGTTTTATCACTAACACCGCAGCCTGCAGCAAACTCGGACGTGGTTTGCGATGGATCCGCTTCCACAATAGCCTTCAATTCTTCATTATCAACTTTGGTCTCCGGCCGTCCACGGGGCTTGTTCTGCAGGTTGAAACTTCCAGAACGAAAACGTTAGAACCAAAAACGCACTGTGTTTTCTTTTGCGGCACCGTCGCCATACACATCATAAATCCTTCGAGCCGTTTCTGCAGCACTGGTGCCACGGTGGAACTCGTACTCGTAAATAACGAGATTTTTCAAGTTTTCCATTTTGTAAACTGAGTGACGCAAAGAAAAAAAACAATTGAGGAAAAAACAAATGAATTATAATTTTCGAATAAATAAATAGCTGTCTAAATTTAAATTTGGAATTCATAACCAAAGAGAAGATATTTGAGATCAAAGTTGCCAGTACGGCAAAACGCCAATTTTATATGTAAGGACCTAATATTATATTAAATCCTAATATTTATTATAAGTATTTAATAAATATTATTCATGTGATTCCAAACAAATTTGTAAATAACTCTATTCATACCTTTGATAGGTTTTTGCCAGTTCTGAAAGCCAAAAAGCTTTTATTTTGTTGAATGACATTTTTTTGGTTAGAATACAATAAACGTAATTTTTATATCACATTATAGCGTCCGATTATTTGTAAAGATTTTTTTTTAGTTATTTTGATTTTATGTAGTAGTATTGTGAGAATTCCGTCATTATCGATTCCTCATAATTTATTACCTACGTAACTGTATATTTTTAAAACTCGTAACACATAATTATTTGAAATTAAAGAATGTAAACAATATATGTTATATTAGGTGTATAACTTTGCTTCTGCCGTTTTTTTTTCCGAAATTCGAGGCTTTATCGTAAAAAACTGGTTATACATTTATGATTCAAAGTATTGTCCATCGCTGGCCACTACTTTCTCCCATCTTTCGGGCAGCATACGAATCCCGCGTTGAAAAAACTGGTCATCTTTTGAAGCGATCCACGAATCGATCCAATTTTTTACTTCTTCATAAGACCGGAAGTGCTGGTCAGCTAGGCCGTGTGCCATTGATCGAAACAAGCGATAGTCCGAGGGAGCAACGTCTGGAGAATACGGCGGGTGGAGTAGGACTTCCCATTTCAAAGTTTCCAAGTATGTCTTGACCACTTTCGCAACATGGGGTCGAGCATTGTCATGCTGTAAAATCACTTTATCATGCCTCTTGTTGTATTGCGGCCGTTTGTCTTTCAATGCTCGGCTCAAACGCATTAATTGCGTTCGATAACGATCGCCTGTGATTGTTTCAGTCGGTTTTAACAACTCATAATACACTACGCCGAGCTGGTCCCACCAAATACTGAGCATAACCTTGGAACCGTGAATATTCGGTTTGGCCGTCGACGTGGAAGCATGGCCGGGATATTCCCATGATTTTCTGCGCTTGGGATTATCGTAATGAACCCATTTCTCGTCCCCAGTCACAATGCAATGCAGAAATCCCTTCCGTCTTTGCCTTGCAAGCAGCTGTTCACAAACACACAAACGCCGTTCAACATCTCTCGGCTTCAACTCGTACGGCACCCAATTTCCTTGTTTCTGAATCATTCCCATGACTTTCAGGCGTTTTGAAATGGCTGGTTGCGTCACTCCCAATGATCCTGCCAATTCTTGTTGCGTTTGACACGAGTCTTGATCAAGTAATGCCTCCAATTCTGCATCTTCGAAAACCTTCTCTCTTCCACCGCCATGCTGGTCTTCGACGTTAAAATCACCGTTCTTGAAGCGTTGAAACCACTCTCGGCACGTTCTTTCACTAATAGCGGCCTCACCATAGGTATTTGAGAGCATTCGATGAGCCTCAGCCGCAGATTTCTTCATATTAAAGCATAAAATTAAAACCTCCCGCAAATGACGAGAATTTGGCTCGTAAGCTGACATGTTTAATCGGGAATAACTTTATGATGCAGACACAAATCGACTAATATTTCGATGGCGTTATGTTTACAAATACTTAAGCTTATTGTATGACATCTATGATCTATTTATTCCAACTACCACTTACCGCTACTGCCATCTATTGCAAAACGGCGGAAGCAAAGTTATACACCTAATAATAAAACAAATTGTATTCGATTGAATTAAAATATTGATGATAATTGCTAATTAAATATTTTACTTCAATGAACAAAAATAAAACGTTTTATACTTAATAGCTCATATAATCAATGAATTGTATGTTCTGATATGTTCCATTTAATTTTCATACTACTAAATAAGACTTGATGAAAATGATAAAAATTAATTAAAAATTCCTTTATAATATATATTTAGTTTATTAAACTTGGTTATATGGCTTCGAACTATTTTGGTAGCGCGCTGCCATCTTCTGGTCAAATCAGCGAGGAGCTGCTGAAACCGGTCAAAGCTATGAAATCATGTGGATATATACAGTAAACCGTCCAGGGATCCAATCAAAAACACACAAAAAAAATCAAAATTTCAAAATCGGTACTGTCGTTTAGGAGGCGTTCAGTGAGATACACACGAACAGAAGAATTAACTAACTTACCATCACGCTGTCTCCCCGAAGGGTTAGGCAGAAAGAATAGACTGCCACACTTTTCTTTCTGACATATTTCTCTCGCTTCCTCAACATTCATAAATCGTGTCGATTTCTCTGACTCCTCGCATGGCTGGCATTCAATATTTGATTTATTTGATCGTGCTACGTTTTCCTCGGTCTTCCTCTATTTCTGGTTCCATTTACATCGTTAACATATAAATTTTTTACCATTCTTTCTTCATTCATTCTTTCCATATGTCTAAACCATATTAATGATCCTTTCATTATTTTTTTCAAAACACCATCATTCGCACCGCATTCACTTCTTATATTTTCATTCGACACTATCATATGCAGAGTATCCCCACATTAGTCTATGAGATCTCATTTCTACTGCATCTATTATACTTTTATCCTTATTTTGCCAGTTCCATGCTTCGCTTCCATACATAAGGGTCGGTAACAGAAGAATTATATTTATAAATATAAAATATGTAACAATTGAATATGAGATAAAATACATAAAATATAAATAAAACAGTAGATACTTATAGTATATAATAGATACTTATAACATAATTATATATATAGAACTAAGACGACCTTCGTGGCCGAGTGGTTACGAGCTCTGACTTCCACGCCGAAGGTCATGGGTTCGATTCCCGGCGATGGCAGTGTAATTGTCACACTGTCTTTGATCTGGTGTAGAATTCACGTGACAATAAAATGGCGATTATGTCACGAGACTCAATATAATAGCTAAAAAAAAAAAATTGTATACTGTAATTGGGTCCATACGACCTGTTGGGTACATAAAAAAAATATGTATATAAAAAAAAAAAAAAATAGATAAAATTCCTACAAACAACAAACCGTCACCTAAGAGTAAGAAGGTTCCAACTGACAAAAGTAAAAAGCTGAGAAAAATGAAGTCAAAGTTTTGTTGGTTTCGGGTATGTATCTTGGAATAAAAGGGTTTTATTCCAATTTCTAGAGATTCTTTTACCGAGAAACGTGTAAATTTTGTCTTGCAATAGTTGGAATAATAAAGTTCTAAATTTAAATGGATCCTTCTTCAGGAAATCGAGTATTTTGAATGATCAGATGGAACTTGATTCTTTTTGAAACATCAAAATGACGATACTATTTCATGTTTTTTTTAATTGCACGTATAGATAAGGTTAGTAAGAACCCTTTTCACGAAAAAAAGCCAAATGTGAAATTTTGTTAGTTGGAACCCTCTTACTCTCAGGTGACGAAATCGATTCGAAACAATCTTGCATTATGCTTCAGTTTTTTTGGAGGATTTAAAGCTAATTTTTATAAAAATATTGTTTCCTTTGCAGACAAGATGTTGAGTCCGAAAATGCAGCGAGCGGTGCGCGTCAATGATGCGCAGTTGCTGCATTTGGCCGACAGAGCGCAGTACGATCATACGCAGGTAGAAATATCTGTTACACTTTGTATCCAACATATTTATGTTTTCATTTATTTTAAAAATACAGTTTGTTTCTCAATTTTTATCCGTGATCATTTATAGTTTCAAAAATATATAAAATTTTAAATTTTAATTAATTGTGTTTGAACGTTTTTTTTAGGCTGGATACTTGCATAAACGTACTGCGGATAGTAACAAATGGCAGTTACGGTGGTTTGTCTTATATCAGGTAAATACAAACTTTTGTTAAAATGTGATTTATGTTTTAAATTTAATTGATTATTTACTAAGCACAATTTTAGGACCTCGCAAGTGGGGTAACCCGTTATATAAAATTAAAATTACTAACTATTATAAAATTTAAATTATTATTTTTGTAAGTGCATGACACGATGTATGAATGTTAAAATCGAGATAAGTATGTAAGGAAAAATTAGTGTGGCGGTCCATTTCGTCCTCGGTCCTTTCGAGGAGACGACGTGATCGTTATGTAGTTAGTTAGTTATTAATGTTTTTTAAGTTGTGCAAACTACCAAGCTAATAGTCTTCCACGTGATCATTTTCTGTACTTAAAATATACAATATTTATTTTTATCTATTATAGCTAACATACAGCATATGTAATAAAAATATAAAAAATATATAAAAAATAAAATAAGCCCAATTACACGATATCACACATATTAATGAATATACGAAATTAAAATTGAGGTTAAACATAGAAAAAAAATAATTAAAATACTTTTTTTTTAACTAAAACACTATTTTTTCCATTTTGAATTTATTTTTCTTGGCATGTTTCGAAAGCTTACATCTTCTTCGTTGGTAGAATGGTATAAACATCATTAAATGTGTAAAAGTGTTAAAAATAAGAATATATATATATACGAGTATATATATATATATATATACATATATATATATATATATATATATATATATATATATATATATATATATATATATATATATATATATATATATATATATATATATATATATATATATATTATATTATTACATACATTATACATACATACATACATATATATATATATATTATTATTATATATATTATTATATTACATATATATATATATATACATATTATATATATATATATATACATTACCATATTGCATAATACATACATGGCATTATATTATTATATATATTATTATTATTATATTATATATTATATATATACATATATATATATATATATATATATATATATATATATATATATATATATATATATATATATATATATATATATATATATATATATATATATATATATATATATATATATATATATATGATTTTTTTAAATTACTTTAGGCACATCGATATTATTTATTCAGTATATGTGTATAATTTAAAAAATATAAAAAAGCTTTTCAAATAATTTTATTACTAAAGTAAATTTCTTTAACCGCCATTGATAGGCTGGCTGTATTTGCAGTGTAAAAATGTGGTTGGTTACATTCACATCAAGAAAAAGGCTCCGAGTTCATCATATAATTACATGTAATTTAGTTTGTAAGAAATTAAATTTTAAATGTTTAAAATTATTAACATACTAGCTGCATATGTAGTCTGCTGCAGATGGAAACTATTTTTTGGGCTGTGAATGTAGCCAGGCGCACATTAAGGGTTAAAAAAACTCTAATAACATTATAACGAGAAAAAAATAGCTTTTAATTGCAAGAAGGAAGTAATAAAACGCGTTAAATATTAATTAGAACGATAGTACTTAGTAGAAAAAAATCTGTTGTACGAAACGTATTTACAATCAGGGTTTCTAGGTAGCATGTATATATAAAAGTGGTTAAATCAAATCAAAATACGAGGTTTAATCAAAAAATAAACACCAAATTTAGTTCGTCGAATGATTTATTAATATTTAAATATGGATTTTCATTTGGCAAAATTTTGAAACTATGTTTACTTTATAATTCCTCATTTTGCAACCAAATCTCATAGTATCACCGCACTAGATATTTAAATATCCATGAAAAAATCATTCTTGGAATTCTTTTAAATAATTATTCAATGAAACGTTGTTTTTTAACTGCTTCCGCTTTTGTCTTTAATTCGACAGCGATCGGTTTTGCCAAGCTCGCTGGCATCGTTGTGACACTGTTAAAAACTGACTTCTTTATATACATACAGATCAGGAGTCTTAAATATGATTCTATACAAACATTATCTTAAAAAAATTATGTGAAATTTACTGATTCTAATATTGGTATTAAAGTTATTTGAGAGGATTTGTATTCAATATAATGTAATTTCAGTTTTATTACAGCTGACATATTTCTATATTAAATTTTGAATTGCTGATACTTTCATTTTTAATATTACTGTAATTAAATATAATATATTACATATTTTGCTCTGTTGGATTGGAATCCCCGTTTTTGTTTTTTTTCCATCCATTAGTTTATGTTTAAGCGGCAAAGGTCAACAAAACAAGTTTTCGGAGGGTAATCGAATTCAAGGAATATTTATGATTAGATAAGGAATTCTTTTGATAAGTGAGAAAATTAACATTTGGTGTTAGATGCGTTTTTGTGTCATTTTGGAATGTAAGAAAGAGAAAAAAAATGTTCTTGTCATTCGACCAGATGAAAACGAAATGTGAGAAGTCCCAAATTAGGGTACATTTATGGATAGTGCGGATGGATATCTCTGGCCGCTTGTAGATGTAAATTGGATAATGCGGGAGATGGACGGGAGAGAGTGGCAAAATATATGGAGAAGACCGAGGTTCATATTGATCTGTAGCGCCAGTGAGCCAAAATTCAGAAGTTTTTGTCGTTACTCGATATTTTTGACATACGAGTATATTTATATTATACTCGTATATTAATACGACAGATATTTTCACGCCATTATTGTAAAACAAATAAAAAATCACCGTAAATAACTTTTTTTGTATATAACAGGTTGCCGGTACAACCCAATTCTTCTTCTTCTTCTTCTTCCTCAGCCTATTTCCGTCCACTCCTGGACAAAGGCCTCCTCCATTCGCTTCCATATCACTCTGTCCTGTGCATACAGGTTATTCCGACGTGTCTGTTAAGATCATCCTTCCACCGTAGTTGCGGTCGCCCTGTACTTCTCTTTGCCGTCAACGGTCTCCAAGTCAGCAGTCTTCTTGTCCACTTTTCATCTGAGTTTCTGGCTACGTGAGCAGCCTATTGCCATTTTAGAGTCGCCACCTGGTGGATGATGTCAGTGACCTTTCTTTTTTCTCTCACCGTATCGTTTCTGACTCTGTCTCTTACGCTTATTCCTAACATGGCTCTTTCCATGGCTCTTTGGGTCACTCGTAGTTTCTCGGAAATTATTGTATACGAATTGCTTTTAGCTATAATATCGATTCTCATAACATGTGATAGGTAGCTTATCTATCGCCATTTTATTGTCACGTGAATTCTACACCACACCAAAGACAGTGTGACAACACATTGCCATCACCGAGAATCGAACCCGGGACCTTCATAATGACAGTCAGAGATCAAACCACTCTGCCACCAAGGTCGTCAATCTTGGGAAGTATCTGGTGCCTTTTACCCTTGTAATCAAAGCTAAAAAAAATGTCGTTTCGTTTTGATCTCACCTCGTATAGCATGCAACAGTAGTCGCGTGCAAAACGCCTTCCGTGAAATGTATCACCCGGGCTTATAAAGGTGTGGTAATGTCAAAATGTGTCAACTTTGCGACGGGCGAAATGAATGATAATAAACCAGTACTCCGAAAACGATAGAGATTATTTTAAACTTTTAATATTTCTAGTTGTATCATCCATCGAATAAATGCGGTAAAAAGAAAGGATGAGTTTCTGTTTTCATCTTTATGGTAATTACTACAGTGATAATGCTGCGACAAACTCCAAAACGTTGTTACACAAACATATTCAAGATTTCAAGAATTGTTCAACTTTTTTAAGGATTAATTTTATCTCAATAGAGACGAAGATGTAAATTGTTTTTTGGAAACAGAATATGGTGGTCGAGGCGTTTACAGGACTTATGACCAATCAGTGGTTGGGTTAAGCGATCGCTTTATGTTATACAACATTCCCCATTCCGCCCTTCTTACGACTACCACGTCTGACAATCTTTTTTGAAAAATGTATATTTGCTAATATGTTGAGGAACACTTCACATATTTTTGTTCAATCTACACTAGCGCCATCTATTAAGATTAGGTTAATTACATAAAGCGATCGCTTAACCCAACCAATGACAGGTCATAGATCCTGTAAACGGCTCGATCACCATATTCTGTTTCCAAAAAACAATTTACATCTTCGTCTCTATTGAGATAAAATTAATCCTTAAAAATGACTAACCCGCAATCGGTTAAATCCAGTATTTGTCTACAAGTATTTGTATACATTCAAAATGTTGTAATTGTTCAACTTAATGTGAGAATTCATACAATTTTAGCATAACAAATAAATTTATTATGCATTAACTTTACTTTATGATGTGGATCCACAATTCGTATTTTCACATAAATTGTTTTTATTTCCAGACATGTTTCGGTTCTTTTTCATTGCACAAATTTGTGTTGTGCATCGAAGAAGAACCGAAACCAGAATGTAAATAAATAAAAAAGTTTTGGGAAAATACAAAGTTATTTTATATTTATTCAAATTATAAATAAATCACTGTAAAACCAATGACTATTGGTTTTACAGTGATTTTGTTTTTGTATATTGTATATAAATATAAAAAGTATAAGTAAGGATGAAAGTAGAATAAATGCAGTAGAAATGAGATCTCTTAGATTAATGTGTGAATACTCTGTGTATGACAGAAAAAAATTATATGTTAACAAAAATAGAGGAAGACCGAGGAAAACGTGGCACGATCAAATAAATCAAATATTGAATGTCGGCCATGTGAGGAGTCAGAGAAATCGACGCGCGTGCATGACACGATGTATGAATGTTGAGGAAGCGAGAAAAATATGTCAGAAAATAAAAGTGTGTCAGTCCATTCTTTCTGCCTACCCCTTCGGGGAGACGGCGTGATGGTTAGTTAGTTAGTTAGTTAGTTATAAACATGTATAAATATTTTATACAAATTAGATTCCCCTTGGGTGAGCATTTTAAAATTGTGAACAAAATACTGAAAGGGTCATAAAGATGGTTTAGACACACGGTAAAAATAAATTGAGATTGAATGGTAAAAAAAATATATGTTTACGATGCATTCGGAACAAGAAATAAAGAAAGATCGACAAAAACGTAGCACTCAAATATTAAATGTCGGCTAAAGAGTAAGAGAAATCAACGTGCGTGCATGACACTATGTATGAATGTAGAAGAATCGAGATTAGTATGTCAGAAAAACACGGTGTGGCAGTCCATTATTTCTGCTTACCCTTTTGGTTAAACGGGGTGATGGTTAGTTAGTCAGTAAGTTCAAGGAAAATAAAAAAAATAATAAACTTGTTACTTCCGAGTCAATAAAAACGATTGGCTTGAAAAGTATACTTGTAGTATACTTTTTAAATATAAGTTAATATTATTAAAACAGTGTTAATGCCTTATAAAGACAATCAATTTTAAATAAATACAATAAACACATGTTTTTCTCCTTGTTAACTAAATGTTCCTTGATTTAGTGTTTGTTCTATTGAGATTATGTAGACTGCAAAAAATTAAAGTAACACTTGATGGTGTCAACATAAGTTGGCGAAACAGCTGTCACGACACACTCATGAAAATAAATTATGACACGTACAAGAAACAGTGTTTCGTAGTGTAGAAGTATCATAGTGTCATAGTTCGGCCAAAACAATAGATTTTCAAAAAAAATCTCCCTAGAACGGTTACTCCAGTTTTTTTCTTCCTTTTTTGGTTTCAATTATATTATCATCTTTTCTGGCCTTCTTCCCTCCACTGCTGGATATAGGCCTCTTCCAATTTCTTCCACTCGTTTCTATCCTGCCCCCTTTGTATCCAAGATTTTCCAACCCTTTTATTAATATCATCGGTCCATCTCATCGGTGGCCTTCCGACACTTCGCCTATTTTCCCATGGTCTCCAACTGAGTATCCTGGGTGCCCATCTGTTGCCACCCTGTCTAGCCAAGTGTCCAGCTCATTTCCATTTCAATTTTGCCACTCAGTCCATGACGTCAGCAACCCTGGTGCGGCGTCTGATTTCTTCATTTCTTATGCAGTCACGCAAGCTCACACCAAGAGTATCTGTCTTTCCATGGACCTCTGTGTACACTTGGGCCTGTGGACACTTTTTGCTGTAAGAGTTGTCGTCTCTTGTCCGTAGGTCATCATGTGCAGTATACACATATCGTAGACCTTTATTTTGAGACAAACCGGTATTTCATCATTTTCAAATACATGTCTCAGTTTACCAAAGGCAGCCCAACCCAGTCCAACTCTTCGAGGTAGCTCTGCAGTTTGATTCTCTTTTCCGAGTCTGATTTTATGACCGAGATACACATACTCTTTCACACTTTCTATTTTATTTCCCTCTATAATAATGTTTTTATTTGTTGAACTTAGTATCTTTGTTTTGTCAATATTCATTTCTAATCCTATTTTATTGAATGCAATGTATAGTTCTCTGATCATTGTCTCTAATTCATCTGTGCCCTCGCTTATAATGACAATATCGTCTGCATATGCTTATAATGACGGTATTATCATACTGGTGTTTATCTCAATGGTATTACTGTGTTAAATTAAATACTTAAAATGTATTTCTATATTTTGTATTTAATTTAACTGTACAGAGCTGACTCAGTCAAGTTCTGGGGTCCATGGGTTATCTATATAAGTTCCGACATTTGCTTTACATTTAAGTAAACCATGTAAAACCTCAACCGGAACATTAAGGGTATGACTATGGAGAGTATAAAAGTTCGAAAATGAATCTGGTACTCCATTTGGGAGGTTTTGAAACCATATACTGGGTTAAAATTACAAGTTTATCGTAAAATGAATGTTTTCAAGTGTATGAGATTTTTCATGTGGTGTTTGTTTTCATTTTCAGAACATTTTATTTTACTATGATAACGAGAGCAGCACAAGACCCTCTGGAGTTGTTCTACTGGAGGGGAGTTACTGCGAGAGATTGGGGTTGAGGAATTCAGACAGACAATTAGCGGTAAGTAACCTTGACGAAAAACATACTTAAACCGTGAACTGGAAAATACATATTCATTAAACATAAATATCTAACCCGTTTCGCTCCACGCTAAAGATAAATGCTACACATTACATGAACAACTGGAGATCAACAAACATCTTAAGAAGCCAAATATAACTTTAATTAACAAATAAACAAACATGTGTTCACACTTAATTAATGTTCTACAATAACAACCCAACATTGTTATTGCAACATATTAAATATTTATATAATATCACTGATGAAGGGCTGGTTAGTCCGTAACATGTTTGATATTAAATATATTTATTTTTTTAATAAATGCGAGTGTTGTGTACAAAATATATAAAAAAGAAATATTAAACATCTACAACATAAAGTTATGGCGATTATAGTAGGTATACATTAAGGATTAAGCCAACAATACATTTCAAAGGCGTCAAACATGGCGAAAGAAATATTAGGAAGCTGAGGTTGGCATCATCAGATGTTATAATAAACTGTTTTTTGTAACACCCGATGATGCTAACATTTATTGGCGGAATAGCTGTGGTGACAATATTATCAAAACTTTAATAAATAAATAAATTGTTATATTAAAACAATGTTCCAAATTAAATAGTTAATAGTGTTAAAGTGTCATAGTGTTTTGATTCAAAAAATGGATTAACTATTTATTTTCATCTATCTCATTTCAAACAATCAAAACAATTTGATTTCAAACAAGAACCTTGATCGATATTATGTATATATATATTATCACCATAAATGACGATAATTTTCAGTACAATGTTATGTAATACATCTTTAGTTCCAATTCTCAGATCTGTTTTTGTTCCCAATCCGTTTGTGATTATGTTACAGGCACACTTAAAAACAAATTTACCTACGTGATATTTATCGAGTGTCTAATTAATTTTGTTGTATATTATTTGTTATCTACGAAATACCAAGAAATTCTCAAGTATAATGTTGATGAAAATTTTCAAAAGCATTATTTTCGGAAATCTTTAGAAAAAAAAACCACTAGAATTTCGTCAATGTTCGCCATTCTTTGTGATTCAGATGTTTTCTATATTAGGTCCTTACATATGAAATTGGCGTTCTGCCGTACTGGCAACTTTGATCTCAAATATCTTCTCTTTGGTTAAGAATTCCGAATTCAAATTTATACAGCTATTTACTCAAGTATTTGTGTTTCGAAAATTATAATTCATTTGTTTTTTCCTCAATTGTTTTTTTTCTTTGCGTCACTCAGTTTACAAAATGGAAAACTTGAAATATCGCGTTATTTACGAGTACGAGTTCCACCGTGGCACCAGTGCTGCAGAAACGGCTCGAAGGATTAATGATGTGTATGGCGACGGTGCCGCAAAAGAAAACACAGTGCGTTTTTGGTTCCAACGTTTTCGTTCTGGAAATTTCGACCTGCAGAACAAGCCCCGTGGACGGCCGGAGACCAAAGTTGATAATGAAGAATTGAAGGCTATTGTGGAAGCGGATCCATCGCAAACCACGTCCGAGTTAGCTGCAGGCTGCGGTGTTAGTGATAAAACTGTTTTAATCCACTTGAAGCAAATTGGGAAGGTGAAAAAGCTTGAAAGGTGGGTACCTCACGAATTGAGTGAAGCAAATCAACAAACGCGCGTTGACTGCTGCGTTGCATTACTCAACCGGCACAATAATGAAGGGATTTTGAATCGAATCATTACCTGTGATGAAAAGTGGATCCTGTATGATAATCGGAAGGGCTCATCGCATTGGCTGAACCCTGCCGAACCAGCCAAACCATGCCCCAAGCGAAAATTGACTCCAAAAAAGTTACTTGTGAGCGTTTGGTGGACTAGTACTGGTGTCGTTCACTACAACTTTTTTAAATCTGGCCAGACGATTACGGTAGACGTCTATTGTCAGCAACTGTAAACCATGATGGAAAAACCAGCTGCTAAACAACCGAGGCTGGTTAATCGCTCTAGGCCACTGCTGCTTTATGATAACGCTAGACCACACACTGCACAACAGACGGCTACCATATGAGAAGAGCTTCAATTGGAATGTCTAAGACATTCACCGTACTCTCCGGACCTTGCCCCAACAGATTACTATTTTTTTCGAAATTTGGATAACTTCTTTCAAGGAAAAAAATTCAACTCCGATGGGGCAGTCCAAACCGACTTCAAAGATTTTATTGATTCCCGTCCGAATGTTTTTTTTAGTAAAGGGATCGATTGCACTACCTATGAGAGGGCAAAAGTGCATAGATAGCAATGGTACATACTTTGATTAAATAAATATATTATATTTAAAAAAATCAACTTTATGTTCCTCCCATACAAAACGCCAATTTCATATGTAAGGACCTAATATTTATTTTTTTAAATACTTTGTATACAACACTCACTTTAAAGAAAAAAAAAAAAAACAGTTAATTGTTTACTTAAAACTTAATATTATGAGTGTGATATTATGAATTTAAAAAATAAATGTATATTGTATTCGTATTCCATTTAATCTTCTAGATTTAATCGATAACGGTTAAATTTTGTATTGTATCGAATTTTAAATGGGTTTTATATTAGTCTTTCTTTGTTTAATTTTTATTATATTTTTACACATGAAGATGGAGGTGTCGTATTTTTTATATTTTGTGGTTTAAACAAAGTTATTTTCAATTTCATAAGTATGTTTTTTTATGCATATACGAGTAAGAAGATGGCTATCGAAAGCGGCCAAAAATTAGTAAATCAAAGTATTTCATTCTTTATTTGATTTATTTCCGTTATTTCCAATGAATCCTTACTTGTAAATTTCCACAGCCAATATCAACACAGTATTGTATCTTCTTTTTTTGTTCCACTCCTATTGAAGGATGATTATTTTTACTTAAACTAGCTGCAGAAATTGAATCATTCTTTAAAGTTTGTAGACAGGATTTCTTCCTATTACTTTCTTCCTTAAATTTTACATTAGGTAAGCAATTGCAGCACTTTGAATTTATCGTTTCTTATAAGATGCCTAAAAGTTTCGTTAATCGCAAAAAAAGTTCTCTAACTTCTTTATTCACCTCTGTTTCCTTGATTGTAACTCTTTCTACCATGCAATACAAGTCAATCGCCGTCAATTGTGTTTCAATTTAAATAAATATTGTAAAAATAAAAATAAAACAACATTTTATTTAACAAAGTTTTTTTAAACTTTGTGTAATATATAACACAATATGCTCCCTTAAATTTGGCAATATTTTGTGTATAAATGAATTGTTTTGGTCAATTTGATTGTTGCCGCACTTCATAATAGTTAGTTGTGTCAGGAAATAAGTTTTTACTGTTTTGATGATAAAATTTTATAAGTTGTTTTCGTTTATATAAAGATTTTTGACAGGTGTAAGAATATTTTTTTCATTTGTTCCAATGACAATTTGAATAAATTATTCAATAATATTTTTTAGTTTTTGCTGGTGTTGCATTGTTTTAAGTGCCTAATTACAGTTTAATAAAAAAAATGGTTGTAACGTGGAATACAAATTAAATAAACACAAATATCTTGATCGTCCAGCTGACAACAAGTGCACTATCTAAAAGAAAATTATGTGTAAAATTATTTTTATTTTCTCATTTTATTTTAATTACTTTTCTCATTGTATTTTATATAATTTGTTTTAGATTTATTTTGTGGACGTCGGACGGTCGAAGTGCGCGCGGGAGATGTCGGGTGGCGGGTGACGACGAGGTTCGCAACCCATTACACCGCGTCTCTCGCGGGGGCGAAAAGCGAAGGATAGAGTGCCGCATCAGTAAAAGTGTGGCAGTCCATTCTTTCTGCCTACCCTTTCGGGGAGACGGCGTGATAGTTATTTAGTTTTTTTTAACATTGAAGTAATTAAAAACCAAAAAAAATACATCATGATACATATTCGGATACAGAAGCCCGTCATCAGTGTTATAAATAATTCATGAATGGGATAAATTTGTTAAATTATATATAGCACTGATGAAGAGCTTCTGTGCCCAACACATGCTTGTTTTTTTAATAATGTTTGTGTTATATACAAAGTTTAAAAAAACATTGTTCAATGAATCCGTAACACAAAGTTATGGCGAATATAGAAGAAATTTCAATTAATTTCTTATTTTTCAGCACTGTTTCACAATCTCCTACCGAAGGGAAAACCAACGGCAGTACGAGTTAAGGGCTGCCTCCGAAGCTGACTGCGTGCATTGGATTGACGCGATTCGGGATGCAAGGTTAGTGTTGCTTTTGTATTTACAATGGTTGCTAATGGATTGAATAAAAACACTTCTAATTAAATGTATTCATGAAAAAAGCATTAACTTCCTTCTTTGGTCTCTAGAACCATTAAAGAAAGTTGGTGATTTTTTTAAGTAATCTTATTTAAAAATGAGGCATACAACATATATTTAAAATGTAAAAAAATATATAACAATTTTTTTTTAATTCATTAAAATATGTACATATTATATATACACGTAACGTGAATGGAAAATGAGGTCGAACGTGACCAAATAACTATTTACTATTACTAAAAAGCGACCCTGCTGAAATAAATAGTGTAGCGGTTCATTCTCTCCGCCTACCCCTATAGAGTAAGGACGTGATGGTTAGAAAGTTTATAAAAAAATAGTGAAAGTGTTAAAATATTGAGAAAGGGATCAACTAATTAACCATCACGCCATATCCCTGAACAAAAAGGAAGAGAAAATGTATTTTCTCGCTTCTTTGAGATTTATACATCGTGTTATGCACGCACATCGATTATTCGGACTCCTCATGTGGTCGACATTCAATATTTGATTCATTTGATTTTTTCATGTTTTTCTAGGTCTTCCTGTACTTCTAGTTCCATTAACACAGTTAACATATATTATACAGATATAAATTTACCTTTAATTATTCATTATCACTTACGTTCAAATACGTAGGGTGGTTAATATTCCTCTCATTATTTTGTTCATAACACTTTCATTCGCACTGCTTTCACTGATATTTTCATTTGATACCCTATCATACACAGTTTTTCAATACATTCGTTTAAGATATCTTATTTCTAAATTATTTATTCTACTTTCATCCTGCTTTTGTTAGTTCTATGCTTCGCTTCCATACATAAGAATAGAATAGGGATTATCCTATTGGCATATAGCATATTGCATATGGCATATAAAATATGGCATATTGGATTCTTTGGCATATAGAATGGAATAATACTCCTAGCGGCTTCTAACAATATGTTGGTCGACAGCCTTCACATTGTGTTAATAAGGTAGTTTGCTAAATGCCGAAAATCATTCTCCATAGATGGCGTTAGTGGGTCGGTCGTATAGGTAATTTCTTGAAAAAATTCACAAGTGCAACCAAATCTACATAGATGGCTGACTGAAACTGCCACGTGAAGATAAATATGGATTTTGAAGTATATATACATCTTCCAAAAATTTGTCATGCTTGATCACAAATAACAAAGGTGGAATGGGGAATGTTGTAATTACATAAAGCGTGCGCTTAACCCAACCAATGACAGGTCATAAGTCCTGTAAACACCTTGATCATCCATGTTCAGTTTCCAGTTTACGTCTTCGTCTCTATTGAGATACAATTAAAATTATCCTATACTCGTATATTAATATGTAGAGAAGACTGACGCTCTCTCGAAAAACTAAGCTATAATTCAGAGTAACGTTAGCTTTGGTGTACATAATAATATGCGAATCAGAAAATTAATTAACAAACAAGCAGCAAAGCGGCCATAGTAGTCATTCGCCCCGCCCCTGGCGGTATCCGGCCGCTATCAGAGCCGCCGGCGGCCATGAAAAATGCACGGAACCGGGCGAGATCGGCCTCGTGAATATTGCATAGCTTGGGATTGGTACATACATTAAGTACTACTGGAGAGAACTTTGTACTACTAACGTGAAACGACAAAACGTTACAACCCTACTTACTTATTTTTACGAAATTACTTTTAACTATTAAATTTACATTGGCAGAGAAGTTTCTGGCCAAAAACCGCAAACTTTTCTGTGCATTTGTCGACTTGCAAAAAGCATATGATTACGTTAATAGAGAAAAGTTGTGGAAAATATTGTCTGAATTTGGAATAAGTACAAAACTGATCACGGCAATTAAGTCGCTATACACGGAAAGCACTGCTAGTGTCAGAGTAAATGGAGATCTTACAGCCTGGTTTGATATCAATAAAGGTGTCAAACAGGGTTGCGTAATGTCCCCGTGGTTATTTAATCTGTATATGGACAAATGTATGAAAGAGCTGAAAGGGTTGGATGTAGGTGCCAAAATGAGCGGAGTGTCAGTAAGCTGTCTCTTGTATGCGGATGACACTGTCCTTCTTGCAGACAACGAGCATGAACTACAAGTCCTGGTGAATTGTATGTATGAGGTATGCATGCGAAATGATCTGATGATGAATGTTAATAAGTCCAAGGTAATGATTTTTGAAAAGGAAGAAACCATGACAGTCTGCAACATTAGCGTGAATGGTGAAAATTTGGAGCAAGTAGTTGAGTTCGTGTATTTAGGTAGTATGTTTACAAGAGATGGGCGAGTGGAGAGGGATATTGAAAGAAGGGTTGGGGCAAGCAACAAAGTGAATGGTGCACTTAAAGTTGTCATCGCAAACAAAAACCTATCCAAAAAAGCTAGAATGGCAGTGCACAATGGTGTTCTTCTACCGACCCTTATGTATGGAAGCGAAGCATGGAACTGGCAAATAAGGATGAAAGTAGAATAAATGCAGTAGAAATGAGATCGAAGTGTGTCGAATGAAAATATAAGAAGTGAATGCGGTGCGAATGATGGTGTCATGAACAAAATAATGAAAGGATCATGAAGATGGTTTGGACATATGAAAAGAATGAATGAAGAAAGAATGGTAAAAAATTATATGTTAATGATGTAAATGGAACCAGAAATAGAGGAAGACTGAGAAAAACGTGGCACGATCAAATAAATCAAATATTGAATGTCGGCCATATGAGGAGTCAGAGAAATCGACGCGCGTGCATGACACGATGTATGAATGTTGAGGAATCGAGATAAATATGTCAGGAAAGAAAAGTCTGGCAGTCCATTTTTTCTGCCTATCCCTTCGGGGAGACGGTGTGATGGTTAGTTAGTTAGTTAGTTACTTTTAACTATTAAATTTACAACACTGTTATAATCTTCTACTTCTTCTTTGTTAGCCTTCTTTCCTCCACTGCTGGATATATAAGCCTCTTCCGATTTCCTCCACTCGACTCTATCCTGCCCCCTTTTTATGCAAGATTTTCCAACCTTTTTGACAATATCATCGGTCCATCTTTTTTTATATTATGGCCGAGCCCTAGAGGGTTTCTTTCGCTTACCCGAAGCTGTTATAGGCGCAGCGGCGCCTTTCGTCAGCCGACGACAGTGTTTTATTGACTGAAAGTGTCAGTGATCTTTAGGACCTCCTTTATCTTGTTGACGAGTTCGGTGAAATATTGGGGCTAACAATAAATGTCAGTAAAACCAAATGGATGATATTCGGACGGCTTGACTACAGTGGGTCAGTTTTGGATTTGAACGCCCGTAACGTTGAAAGGATGGACAAATTTAAAAACCTCGGCAGCATACTAACACAATCTCTTTACCCGAATGTAGAGATAAAATGCAGAATTGTGGCAGCAAGAGCTACGTTTAATAAAATGAAATCACTCTTCTGCAATGATAACATAAACATGAAACTGCGCCAGAGAAAGATCAAATGCTATGTGTAGGTGCTACAAACAACTGAACAACAAGTTGTTTCTAACACCCGATGATGCCAAGTTTTCTAATACATTCGCAAAAAGTTTATAATCAGAAATTGTGATTTTTGTAAATTTAACAGTTAACAATGTTGAAGTATTATTATGTTCCGGCCAAAATAATGAACTATTAAATTACTTTTATGGTATCCCGTAATAAACTTATTGTGACTTCGCTGTCTGCGCTGTGGTTCACTGTTGCGGATGGATCCACTCAGATGCTAGCATTTAGGTTTCGTTTCCCTCTGCATAGCTCTTCGGGATACAGGGGACCAATAGTCTATAGAATGGAGGAACAGTTTCCCACGTACAATTTTTTTTAGACTTATTGGGGGATTCTTTAAGAATTCCATCATCTTGGTTGATATCCATCTCTATGTTATTTCAATGGTTTTCTTCGACAGCGTAAGCATAGACGGTTTTATCTCCCAACATGTGAACCAGTTTATCTCTGATGATGCCAGTGGAGAGAGCAATTAAACTGCTGAACATGATAACTTCGGAGATCGACGTCTTTTATATTAGTGGAAGTACGTTAAGAATACAAATATTCTTGAGAGTATCTTGTATATCTTTAGTTTATCATGCGTTTCTGTTAATTTCCTGTTTTCAAATAGACACCTCAAACTGTAAACATGTTTGTAAAACTATCAATTTTTTGAGCTACAACTGCAGCAGTTTTTTGAGAATACATATTCAAGATAATCGCGTTTAGAGTTTCAATACGAAAAAAATATTTTGTTTTGAGACTTAGAAATCAATCAGTGATTCCAGGAACAAATAAAAAAAAACCTTCGGCTTCCTCGAGAAGCTGGTTATCTTCCGCTAGCTACAGTTTTTGAACTGCACGAGCTGCTTTTGTCGCAGAAAGACTTCGCTTCGACCTTGTTACTCGCGCCTCATCAGTGTTTCCGCGGAAAACTTTGGATTAGGTGCGAAAATATATATTTAACTTATTCATAACTCTCTTGAAGTGCAGCCTTCATTAAATATCCCAGCAGCAATTTAGGCTTAGGTTTCAATGATTTTTAACCTAGAATGCAGTTGTTTTGGACGTCTGTCGCGTTAACTTTAATTAGCATTTTGGGTATGTTCACCCAAGCATATTTCAAGATAAATTACCTCTTGATAATTCTTTATTGTTACTATCGTCACAGAAATCTTCAAGTTTAATAAAAAAAATCTAAGCGATAGCTTTCTGTACTTGGTCCGAAATTCTCCCCGCACTTGTTTGTAAATATATCATGTATTTTTTTGTATATTTTCTAGCAACATTACCTCGAGTACAAAAACACAAACTTTCCAGCTAAACAGTTCCTACACATGTAATGTCCTATCAATACAATGTCACCGTATTTCCGCTTTAAATATAGTCAATGCTCTGCAAAAACTAATAGGACAAAATATTGTACAAAGCTATTGCGAAAGAAAGTTTGTTCTATCCCTAGCGCTCCGACTAGAAACCTGACCCGCTAGTATACGGTATAACTAATTGCGATAACTCTTTCCGATATTCTCACAATATATTATGCTTTCGAAATATGAAGGAAAAAACATTTTATTTTAGTTGTAAAGGAAGTCTACCGCGGACATTATTGGTAAACTCCAGGTGTTTATAAATAGGTGCTTTCGCTCAATATTCAAAATCTATTGGTCCCAAACAGTGTCAAATGCCGTTCTCTTGACCATGGCAGGCGAAAGGCCAATAAGAGAACAAGTCGCTAGACGCAAATGGCAATGGATCGGTCACACTCTGAGACGGATCCCAGCCTGCATCGCTCAGGGTGCACTAGACTGGTCCCCTATGGGGGAAAGAGAAAGCGAGGCAGACCTAGAGCCACCTGGAGAAAAACCCTGCAGGACGAGGTTAAGGCAGCAGGCCTCACTTGGGATGATGTTAAGCATCAGGCATGTCGGGTGGAGAAGATTCCTTGAGGCCCTATGCACCACGGAGGTGTGACAGGACAAAAATAAGAAGAAAGGGCTACATCGCTTATTTTTAAATTGAATAGGAATTTTGGTTTTGTTTTAAATTTTTGTTATTCACTTTTGAGTGTTATAGATATACATTAAATTCCTCAAAGTTAGTCTTGTATAGAAAATTCAGATTTTAAATATATTTTTACAATGAATTTAATTTTATATACAGGTTATTTTAATTTTAAGAAATTCCAGAAAAATTTTAATTACAATTTTTGTACAGATAACCTTGAATTATTTATGTTAATTATTTTACTCATTTCTAAGAAATACTTTTGAGATTTATCCGTACACGTTTTGCTTAAAAAAATTCACGTCAGATAATGTTTCAGACAATTAATTTTAAAAATGTTAAATATTGGCTCAACTTCAAAATAAAAAATGTTTAACAAATTAAATTAATAAATGCTAAATGTAAAGGATGTTTTTAATGAAAATACTTTGATACAAATTGTTCATTACATTTAATTTATAATTGAGTATATCTCTACAATAATTATTCTTCTTCCTAGCCTTGTCCTATTTACTTTAGGTCGGCTCTCCTCGTATGTCATCTCCAGGACTGTCTGTCCGGGGCTGATGATGAGATCTAGTGCGATTGATACCACTGTTAATAAATCTCATCCAGGTCAACTTAATCCAACTATAACTTCTCAATAGTTAACGTTGATTAATGATTAATTTAAATACTTCGGCAGCATACTAATGCAATCTCTTGATCCAGATGTAGAGATTAAATACAAAATTGAGGCAGCAAGAGCTATATTCAATAAAATGAAATCACTCTTCTGCAATGATAACATAAATTAGAAACTCCGCCAGAGAATGATCAAATGCTATGAGTTGAGTTAACAGGGAACTTGTCAACTATCGAGGTTCGGAAGATTTCTGGGTCATGTACTGCGTGGGGAAAAGTACTGCCTTCTTCAACTGATATTGGAGGGGAAAATTGAGGGGCGCCGAGGGCCCGGTAGGAGACAAATGTCCTGCCTGTGAAACGTGAGGTAGTGGACCGGCATCCAAAATATGGAGGAGCTATTCCGAGCGGTGCAGGATAGGGTAAGGTTCGTCGAGATGATCGTCAACATTGGGGGGATCCGACAGGGCACTTGAAGAATTGGAATGACCTATATACCGAAGTACGAGAACAAGTATATTAATCGTTTAACTTATCACGATGTCTTAAATATCTGGTCTGAAGTAACAAAGCACATGCGTATTGACAACAAGACTACATTCATTAAACTAACTAACTACACTAACTACACTAACCACCACGCTGCTTCCCCGTACGGGTAGGCAGATAGGATGGACCGGCGCACTGTTCTATCCTGACATAACTCTCATGCTTTTTCTACATTCGCACATCGTGTAATCCACCCTCGGCGATTGTTCCTGCTTCGAACGCCATGTTTGAACATGGCTGCCTTTCAGTAGTTGATTAATTTTGTCACGTCATGTCTTCCTTGGCCTTCCTCGACTTCGTTTTCCATTCACACTACTTGTACATATCTTTAGCTATACTTCCCTCATCCATTCATTCAACATATCCAAATCATTTAATTGATCCTTTTTTATATTTAGGACGCATCCATCCTTCTAACATTTCTTTTTTAGACATCATTAGATGCTTTATCATAGAAAATGAATAAATAGTGTTGGAAAAAGTATATGTTAACGATGCAAATGTGACTTGAAATAGAGGAAAACCAAGGAAATGTGGCATATCAAAGAAATCAAATATTTAATGTCGGCTACGTGGGTAGTTGAAGTTATTGACGTGCGTGCATGACACGATGAGTGAATGTTGAGGAATCGAGAGAAATATGTCAGGAAACAAAAATGTGGTAGTCCTCTTCTACCTAGCCCTTCGAGGAGACGGCGTATTGGTAGGTAAGCAAAATTATTATACAAAAACAACTTACTACATTCATAATACGTACATTTTTTATCGCAATTTGAAAATGTATTTTTGCGGGTTGCAACATTTTGCCAATCGAAAGTGGAGCGTAGGGTTATGGAACGTAATATGTGGAATTTCTTCTGAGCAAATTCTAAGCTCTTGTAAAGTGCGACGCTAACGCCAACGCAACGAACGCTTCATGCATTTTAGATGAAAGAGAAATTCGACAATGAAAAAGTTTTACTATCCATACTAAACGCCATGAGAACATAAACGCACAATTTAATTTATTTTATAACTTCAAAACCTTGTTTTGATATTTTTTCCGAGAAGGTTAATACATTTTTTAAAATAATAACGTTAAATTCCTTCCATATTTGTAAGGTGTTGCGGATTCACATCAGAATAACTTTTGAAAAACATTGTATTGTATTTCCCATAAACTTTTTTGGACCTTTCACAAAAATGTTTTGGACTGTACACGTTATTTTCAGTGTAAAAAAAAATAACAACAACAAAAATTCATAATTTTTACTAGTATAATAATTAAAATAGATAAGATTAGAAATGTAGGGCAGTATAAATATATAAAAAATAGGCATAAAGATAATTTTTTATTTATTTATTGTTTCTTTAACAATAATGTAAAACTACATATTAAATAATTCATATGAGTGAAAAAAGAGGGTAGAACAAATAATATCCAGATGGGTGCCTCGCGAAAAGAGACCAAGAGGCAGACCGAGGAAAATATGGGCGGATTCCGTGGAACAAGATTGGGAGAAAATGGAAGGAGCTGGGGAATGGAGAGAGATGGCCAGAGACAGAATTCAGTGGAGGACTGTTGTGGATGAGGCCAAGTCCCACACCGGGATGTAGCGCCGAGAAATGAATGATGAGTGAAAACGTCTGTCTTCTCGGAGTTTTACAAGGAGTGGTTTTCACGTAGGTAGCAAGCGCTTAAAGCTTCCGGACGCGCAGCGAGTGAGTGCGTATGAGAGAGTGAGTGCCGATTCCAAACACGACCGGCTTATATAACCTTCGCGGCCCCAAGCAACTAGCGATAGCGTTCTCAACGGTTTTCCGTTTCTGAGAATTTCAGTACACTCTTCGCTAGTTGCTGTTGCCATGGCGTTATGATTGGCTGTTTAATAATGGCGCGACAAACGGTCGATTTCCGAGAATACTTCGTTTTATTTTGTCAGAGCCACTGCACACATCTTCGTTACTATGCGCTTCCACTAAATTAATATAAAATTTCTAACATTAATGAAATAAAATGAACATATTTGTAAATAATGAAATAGAATAATAAAAAATAAATGAAATAATAATCTATTTGCATACGTCCGATACAATCATAATGTTTCGGCCAAAACAAAGGATTATGAAATAATTTACAATAGTCCATTGTTTTGGCCGAAACACTATGATACTTTAACATTATAAACTATTAAATTTAAAAAAAAACTTTTGTTTTATGTATCACAATTGTATTTTTATTTTTCGCGACAGCTGTTTCGTCAAGCTATATTGACATCATCATTAAAAATACAATTGTGATACATAAAACAATTTTTTTTAAATTTAATCAATTGGAATTTTAGGACTAATTTACAATGCTTATAAATTTAAAAAATACTTATTAAAGTTTTATAAATATTTAAGTTGATTAAAATAATGTGTTTTCTTAGAAAAACATCTTTTTACACATATTAATGGGTTATAATGGTATTCAGTTTACAATTTTCAAATAAAATATATATTCATGATTCTAAGTATACGAGTACTGTTATATCATATAATATAATACTTCCACATTGTGATAGGCTCTATATATTTTAAAGATAATCAAATGAATTTAGTGAAATCTCTTGATGGAAGATCATTTTAAATAATAATTAAATAAAACAATGTTTTTTAACTACTTCCACTTCTGTCTTTGTTTCGATAGCTACCGGTTTTACCTGACAGACTGGTGACGCTATTGCAAACCGAGCCCTTTATATACATACAGGTTAGGGGTGGTAAATATGATTCTATACGAAAATAATCTTCAAATATTTATGTAAAATTTACTGAATTTTAATATTAGTATTACAGGTATTCTAGAAGATTCGTATTCAATACAACGAATTTTTAAATTTTATTATAGCTTACATATTCATATTTATCGTTTGAAAAATTGTACTTTTGTTTTTATTATTACTGAATTTAAATATAATATGTTATAGTTCTTGGTCCATAAGGTTGGCATCGTCTTATTCGGTTTTCCCCTTCCATATATATAGCTGCTAAGATCTGAAATCAAACAAAACAATTTTTCGGCACTAATCGATTCCAGGAATATTTTTTATTTGTTATATTGGGTAAAACAAAGGGGAGTCAGCAAACAGTAATTGGTCATTAAGGACCACTTTGTCAGGGGTGTTGTATTTGAGCCTATTTATCTGCAAAATTATTATCTATAGATTTATTATTTTGGTTTGACTCTGTAATATCTATAATATGAGAAAATACATTGCATGGCGTTCTTTTGTTTGACCAATATACACGGCATTGCAAACATTACACTATCTTCTTATTCTTCTTTTAATATATATGACGATCTGTGACACATAAATCGTGTCTCGTCGGATGATGAGGTCCAGCTGTCCCTCCATCTCTTAGACGGTGTTCCAGGTGGGCGGTGTCCGGAAGGAATTTCATAAGCGGCTGTATATGCAAGTCTGTCACCATCCATTCGGGCTACATGGTCCCTCTAGTATCTTCTTCTGGATCTACTCCACTGAACGATATCCTCTATTTCGCAAGTTTTTCTAATGTCTGCGTTGCGGACACGATCTTGGAGAGTTTTACCAGTAATTGATCTTGGACCTTCATCTCCGATGTTCTTAGTAGTCCCTCAGTTCGCACGGTGTCAGCCCGCGTCTCTACATATTGATGATATACCTGTGGAGCAAGTAATGAGTTTCAGATATTTGGGAGTAGAGATCTAGCCATAATGACCTTTACACCGAAGTACGAGAACATATCATTGAAGCCTCTTCCGTGTCAGGATAACTAAAGAATCTTGTCTGGAAGAACAAGCACATGCGTATCGACACTAAGATCAAAATTAATTTATAAGACATGCGTGTGACCTATCATGACATTACTCTATAATTAATATATGACGCTACTTATTTATATTAGAGTGTAATTATTACAATGCCGTGTAATAATATAGTTCCGTTAATAAATTAGATTCTCTGAACTTTTGATTCTAAACTTGAGAAAATGGTGTTCAATTATTAAGTTTTGATTATGTATAAATAATAAATAATCTAGAAAAAGAAAGTATTGATTTATCGTACATTATTGATAAAAAGAAAACTTTTCTATGTATTTTAAATATTTTATGGATGTGAAATATTTTACCTCGCAAAGATATAATGAAATTACAAAAATAAAAAAAAGATCTTAAAAGCAAAACATGTTAATCCCGCGATATATATTAAAACCCAAAAAAACGGACGTGTCCACCAATAAATTTAATACAGACTTCCCGATTCCCGGCGATGGCAGTGTCATTGTCACTATGTTAATGGCGATAGATTATCAATCTATCACATGTCAAATCAAATCAAATCAAATCAAATCAGTTTATTTCATCAACAGACATTACAAAATTAATTTTAAGGCATCTATTGAGAACAGGTAAAATAATATATTATATATAGTATACTACCAGAAACGCATAAGAGATGGTTCAACATTAGGAAGACAGGATACTCTCCAGAATTAAGAGTATTTGCCTTCTGAACGTACTTTCACTAACATGAAAGACGTCGATCTCCGAGGAGACCGCGTTCAGCAGACTAATTGCTCTTCCCACCGGTGTCACCAGAGGCAGATTGGTTCTGGCAGCCGGTAGGTAAAACAATCTGTGCTGTCGCTGTCGGAGATATCTATCGGGGACAAAAAGCCGAACACCCTCCAGTACGGCCGAGTTCTCGAAGTATCCCCTAATTAATCTAAAGAAATGGGTAATTAGATGTCCATCTCTTCGAAGCTGTAGAGAATTGGTTCCGAGCATTCCCAAAAGAAATGCCGTGGGATAGAGCCAAGGATAGCTACCATACTCCCTCATGTAGAGATACCTCAGAAATTTTTTCTGAACCCTCTCCAGCATAATGGAATATCTCGCCTCGTGAGGACTCCATATCACAGAACCACTTTCGAGTCTGCTCCGAACCAATGCGTTGTATAGGACTCTGAGCACATTGGGATCCCTGAAAACTCTGCCGGTCCGGACGATGAAGCCCAACATCTTCAGTGCAGTGCTACAAATCCTCTCAACATGTGCACGAAAAGTCAGCCTACTCTCATAGATGATCCCGAGATCTCTCATCGTAGATACATGTGCTAGTTGCTGATTGTTCATTGTGTATCTATAATACACAGTTCTCAATGCTCTAGTAAAAGATAGCATAACGCATTTAGAGACATTGAATTGCATTTGATTACTGTGACTCCAGTTGACAATATTATTGATGTCCGACTGGAGGCGAAGACAGTCTCCAGGATTTTTAATTTCCAGGAATAATTTCAGATCATCGGCAAATAAAAGAAATCGCGAGAAGTTTATCACCTTCGCAATATCATTTATGAAGATGGTGAAGAGGAGTGGCCCTAAGTTTGAACCTTGTGGCACCCCTGAATTTACAAGAAAAGGTTCCGATTGAAAAATTCCGTATGAGACGTATTGTTTTCTCCCCTCGAGGTAACTAATGAAAAACATAATCAACTGAGAAGAGAATCCAATTTGAGATAGTTTTGCTATCAGAATGTCGTGGTTCACAGTGTCAAAGGCCTTTGAGAAATCATTATATGAACAGTCAACTTGGTGACCATCATCCAAGGTCCTTGCAATGTAATCTGTGAATACCATGAGATTAGTTTCAGTCGAGCGCCCCTTCCTGAATCCATGTTGTTCTGTTATAATATAGGGGTCGACTTTGGGAAATATCAATTTGTGTAAAATTGATTCAAATAGTTTGGCTGGAGCCGACAGTATCGCTACAGGTCTGTAGTTTTCGACCGACTCTTTTGCGCCGCTCTTGAAAATAGGACTGATTCTGGAAAGTTTCCAGAGATCAGGAAAAGTATTTGTACTTAACGATAGGTTAAATAAAAAATACAGCGGAGATATTAGGAGCTCAGAGCAGCCTTTTAAGAAGTAAATTGGAAGAAAATCAGGACCAACCGAGTGCGAATTCTTCATAGCTTTAATGGAGGATATAATATCATTCGCTTCTATCTGCGATATGACAAAGCCATGACCACAACAATTGGCACTTAACTCAGTCGCTGAATTGAAATTTAGCCGCGGGGGAACATTGCTATAGACAGATTGAAAGTGTTTAGCGAATGCATTCACTATATCTACACCCTCAACCTCCCTATCCCCATGCATCATAGTGTTTAGGATGCCCCCATCCTTTCGTAGACTTTTTACGTAGTTCCAGAAGGATCCAGGGTCATCCATAAGATTGCCCTCAATGGTGCCCACATATGTTCGAAAGGCTGATCGAACATTGCGTCTCACCACCGAGCGGTACAGACTGAAAAGTTCGTACTCACTCCGACAACCAGTAGCCTTCCACCTCACATGATGGGCATGTTTGGTCTTAATGTCCGCGATGATTTCCCTGGAAAACCACCTCGGATATCTCCGTCCACCATTGCTTATGCGTTTTCTGGGAAAGCAATGTCATGAGAATCAATATAATAGCTTAATATAAATTGTATCTAGCAATTGAATTCAACGAGCTGTTAAGGGTTACAAATATGATATTATAAAAAAAAATATATATATATATATATATGTAAAATACATCTTGAAGAGTTTCACATTATTAGTTTAGAATTTTTTTTACATTAAATGAATGTAGGATTATAACAGTTTATTGTTTCGCGATATTGAGTATGCCAATTTACAAAATAAAGTTTATTGTTATTTTTAGTATCAACATTAGTAATAGGCTCATATTTTTATAATAATAGTAGTTTTTTTTTCCTTCCGGATTGATAAGTTTTAAACTAGGTTTTTATTAATAAAAAAAATAACACACAACACTAAATTTAAAATACAAAATTGTTAGAAACAGAAACTCAATTTTTCTAATGTTTAAAGTAAATAATGCTATCCTCATGAACCCAAAAAAAGTACATTAAAAGTCTATATCAAATTTTAACGATGTTATTGTTTTATATTTAAAACCCATCCACGATGCTTTGTGCGATAGTTTATTCAGTATTTTATAGGAAAATTTTAAACTTGGAAATCTTCAAAGAATTTTATTGTATCAAAGTTCTAAGCTCATATTTAGAGCTGCTGTTTTTTTATGCATCGTTATTGCAAAATCAAGAAATGGGTCACCGAATAACGATAAATCTATATTTCATCATTATCTATATACTGAAGGATATAAAATATCTAGCTCTTACTTTTATAATAGGATCCCAAGAGAAAATTTGTCTTGATATGAGAAAGAGGGGGGGGGGGCAACGAAGCGCGCGCATGGAGGCATCCGTGCGCGAGGACGTGTCCGAGGCCATTATGGGGGGACTATTGTCTAAACCGTAATGCATATGACAATATTCCTTAATTACCGTGCAGAGGCAAATTGTCGATCTGAAGCGCTTGATTCATACTCCTATATATTTAAAAGTATCAGATTTCGGGGTTTGTTTAACATGTTTATTATTTGATGCAAATGTACTTTTTTTCAAATCAAATCGATTCTGTTCAAAATTCCGCTAAGAGCAAAATCCGTTGATATTGTTAAATAATGAAACAATGGGGTATTAAACCAAAAATGTTGAGCTAATCTAACTATTTTAATAAAATCTCTTGATAGAATTTCATTTTTAATAATAATTCAATAAAGTTTAGTATTAAATATCACACTTAAATAAGAATCCACGGCACAAAGATTTTTGATATAAAAACAACTTTGAGTTAATTTTTAAAGTCTTTTATAAACTACATATGTTTCTTCTTTAATTTATTTAAATCTGAGAAAATGCAGTAGAAAACGATTTTTCTCACATATGTAGTCTGAAGGAATAGTATTTTTCCTCAATTGATATATGCCTAGATTTATTAAACATTATTACATGTACAAATTGGATTTATTTATGAAGCTATATCCCCCCAAGTTATTCTAGTTGGATTGCATACGAGTATTACCTTGGTACCTGGTTCATTAAAGAAAACTGTATTGTTATGCGTTCGCATTTATATGGCTTTAAGCATTCTGAAAAGAGTTATTCAGTGAAAACATATTTTAAAAGCAACATACAAGCAGTATCCAGGTCTCTGCTTTTCTATTTCTAACGGTTGGTCGTGTGTTCACGCATTGCATTTTAATATTTTACAGAAAAAAATGATTATGTTGAATCGAATAATTGTTATTTTAATCAAACATTTTGAAGGCTTTAAAAGTTAAAAGTATATAAGAAAATCAGATTTTTTTTTATTCGAATATAATTTGAATTATACATTATTCGTGTTTTATTTAGATTCTCATTTGTTTTCAATTGTTATTAAAACGGGTTTTCTAATAAGCACGGATCGATCAGATATATATAACCATCCCCTTAAATCATTCATGCTGAATATCCATCGTGACGTTCGCTGTATGGCACATAGCACCTTTCTGCTGAAACCACATGTCGTACACATTTAAATCGTTCCATTCTGGCCAAAATAAAATGAATTATTTATTGTTTCTTGAAAAATTATGTAAAACTCCATATTAAATAATGAATACGAATGAAAACGTCAGTTTCATAGAAGTTTTATTATATTTTTTGGAATGACATCTTTTGACCTTCTAAGGCATTATCAAATGTGACGAAACTTCAACTCGTTGCAGTTTATATGCATTAGTAAATGGAGCAGAATATGGTAACTAACGAAAATTGATGTGATTTGTACATTTTTAACAAAGAATTATATAAATAGTCCATTGTTTTGGCCGAAACACTATGATACCTTAACATTTTGAACTGTTAAATTAAAGAACTTTGTTTTTTGTATCACAATTGTATTTTATTTTACGCGACATTATATTGTTACACCTGATGATGTCAACATTGAGGTTGATGAAGCAGCTGTCCCGTAAAATAAAATACAATTGTGGTACAAAAAACAAAGTTATTTAATTTAACAGTTTTAAAATAATTATTTGAGTAGGTCCAGAAATATTAGAAAGTGTTTATTGGTGAAATTAATTATGATAAAAATGGTTTTAATTAATGAAAAATATGTCTTTCTATAATTTTTTTTTACGTCATCATTGAAAGAACAATATAAACTTATTTATATCGTTCTCTTGATAATTAAGGTGTAAAATATTCAAAGGATGTCGAGATAATAAAGCAAAGTAGTGTTTTGTTTCATAGAATTTTTTTTTTTTTTTTTAATTAGTCGTTTCTTTTGAACTCACCTTCGCAACGTTTTTTTGTTGCAAAAAAGAAAATTTAAGGCATGACACAAAATATGAGCCTAACGAATTTTACCTTCATATTACTGGTTTATTTTTTCGTTTCTTGTTTCTCGAAATTGGAAACGTAGTTATCCCAAGAGTGTCATCAAACTTCATAGAATTTTGCTCAGTTGCAAATTGTGGACATAAAACCCGAACCTTTCAAGAAGGGGTGAAATAAAAAAAATTCCCTTACTGCATACGAGTATGCATCTATGTGCCGCGTTTTCTATCGTCGAATTGAAACCTTTACGGAGTATATTTATAGATAAACCTATATAATAACAAGATATTATGTACTTTACATTAGGTTATAAATGTTCTAATAAACATTCAAAACAAAATATTTATATTGTTTTAGATAAGCTCAATTATTTAACAAAATGAGAACATTATTTTGCAACGATAATCTTAACTTAAAACTCCGACAGAGAATGATTCAATGTTATATATGGTATGTTCTACTATATGGCTGCGAAACCTGGTCTCTGAAAGTGAATGGAATGAACCGGTTGGAAATGCTCCGTATACCGTGGGCCGATAGGGTCATTAATACAAACGTACTGCAGAGAGCCAGAACCAATAGAGAGTTGTTGTCGAGTGTGAAAATTAGAAAGGTCTCATATTTGGGTCATGTCCTAAGGGGAGAAAAATACCATTTCCTTCGACTGATATTAATAGGTAAAGTAGAGGGACGTTCGGGAGTTGGCAGAAGGCAGCTGCCCTGGCTGCAGAACCTCAAAGAGTGGACAGAAATATCAAATGTTCGAACCTGTTTCAAATGGTGCAGGATAGAAATGCCTTTACTGTAGTGATTGTCAACGTTGGGGGGATCTGACACGGCAACGAAAGAAGACGATAAGCTTAAAGAGTTGACAATTTTTTATGAATGAATTTTTAATTACACGGATCAAATTTTGTACGTTCTTACTTTAAAAAAAAATCGAATTTGCGCGCTCTTACGAATATTTAACAGGGGGCCGAATTTAACCCTTAACGTTCCTTCAATTTGTTTTGGAATAAAATCACCCCTTTAGATATTATTAACGTCCATCAGCCCCATTCGGAGACTCTGTACTTATGACATAACTAAGTTCAGTAGTTTTCAAAGTGTGTTCCGCGGAGCGCTGGGGTTCCGCAAGGCCTCTGCAAACGTTCTGCTGCGACAAGCAGCATAATAATCTTATTATAACATTCAAATCAAATAATGAACATAGGGCTCTGTAAAATATGAATTTTTCAACCAACTTTTCAGAACCAACCTGCCTTTGGTGATGCCCGTAAGATGAGCAATTCAAACGTCGAATCTAATCGTCTCGGATTTTAAGATTTTCCGTGTCAGTGAGGCATTATTCATAAAAAAAAACATATTACAAATTCTGGAAAGAGTACTGCCTCACTAACGTCGACATATTTGGGTTCCTTCTGATATATATGATTTTTTGGTTTTATGTTGTTTTATCTTATCTTTGTAACACCTTTTTTTGTCCAAATGAGTCAGCTAAATGTTTTTCGTTTGTTATGTCTCATTTGTGTATTATGCATAAAAAAATTAAATAAAAAAAAGTTTCCTTCACCTAAAAAAATTGAGAACCGCTGCATCGTGTGATATGACAATCAACAGACAAACACACTAACCACCATTACATAATAACGGTGATTTGTATTTTAATAATTCCTTATTTCCAGTTTCAACAAAGTGGTGCTGCAAAGAGAAGAGTTGGAACAGCGTCACTTGCACCTTCTTCAAGTAGTGGAGAGCGAGAGGACAGCGAGGGAACAATACGCCCAGACGTGTGAGGATCTGGCGGCTGAGGTTGCCAAGCTGAGGGCTGAGGTAAATCATACAATTCATAAACTAAACTGATTTAAACTTAAATAATAATTAATTAAAGCGATGATCCCTCCGGACACCGCCCACCTGGAAGACCGCCTAAGAGATGGAATGACAGCTGGACCGATTTCTGTGTCACAGATCGTCAGATCTATTAAAAGAAGAAGAAGAAGATGTTAATGAACTTCTTCCCCTTTTGTTTTTATTTCGACAGCGGTTTCGCTAGGCTCGCTGGTATCAACAGATTTGTGACACTGTTATTAACCAATTATTTGGTAAACATCGTCAGATCTATTAAAAGAAGAAGAAGAAGATGTTAATGAACTTCTTCCCCTTTTGTTTTTATTTCGACAGCGGTTTCGCTAGGCTCGCTGGTATCAACAGATTTGTGACACTGTTATTAACCAATTATTTGGTAAACATATACATATATCGTAGATAATAACATAATTATATACAAAAATAATGATTTTAATATGCTAAGAATATGATCGAAAGTATAACAGCTAGTGCGAGTGCGGGACCTATGAATGATAATATTGAAAAAATAAGTACGAATGAGATGAAAAGATCCGTGAGTGCAATGAAAAGTGGAAAAGCTGTTGGGTTTGATTGTATTGCCATAGACTTTATTAAAAGCGGTGGCGAAGTGGTTTCTACATGGTTATGTAAGTTATTTAACCAGTGCTTGGAGGAGGGATATACGCCGCTAGACTGGAGGAGAGCAGTAATTATGCCCCTGTACAAAGGAAAAGGATCGCGTATGGAATGTGGAAACCACAGAGCTATTAGTCTTTTGAGTGTCGTTGGTAAAGTCTATGGCAGAATTTTAATAGAAAGAGTAAGAAAATTGACGAGTGACAAAGTTTGGGATGTGCAAGGTGCCTTTATGAATGGCAGAGGATGTATGGATCAAATTTTTGGACTTCGTACACTGACAGAGAAGTTTCTGGCCAAAAATCGCAAACTTTTCTGTGCATTTGTCGACTTACAAAAAGCATATGATTACGTTAATAGAGAAAAGTTGTGGAAAATATTGTCTGAATATGGAATAAGTACAAAACTGATCACGGCCATTAAGTCGCTATACACGGAAAGCACTGCTAGTGTCAGAGTAAATGGAGATCTTACAGCCTGGTTTGATATCAATAAAGGTGTCAAACAAGGTTGCGTAATGTCCCCGTGGTTATTTAATCTGTATATGGACAATTGTATGAGAGAGCTGAAAGGGTTGGATGTAGGTGCCAAAATGAGCGGAGTGTCAGTAAGCTGTCTCTTGTATGCGGATGACGCTGTCCTACTTGCTGACAACGAGCATGAACTACAAGTCCTGGTGAATTGTATGTATGAGGTATGCATGCGAAATGATCTGATGATGAATGTTAATAAGTCCAAGGTAATGATTTTTGAAAAGGAAGAAACCACGACAGTCTGCAACATTAGTGAATGGTGAAAACTTGGAGCAAGTAGCTGAGTTTGTGTATTTAGGTAATATGTTTACAAGAGATGGGAGAGTGGAGAGGGATATTGAAAGAAGGGTTGGGGCAGGCAACAAAGTGAATGGTGCACTTAAAGTTGTCATCGCAAACAAAAACCTATCCAAAAAAAGCTAGAATGGCAGTGCACAATGGTGTTCTTCTACCGACCCTTATGTATGGAAGCGAAGCATGGAACTGGCAAAAGAAGGATGAAAGTAGAATAAATGCAGTAGAAATGAGATCTCTTAGAAGAATGTGTGGATACTCTGTGTATGATAGAGTGTCGAATGAAAATATAAGAAGTGAATGCGGTGCGAATGATGGTGTCATGAACAAAATAATGAAAGGATCATTAAGATGGTTTGGACATATGGAAAGAATGAATGAAGAAAGAATGGTAAAAAAATTATATGTAAATGATGTAAATGGAACCAGAAATAGAGGAAGACCGAGGAAAACGTGGCACGATCAAATAAATCAAATATTGAATGTCGGCCATGTGAGGAGTCAGAGAAATCGACGCGCGTGCATGACACGATGTATGAATGTTGAGGAAGCGAGAGAAATATGTCAGGAAAGAAAGGTGTGGCAGTCCATTCTTTCTGCCTACCCCTTCGGGGAGACGGCGTGATGGTTAGTTAGTTAGTTAGTTAGTTAAGATTATTAATTTAAACTTATAAAATAATTGCAGAAGTCTTTAACTTCTGATAATACTCGTACATTTTAAAAATATATATATATATTTTTTTTAAACTTGCATAATTTGTAGATTCTTACAATTTTTTTAAAACAATAAAGCAAGTACACTTTGGATTTTTAAAACATATAAACAGATAATCAATCTTTTCACTGAAAATAAATGCTAAATTATCGACTTACCAACAAATAAATCTAAACAAATAACTGGAGTAACGGTTTAGATGTAATAGGTCCAGATGTTTGTTACAATTCAACATTACGAGCGCACGAGAAATAATGATGATGATACATATACTTTTGGGGGATGTGGTGAGAGTTAAAATCAGTGGAGGTTTCAGCGTTTATTGCAGGTCACCAGTAATCATACGTTAACAGTATTATGTACTCGTGGTGGAGCGTGCGCCTGGACGTCGATAGCAGCTAGGGCTGATGGTTCACTGGGCAGTAGCGTCGGTCGGCGGGAGCGAAGACTCGTCGGAAGTTACATGGCGTAGCAGTGTAGACAGTTGCGTAGCTCGGTAGGAGGGTCGGAGGTTTCTCGTACGTAGACTTGACGGCGTAGACGCGTGTCGGTTAGAAATCGCAAGAAGGAATACTGTCCATGGTGGTCGGATGTACCGCTTTTATATGCTTTGCTTCCATTTTCACACGATGCTCTGCTCTAGTGACCTAGTGACCAAACTAAATAAATCTGGGCCCCGACTCATCAGTTTTGATATGTAGGTCCTAAGTCATGCGTTTTCGGTTATTCGTGTACTATATTTCATCATGAAACATGCTGGTTCAGCGTCGAAGTCCACTTATGTGGATCACCTACATACTTAAGGTGATAAATAAGAAAATTATTCAAGGAAAAGTAGGAGGAAATGCTTCTTTAGTTCATGGGACTGGGATTTCTTATGAGTGATTTTTTCAGATCATTTGATAGCAGGTTGTATTGAGAGAATGCTATGTATTGTCGTGGTCCAATACCGAATCTAGTGGATGGACCCAACGTTAAATAGTCAGTTAAAATATTGTTCTACTACAGCTATGAACAATATCAATATATATTCACGTCATGGTTCGTTTCTCATGTTTGTAGAGCTCAAATAAATGTGAATATAAAATCAGTATTTTTATTGTTGATCCAATAATAAGTCAATTGTATTATATAATAATAAAGCGTATAATAATGATTTAACTAAAAATTTTGTACAAATCAACAGAAATATAAATATATATACATAATATTATAAACAAAACATTTTGATAACTGGTCTCTCATAGATAATTAAAACAGCAATTTATTATATATGATATAATATCTCCATAATAATATTGTATTTATATACAAATGATAAAGCTACTTGAGTCGTATAAAGTCACATCACACAGGGGTGTTAGTTGAAGTTTGCCGGTTTTTTCAATAAAGAAAACGCTTAATTCTCAAGGGAAACTCAATTTTTTTTTATTCAAAGTATTGACCATCGGATTCTATACATTTTACCCATCTTTGAGGCAAATCATGGATACCATTCCAAAAAAAATGTTCTCTTTCGAGGCAAACCATTCGACGAGCCATTTTTGACTTTTTCAAAATTGGCGAAGCGCTGCTCTGCGAGTGAGTGTCCCATCGATGCGAAAAGGTGATAGTCGGACGGGGCAAGGTCTGGAGAGTACGGCGGGTGCGATAATATTTCCCAATTCAATGCTTTGAGAGTGTTCTTCACCACTTTAGCTGTATGAGGCGGTGCGTTGTCATGTTGTACTTTGCCATGCCTTTGCCACTTTGCCACTTGCCACTTTGCCATGTCTTCGGGCCCATTCCAGCCGTTTTTCAATCAACGCATGATTCAAATTGATAATTTGTTGTCGGTAGCGATCCGTATTCACCGTCTCACCAGGTTTTAATAACTCAAAGTACACCACACCACACTGGTCCCACCAAACACAGAGCATTGTCTTACGGCCAACTCGATGGGCCGGCCTCACCAGGTGAAAGCCATGATATTTTTCGCTTCGGGTTCTCAAAATAAATCAATTTTTCGTCCCCCGTGACAATTCGATCCAGAAAAGATTTCCTTTCGAACCTTTGAAGCAGCATTTCACAAATGGTTTTTCGATTTTCGATTTGTCTTTCGTTCATTTGGTGTGGTACCCATTTTCCATACTTTTGGATCTTTCCCATGGCTTTTAAACGTTGGCAAATTGCTCCTCGGGTCACATTAAGTGTTTGGGCCAATTATTGTTGCGATTGGGTTGGGTTTTCATCCAATAACGCCTGCAATTCCTCGTCTTCGAACTTTTTTGTTGCACCAGGATTCATTGTCTGTTAAATCGAAATCTCCACTTTTAAATTGACGAAACCATGTCTCACATGTTCTAATCACTGGAGCATATTCACCACAAGTTTCTCCCAGCAACCGATGAGCTTCAACTGCTTTTTTCTTTTGATGAAATAAGAAAAGCAACGAATGCCCCAAATGCGATTTACTTGGAACGAAACTCGACATATTCACTGAGGTAAACAACTATGACACTATTATTTTGGCAGAATGTAGCTTGTGTATTTTTGAAGGTTAATGTCCATAGAAAAATATGACATACATGCCAAATCATAGAAATGTATACATATCTCTAGTGACATCTATGAGTAAAACCGGCAAACTTCAACAAACACCCCTGGTATTATCATATTAAGGTCTCTTTCATCTGATTCAACATTCAAGCAATTCTAAATAACATATCGTTATTTGTTCCACGTTTGAATATCAAAACGTATCAATTTATCTGTGTTTTCGAGAATGATTCAGTATAGTTTATGCTAAAATATATAATATATCACGTAATAACACATTTGTAAAAGAAGAAGTTTGATTGGAATATCTTATGATATTTCATTTGATTTTGAAAGAAAAATGCTCTTCGTAGACGGACTTGTACTTGGATTTTATGGCATACAGTGAATGTAGAAATGGTCGACCAATTTTAACATATTAGCCGCAATAATACAAGGGTTGCCTTTTATGTTTTTACAATCGAACAATAGATGGCGTTAGTGAGTTATGGCATCACTGTATTTGTGAACATTGCTCAATGGCATTGAGCAGGTCATGTCGTCAGATAGGGAACAGAGCGATGGGCACCCAGAGTCCTCAAATGGAGACCATGGGATAGAAAAAGAAGAGTGGGCCGACCCCAAAAAAGATAAGCCGCCGACATTATCCCTGTTACGAGTAGAGTGTGGCAAAGAAAAGCCCAAGATAGAGTGGAGTGGAAGAAAATGGAGGAGGCCTATATCCAGAAGTGGAGAGATGGCTGAGGAAGAAGAATAAGAAGATAACTAAAGCCCTTGACTCGCATATTGAAATAAAAATAAAAAATGTTCCGGATGGTTATCTTCGACAGCGTCAGCATAGACTGTTTTATGTCCCAACATGCAGAACCAACCTATCTCTGGTGATCGAACTGGTGAACATGATCGCTTCGGAGATCGCGTCTTTCATATTAGTGAAAGTACGTTCAGAAGACAAATAATCTTGACTTTAGAAAGTATCTTGTATTCCTAAAGTCGAACCATCTCTCATGCGTTCTTGGTATTGTATATTGTATTTTATCAGTTCTCAATGGATGCTCTAAGCTAAATATTTTGATTGTAATGTCTTTGAGAAATAAACTGATATGATTTGATTTGAAAATGCGGACTTGAATTTGCGCGGGCTGCATTTAACAAAATGAGAACATTATTTTGTAATGATAATTTAAGCCTGAAACTCCGACAATTATTTAATGCTTATATAGATCATATAGATCTGAAAAAAATATATATATACAGATTTAAATAAATATATAGATTTTGATACTCAATTTAACATTAAACAGCTTCTAATATTTTAAAATCTTTCAACACACACTGAGTGCTTCATATGAAAATGTTATTCATTTAATTGAGTTTAGATTTTATTTCATGAGCTTCGGTAAAAACATTATTTGATCACCAAAATGATATTCTTCTAAAGACCATCAAAAACAACTGGATTAAAATTATCGGTTTTCCACTTATTTAACATTTGATCATCGATAATAATAATGAATCATCATACATTAAAACTTATACGGTTAATGTTAAGTATTTTACTGAAGATCGGGAAAAAATCAGTACATTCTAATGCATATATGGTATACGAGTATTTGTAGCGTGTAGAAGTGTGGATAAAAACAGGGTCTCACAGAAAATGTTATCGTCTCAATTTTATTTTATTTATATTCGTTTGTGTGCGAGAGACAAATTATAAGTAATGAGTAGATCTTACACTCAGTAGTTTTTGAAAATGTTTTTAGTATTTGCCAGTTGTTTGAATTTGGTCGTTTTTCACGTTAAAAAGTCAGTATACTATATATTTCAAATTAGACCATAAAGTATTCACGAAATTGCCTATGGAAATTGCATTTACCCGATTTCAAATCTATCGTTTTAAAATGCGTAATGATTTCACACAACGCAATGCGTGCACCTCATTTTAACACAGTATATGAAGGTTAAACATGGTTTTGTTAAGTTAGAAGAAGATAAAAATATACCTGCATGTAATGTAAAAAATAAATATATAAAACCATAATACGTAAACTTAAGAATTAAAGGATTCATTTTATCTCAATAGAGATGAAGATGCAAACTGGAAACTGAATATGGTGATCGAGGTGTTTACAGGACTTATGACCTGTCATTGGTTGGGTTAAGCGCACGCTTTATGTAATTACAACATTCCCCATTCCACCTTTCTTATGACCACCATGTCTGACAAATTTTTGGAAGTTGTAACTGGAAACTGAATATGGTGATCGAGGTGTTTACAGGACTTATGACCTGTCATTGGTTAAGAATTAAACACTAAAATACTTAAAATAGCGTAAACATAATATACTCGTTATAAAGATGTTTTGAATAAATTTCAAACGGATTGATTATTCACTTCACTGGTTTAGAAGTATGTCTATTTCATTTTATTCGATACCGTTCTAGTGCAAGATAGTGTTGTTGAAATACGATAATATTATACATGAGTTCACTACTTGCAACTCGTGTACGAGTACTAGTCCACTGGGAAATATTGAAGTGTATTTGTCGAGATGAAGCAAGAGAAATTCAATTTATTGCAACTGCCAATATTACCCCAAGGATTTGAGAAGAACATTATTATCATTTACTTTGATTTAAATTCTCCCACAATGATGCATGCCTTCATTTATTTTAATGAAAATGTAAAATTTATGTGCGTATATTAGTACGGTTGATTGAATTATTACGTATTTCGTGGGATCATCAAGACGGTATCCTCTTCGTGGTATCCTCTTCGACAAACTTTCCCAGACTCCATATTTATGGTAGTTATTAACTTCTATTATAGCAGCTATCGAAAATATGGAGTCTGTAGTAAAGAAATATCTGTTTATGATATTATATATTATAATACGAGTATATCCAAGATCTCAAGAATTATTATCTAACTCTCTCTTAGATGGAATTGGAAAATAAATAATTTATGATTGAATTAATTCAATATATAATTACAGTCCGTATACTATAAGTCTTTTTTAATCTTTTATGGGAGTGACATATTTCATGAGGGAGTATGGTAGCTATCCGTGGCTCTATCTCACAGCATTTCTTTTGGGAATGCTTGGGGCCAACTGAGCATCTCATAACCCATTTCTTTAGATTACTAAGTAGATAGGGGATTACTATATTAGATTATAAGGGTGTTCGGCTTTTTATCCCTGATAGATATCTCCGACAGCGACAGCATAGATTGTTTTACCTACTAGCCGCCAGAATCAACCTGTCTCTGGTGACACCGGTGGGAAGAGCAATTAATCTGCTGAACGCGGTCTTCTCGGAGATCGACGTCTTTCATTTTAGTGAAAGTACGTTCAGAAGGCAAATACTCTTAATTCTGGATAGTATCCTGTCTTCCTAATGTTGAACCAACTCTCATGCGTTTCTGGTAGTATACTTACACAATACATTATTTTACCTGTTCTCAATAGATGCCTTAAAAAATAATTTTGTAATGTCTGTTGATGAAATAAACTGATTTGATTTGATATTACTAAGGCAATTTGAAATACAAAGCTGAAACTTGTGACTCTCGGAAAATTGAATGAAACTTTAAGAAAACGAATATTTTCATGAAAATTATATCTTTAATGTAGGGTTATATATACATTTTCAATAAAAAATACCAAATTAAATACTCTAGATCATGGGTCGGAAACCTGTGGCCCGCGAGCATATGATTGTTAAATAAAATTTGTAAATGTTTCAGCTGTGTGCTCTGAAAAGGGAATGGGGTCCTGGAGGCAGATCTGCTCCCACTCCTTCTTCTCATCAGCAACTCGATGCACTGGAGCTGAAGAAAATCAAGAAAGTTCAGAGATTGAAATGAAGGAATAGGCGCGTGATTTTTGTATGTAGCCAATAATATGTATGTATGTATGTATGTATATGTCAACTCTTCAACTATCAGCAGCCTTGTATGTATGCTCAGCAACAACATGTAATAATATGTGTATGTGGCCAGCCAGCAACAACTGTGGCAGCCATGTATGTATGTGTTGTAGCCTTGTATGTAATAATATTGTAATGTCATGTATGTATGTAACAACAACTGTATGTATGTAGCCAGCCTTGTATGTATGTAATATATGCTCAACATAATAATATATGTAATATATGTAATATGTATGTAATGTATGTATGTATGTCTTCATGTATTAACTGCTTATGTATATATATGCTGTAATATATAACCAATAGCCAACATATATATATATATATATAACATATATGTATGCTACTATATATATATATACATTATATATGCATTTTTTTTTATGTACACAACAGGTCGTTTGGACCCAATTACTGTATACAATTATTATTTTTTAGCTATTATATTGATTCTCGTGACATGTGATAGGTAGCCAATCTATCGCCATTTTATTGTCACTTGAATTCTACGCCAGACCAAAGACAGTGTGACAATCACACTGCCATCACCGGGAATTGAACCCAGGACCTTCGGCATGGAAGTCAGAGCTTGTAACCACTCTGCCACGAAGGTCGTCAGAAGGTATTGTTTTCAATTGACGAAGAGTTATTATGCGTTGGACTATTTTAATGATATGATATACTCGTATATTTATGCCTGATGAAATGATGCTGGTTTATGATGTGATATTCCAATAAAAGCAAACATACTTGTACATGTTCCTCCATATTTATTAAAGTACATTATTGTATAAAAGTTTTATTTAAAAAATATTATTGTTTGATAAAAATAATTATTCTATTTATGTGATTTTATTTTGTTTGTTTAATAAACCACCCTTTCTTAATAATTTATCTTATAAATTATAGTTTAAACGTAAATTCTTCATCGAATAAGGATATTGCTGACACATGTAAAATAATGGTTCCACATTTTCATTATTAATTTTTTATTTTTATTATTTTTCATTATTTATACGTAGTGTTGCTTAAAACCATTTTTAAACAGGATTTTAGTTCATACTATTGATATTTATCCTTCAGAGCTTCTTCCGTGGCTGGTTATGTCGTCGCCGTTGGAAACAAATTGTCGAACAGTACATCAAAAGTCCCCACGCAGAGAGCATGCGCAAAAGAAACAGGTAAAATTGAATATTATTTTCCTCTATAAAGTATCGTAGGGAAACCTTCTATCTCAATCGATTAAAAATTTTAATCATCATAAATAAATTAATTTAAAAAATATATATTTTGAATATTGATAAAAAAAAATTTAAACAAATATTCATTCATAATATATTGTATAAGTGTATTTAGTTAAAATCCGCTTCATCGCAATCATAACAAATATTACGGATCTTTGGAATAATGGATGGAAAAATCAAAACAGGCTTCGTCAACCTAATGGTCCAAGATATATAACATATTATATTTATATTCAGTAATAATAAAAACAAACGTATTAATTTTTTAAATATTATTTATAAATTTATCAGCTACAATAATATTTAAAATCCATTATATTGAATACGAATTCTCTCAAATAACTTTAATTCCAATATTTAAAATTAATAAATTTTATGTATTTATTTTAAGATTATTTTTGTATAGATTGTTTACCACTCGTGATCTGTACGTACAAAAATGACTCAGTTTGTAATAGTGTCACCAGTATGTCGATGCCAGTAAGCCTGGCGAAACCGTCCCGCTGTCGAAATAATAGTTTTATTTAATTAATAGTTTTTTTTCATTATTTACTTCTATTAAAAAATTTCAATAAACAACATTGATAAATATTTTAAGTGTTAATGTTCTAGAACAATGAATTTGTTTATTTGAGAAGTTTGCATACAAGGCGGAGAGGTATTTTGAAAAAAAAAAGGTTGGGGAAGGCATGTGAATACGATGTGAATAGTAAATGGTTCGTTGAAAGGTATTATCGCATGCAAAATCTATTCAAATCCTAAGGTGGCAGTGTAACATGGTGATCTTGTACCGAATCTTAAATACATATGAAAATAAAGCTTAGAACTGGCAGTATTAGGATGAAAGTATAATGAATCCGGTTGTGTATCTTTTGTGAAAGAGCGACAAAATTAGATATAAAAAGTGAATACATTGGAAACGAAAGGGTAAGGATATAATTATTGAGAATAATGAATGAATAAAAAACGTTGCAGAAAGTATATACTTGCACTTGTAAAGTATAATTTAATTGTTTAAATAAAATAGGCACTACGAATCAATAAAATTCTATAATCAAAGTATGCATTTTTGTTATTGGTATATGTCATACAACACGAAATTGCATACTTTGTGTTTTATTTTACTTAGTGCTTATTTAACTTTAACCATTCAATTACACAACCAAGAAAAAAGTGTTCCTTTGGTAATGATTTATTAAGAACTATTTTAGAAAGAGTTTTATTACTGAACTGGCTCAGATATTAAATATAGAAAAAAATATCTCAAACAAGTAATGTGAAAAAAAATTATAACGGTTATTCCAGGAAAATACTACAAACACCACTTATATAATATAAAAAAATATGAAATAAAGGTTAAAGCTACGGTGAATTTAATAATTAATTTTTAATAACCATTTGTGGAATTCTTAATGCAGCCTTGTTTTTCGGATGGTAGAAGCTGAGGAAGAATATGTGGAACAAATGGAAATATTGGTTCGTATATACATAACTAACTAATGGAAATATTGGTTCGTATATACATATTTGTATATGAATACCTAACTTGTTTATTCAATGTGTTATCAATCAGACGATATTTTTTTATGCTCTTGTGTTATTATGTATTTTAAATAATTTAGAATTATTTTTGATGAATTTTGATCCTGAAATAGTATTTGTATATATTTTTAAAAATTAAATTAAATTCTTAAAAATACATACAATATAATACCAGTGTTAAAATAAATATTTCGATATAAAAGAAAAAAAATGGATGACACAAAAATAATTGCAAATTAAACAATGCTAGATAACACTTATTTTTGATTTGTAAAAAAAATATTGATTAAGTTAATTACGTATTGTAGTTTTTATTCCTTGATTGTTATGTTAAATAATATTGTTTTCAATAGAGAGGTACACACACGTTCTTTATGAAATATACCCGTTAACCTATTTCTTCCGATTTTTTTTCCGTAGATAAACACGCTAATTTTATTTTAATAACATTTTGTGGATAATACTTACCTGTTTCCATAAGAACATTGATAATATCAAGTGTGAAATTTTTTTTTCAGTCCAATTAGTATGTCAATTAAATTGCATTAATATATACTGACTAGTATTTAATAATGCCTCAGAAAAGCGATACGTGTCTTTCCCAAAAATAATAATAAAATATCTTGAAAACTATTGTAAAAATGTTGAAATTCAGCTATAAAATTATATCAAGTTTTTTGTTTCAAAGACTAATATTGTGGAGTTGAACAAACACGAATATAAGCATACAAATTTACATATTTATTAATTTTATATATTTGTAGGTATCGTGCTTTCTGCGCCCTTTCAAAATGGCGGCGAGTTCCAAGAAGCCACCATGCTCGCACGAAGATGTCAATTCCATATTTTTAAATAGTGAGACGGTCCTGTTTCTCCATCAGATATTTCTAAAGGGACTCACCTCCAGGATGGAGTCCTGGCCGACATTGGTACTCGGTAAGTTATAACGAAATGGTAATTAAACCATGATATTAAAAAACTTCACTATTCAGATATACTTAATTATTCAGATATGATATGATAATACTAAAAAAATAAAAAGCAATTCACAGTTTCTTACTGTTCATAAAATAACAAAATCAGATTATTTTAAATTAAAAATTTGTGTTTCTAAACATGACAATTTGGAAAAAAAAAAAACATTAAGTGATTCTTAATTGAACGAATTGAATGATATAATTGGGCTTACTTTGTACGTAAAAGAACATACGAGTACAGTGCCTATTTTTTAATATGCTTAAGGTGTTAATACTGTAGAATTTTTGAAAGAAACGATTTTTTATGAATTAAAATACTGTTTTTCCACTTTCGAGTTTATTTTTCTCAACATCTTTCGAAGAACATTAGTTTATATCCTTCTCCTGATGATGAACGTGTAAAATCTTAGAAACGTGTTGATAAAAAAACTGATAAAATTAAAAACATTCTTTTAATTAATAAAAAAAATCGTTTTGTTTTCGTATGTATTCCATTTGGCATGTGATTTTGGTATTAATTTACTAAATATCATAAGATTTATTGATGTAAAGTAATAAATACGCGTAATAGTTCTTTGTAGTATGAACTTATCATTTTAATCCTAAATAATTGTTACATAAGGAATATTGAAGCGTAGTAGTGTTAGTATTATTTGCATTTTTGCGTTTGTTTCCACATTTTATTTTATTTGGGATACTTCTGATTTGTTAGATGGCAGCAATATTTTTCTTTTCACAAAATTTTCAGCTTAAAATATTTCTAAAACGTTACATAATTTTTTACATTTAAACAAAAACATAATCATTATCATACGAGTATTTTCTTGTGACATTCGCTTTAAATCCACCCTTAACAAGATCCGTACACAAATAATTGAAAACCAATCTTCGAGTCTTCTATATCGATCAACATTGATCCGTCATAAAGAAATAGTGTTATTTTTTTCAATGAAACAAATATTCATATTTTTGTTTACTAGGGGAAACTTTTGAGACTTTTGAATACAATGAATAAGATAAATTTCGAAGTATTTTCCTGATATATTCCCATCGCTTACCTGAAGTTGTTATAGGGCCTTTCGCATATAATTACGGACAGTTTCACGAAACAAATATTTCAAGTATTTACAAAAATAATTTACACTGGAGTTTTGTTCAAGTAACTTTTCTTATACAGCCGATTTCATCCATTGCTGAACATAAGGCTCCTCCATTCTTCTCTACACACTCACATCTTGTGACTTATGCATCCACTCACTAGAAATTCTCTTTATATTATAAGACCATCATGTAGGAGGTCCCCCTCTGCTTCTTTCATATTTACGAGGTCTCCATTCCACTACCCTTCTAGTCCATCTTTGGTCTCCCATTCTGGCAACACATCCCACAAATTACTATTTAAGATTTTCCACCCTTTCGACGACATCTTTCACTCCATCACTTTTACATAGTTTTATTTCACTTAATGCTATTAAAGTATTTATATTATAAATCGAAGAAAAAAAAGTTTGTACACAATTTAAAAAAAATTCAAATTATTTCGAACGTTAATATTAAAAAGCGATAGTTAGTAAAGTTCGATTAAATAATAACAAAAAATGATAAGAGGTAAATTTCATTAAATACAATATAATAAAACTTCTAGAAAAATTAAGAAAAAACTGTTAAGCAAACTGAAACAAAATAAAAACCTTTACACAAATTAAAAATAAAATAAGATCATTTTGTCCCATTCTGTAGAAGGGAATGAATACCATCAAATACATTATTTTTAAAGACATTATTAGGTGTATAACTTTGCTTCCGCCGTTTTTTTTCCGAAATTCGAGGCTTTATCGTAAAAAACGGGTTATACATTTATGATTCAAAGTATTGTCCATCGCTGGCCACTACTTTTTCCCATCTTTCGGGCAGCATACGAATCCCGCGTTGAAAAAACTGGTCATCTTTTGAAGCGATCCACGAATCGATCCAATTTTTTACTTCTTCATAAGACCGGAAGTGCTGGCCAGCTAGGCCGTGTGCCATTGATCGAAACAAGTGATAGTCCGAGGGAGCAACGTCTGGAGAATACGGCGGGTGGGGTAGGACTTCCCATTTCAAAGTTTCCAAGTATGTCTTGACCACTTTCGCAACATGGGGTCGAGCATTGTCATGCTGTAAAATCACTTTATCATGTCTCTCGTTGTATTGCGGCCGTTTGTCTTTCAATGCTCGGCTCAAACGCATTAATTGCGTTCGATAACGATCGCCTGTGATTGTTTCAGTCGGTTTTAACAACTCATAATACACTACGCCGAGCTGGTCCCACCAAATACTGAGCATAACCTTGGAACTGTGAATATTCGGTTTGGCCGTCGACGTGGAAGCATGGCCGGGATATCCCCATGATTTTCTGCGCTTGGGATTATCGTAATGAACCCATTTTTCCTCCTCAGTCACAATGCGATGCAGAAATCCCTTCCGTCTTTGCCTTGCAAGCAGCTGTTCGCAAACATACAAACGCCGTTCAACATCTCTCGGCTTCAACTCGTACGGCATCCAATTTCCTTGTTTCTGAATCATTCCCATGACTTTCAGGCGTTTTGAAATGGCTGGTTGCATCACTCCCAATGATCCTGCCAATTCTTGTTGCGTTTGACACGAGTCTTGATCAAGTAATGCCTCCAATTCGGCATCTCCGAAAACCTTCTCTCTTCCACCGCCATGCTGATTTTCGACGTTAAAATCACCGTTCTTGAAGCGTTGAAACCACTCTCGGCACGTTCTTTCACTAATAGCGGCCTCACCATAGGTATTTAAGAGCATTCGATGAGCCTTCTGACATGTTTAATCGGGATTAACTTTATGATGCAGACACAAATCGACTAATATTTCGATGGCGTTATGTTAACAAATACTTAAGCTTATTGCATGACGTCTATGATCTATTTATTCCAACTACCACTTACCGCTACTGCCATCTATTGCAAAACGGCGGAAGCAAAGTTATACACCTAATACATTTATGTTTAATTAACAATTTAATAATGTGAAAAATAACCCGATTGGGAAATAGAGTGTGTTATTATGTATAACCGTTTAAAAAATAAAAAAAATTATTACTAATAAATAAGATTAAAAATTAACTTTACGAAAAAGCCATCAAAGATCAGAAGCATCCCAAGCTACCGTAGTGTCACGGATTTACATCCCTCCTCCAAGAAGTCCCTTTAAATCTGTGAGTAGAGAAACTTTCTGGCGCAGGGGACCTGTTCGATATGCTGCTGCCGATGCTGTCCATCTACCAGGAGTACGTGAGGAGCCACCACTACTCGCTGCAGGTCTTGACGGAGTGCAAGCAAGGAGCGCAGTTCGCCGCCCTACTATCCAGGCTGGAGGCCAAGCCGGCCTGCCAGGGGAGGTCTTTGGAGACATTCTTGACATATCCTATGCACCAGGTATGGCATACAATATTTGTTTTTTTTTTAAATTCCTTTTGTAAGACATCACTTATATTGTATTATATTATCCTGCTCTCTGTTTCTCACTGTTTAATTGTAGACTAAGACAGTTGGTTTTTAATCATTTAATAATTTTACGAAACATTATGTTTTTACTACAATTTTTGGACTATTCACAAATATGTTAAGGAATATACACGTACTTCCTTTGTGATCAAAATGTATTAATAAAATAATATAAAATATTTCAATATTAACTATACGAAAGGGGGGTGGAGTCAACTGTTAGATAAGACTATTATAATTTAATGGACGAAACCGGTTGGTTCGTTAACACAAATAAAGTGGTGTAAACATAAAACAATAATTGTTTATCAATTATTTTTAATAACGTAACATCATAAATGAAGTGCTTTATAAGAAATTATAGAAAAATGAAGTGTTGTGAAAATTCGAAGTGTAATTATATTACTTCAAATGTGAATCCACATTACAAATTGAAGCCGAATATATAAGATTATTATTATTATTTCCGATTTGTTGTATAATTGTTTTTATTATTTTTATGATTGTTTCTATCATTAAATGTAACATAAAAAGTGATAATAAATGCCTCCTGCCTCTAGTGACACCGGTGGGAAGAGAAATTAGTCTACTGAACGCGGTCTCCTCGGAAGTCGATGTCTTTCATATTAGAGAAAGTACTTTCAGAAGACAAATACCCTTGACTTAAGAGAGTATCTTGTCTTCCTAATGTCAAAATATCTCTCATGCGTTTCTGGTATTATATTGTATATTATATTATATTTAACATGTACTCAATAGATTTCTCAAACATAAATATTGTTTGTAATGTCTATTGAGATATAAACTGTTAAATTAAATAATTTTGTTTTATGTATCACAATTGTAATTTTATTTTACGTAACAGCTGTTTTGTCAACCTATGTTGACATCATCAGGTGTTACAATAATTCATTAAATGTCAAATTTTCGTGATTTTTCGAACTTTTATGTGTTTTGGTTCCTATGTCAATTTGAATATTTTCTTTAATATAATTTTGAAGTTCTTGCTGGAGTTGAGTGAGTTGACTAATGGGAAATAAGCTGGAAATTGGTAATTTATAACATTAAATTTACATTTCTTTGCCTTTAACATTTTTTAATTTTCTAATTTCTCCAATTTTTGGGAATTATTATCTATATGCAAAAAAATGTGTTTTTGGTTTCGAAATGATGGTCAAATCTTAGTGTTTCGGCCAAAAACAATGGAGTATCTACTGAGATAATAAACACATTTGATTTGATTTGAATTAATGTAAAACGTATTTTCAGGTTCCTCGTTACATCATCACCCTGCATGAATTATTAGCACACACCCCTCATGACCACGTGGAGAGAAAAAGCCTTCAACATGCCCGCCAACAGTTGGAGGACCTCTCGAGGCAGATGCATGACGAGGTAGACTATGAACCTAACATATTCTTATTCTTTAAATAATACCCACATAACATACATTCCAAACTGATATTATCATCGCAAACCCAATTATTATTTTTAATACTATCCCCAACCTTATTTCATCTAACTTAAAATATCAAACAATACGTACCTATGATCGGAGAAATACGAGTTCTCAAAGACACAAAATTTTTATTATCAGGTTTTAATTACACACAGATTAAAAAAATATATCTTATTTCTACGACATGATGTTTATACTGGTTTGAATATTCATCATCATATTTTCATTCCCTGGTATCCCTCAGCTCGTACAAGTATGAAGAAAATCCAGAATCTCCTTCATACTTGTGTATCTATTGACTTAGTTTTCCAATTTTCTATCTGTAGATTAGATATATCAGCGCTGACAGATTCATCATATTTCACAATTAAAAAATAATTTTTCAAATTAGACTATTTTACGTATTCCCAAGATATTAACACCTTCATTATCGTGAGAACGGTATATTGATATCGTTCGATGTGTTATCTATTTATCTTTTTTCTGATCATGTAGGTTTATTAAACAAAAATATATTATTTTTATGATAGAACTCCATACTATTTATTATATCGTCATATTTTTTCATTAAATTTATCGACTATATTTTATTGTTTCAATTTAATAGAATACATTAATTTTACCGAAAAAATAGAAGTTTTTCCGTAGCACAAAATACTTCATTTCACCGAATATCATTTACATTATAGCATATATTTATAAAAAAACCGAATATTTAGAATAAAATTATTATATTGGGTGTTTCGGAAAGTTCGGTCCGTTTACAACGGAGGGCTTTGGCTGCTTCAAGCGTTCAAGTCTGCCTGCCATTTTTAAGAAGTCTGAGCATCTGTCAGTTATGTTTGGTTCGCAAATGTTTATCATTCTCATAACAACATTTGTTTAATCGCTCCTTGAAATGTCGACTTTCGTGGTAAATAAGAAGCTAAATTTTGCTGTTATGTTTTAATTGGAAAAATAATGCAGCTGAGGTGCATAAAATGCTTGTAGAAGTTTATGGCAATCATGTCCCATCGAATATCATGCAGAGAACGGAAAGACGCTTCAAAGCTGGTGATTTTAGCGTTGACTCTGATCGCCCTGGATGACGCATGCCTTAGATGAGCAGCACTTCTATTCATATGTCTAGAATTAGTTTGATGCCTGGATTACCTCAAAAGACGAAGCGTTTTTTCGACGATGGATTCATTTATTGCCAGAAAGATGGGAAAAGTAGTGGTTTACGATGGACACAATATAGGTGTGTTTATTTTATTTTACCTTTCAAAAAATGCTATTTTCGCTCACAAAACAGACCGAACTTTCCGAAAAACCTAATATTTTCGAATATTGTTACATGTATTGATTATTAATGATTGTTTCGCTTTGATCAAAACTTTAGCAATGCAAACATCAACATTGAAAATCCACTTTCTTTTATACTGCTCAAAATTAGCTTGAGCAAACCAGTTGATAGAAACCATTTAAAGATCTCTTTTATGAATTTGCCCACATAATAAGTTCTGATTTATAATACTCATTGCATTTTTTTTTCTCAAACTTTAATATCACGATAAGATTGTCCTGTGATTGGATATCTCATATAATATTTTAAGATGCAGAAATATTCTCATATCATTAATTTATATAAATAAAATCTTCAACGTTTGTTACCGGTTTCATGGGCACCACCGTATTCCACTCAATTGCAGAGATAAACCAAAACTGTATAAATTAACACGAACAATGACGTCTGTTTTCTAGAAGTCTTATTTTATATTAACGGTGTGATATACTTCACCTTGATAAGGCATTATCAAATGTCAGTAATAAATCAGTAAACAAATCTACAAAGGCCATATATAAATAAAAAAATGACAATTGATTGTTAATACAAACCATGTCATTAAAATGCAAATAAAATAAATTTTCTATAAAACATCGGTTTTCATTCATATATATTTTTTAATATGAAACAAGTTATAGATGAAATAATATCTTGCAATTACTCGTAAATATACCGAAAATGATTATAAGAAAAAAATTCTTAACTACGTAAATATACAAATCACAAACTTAATCGTATTTGTCCTAATTTTTCTCTCTCTTTAAATCATCATAAACTTGATACATATCTAAGAAAGCATATGTTTTTATTTAAGAACTAACCCCTCGTTTTTTTATCATATTAAACGCAAATCCAAGCTTAAAGCTTCTAGAATTTATTTGTTTAGAAAATCTTTGCGGTCTTTTATTTGTTGATTTTAAGAACAAATTATGATTCCATACTTCTGTCTTAATCGTTCTTTTAAATATATTGTACTATATTTTCAAACGCTTTCACTGAATTTCACTCGATCTAATTTTCACTACACTCTGCTTCACTTTTATAATTAGCGCTACTCTGATATCTGCTGTAGACTTAGAAGTAGACGATTATAATTAGAACCCGCACTAATATTATGCTTTACGCAATCAACAGCTTCCTTTAGCACTCGCCGAAGAATCTTCTAATGCGCTCTTATGCTTTGGTCATATTATTTTATTTTAAACTGAAAATATTTAATTTTATTAGTAAAAATGGCAGTTTAAAGAAACGCGTTTATAAGTCTAAAAATCTTTAAAAAAAAAAACTATTTTATTCAAACTTAGCAACTACTCTTTTTTATGCTTATTTTTTTAACATTTTAAAACAATAAATCAAATAAAAATTCCATAGTAATTTTTTAAATGTCTACAAAACTAAAATAATGAAAATAAAAATATATTTGAATATGCCTTTTCAAATACATATTAAGTTAAATTAATGTATGAAAGAATATCTAATGATGATGTAAGAAAGGAATGTAAGGCGGATGAATGCGTCCTAAATAAAATTATGAAAGGGTCACTAAAATGTTTTGGACACACTCTCTGTCCACCTCTCCGGGGAAACGACGTGATGGTTAGATAGTTAGTTAATTTCCGTTTATGTTTTTAGTTTCGACCGGCTTCGGAAGCTCGCTGCCATCTTCTGAGATGGTAGTTTTAAGAATTTTTATTAGTTCAGAAGTAGACAGTGAGCTGCCAAAACCGGTCGAAGTTAAACATAAGTAGAATTTAACTAAATATGTACTAAATTAATTAAAAAAATATATGTACAAAAAAAATTATATTAATTATTTTTATTAAAATACTACCATTAATTTTCAAATAACAACATTATTTTTTTAATCTACGATGTTATTAAAGTTTCAGAAAGAACATTATTATATTTCTTATAAGATCTGGATAGCGCCTCAAAACAATTGTTTCAACCGAACAATGGCAAATAGCTGCCGTAACCGGTTGGAACTAAATAAATAAATGGAATAAAACATTAAATATATATTTTTCCAAATATTTAGTTTTCTATGTTTTTTAGAATTTTATCAATTTTATGAAAAATAAAAAAACAACCAGAAAGAATAATGGGTGACATTATAAATTTTGTGATTTATATTTCGATAAATTGAACAAGTGTTTTTTGTGTCATTAAAATAGAGGTTTAGTAAGAGAACTAAATTTAAAAATGAGAAGGCTTAACTTGGATATTTATCCGTTTATTTATATCTCAAAGAGTACAAAAACGCTGGATATATTATAAGTATAAATACAATGCTGAATCATAAAAGTAACTAGGGATAATTTTATTGATTCTTGAACAATAATATATATCTCCATGTTCAAAAAAATATTATAATTTATGGAAAAGTCCGTTATTTTTAAGCTTTGTTACATCTTTGGGAGTACCATGTTTGGCTTAGGCATTTGATAGTTGATAATGGTCTTACAATGCGAGGTATATAAATATCATAAAACATTATATATTTTCCTTAAGTTTTCGATTCTAGGAATTGGGTTCCTGCAAGTCTTACTGTTAGTTTGTTGGGATGCCACTCGGGCCTTTAATGTGGTAGTTTTCCATTGCTTCTCACATGCATGTATAATACATAAACGTTAATTGAACTCCATTACTTTGTACAACTTTTGAACTAGTGATTCTCATGACATGTGATAAGTAGCTAGTCTATCGCCATTTTTATTGTCACGTGAATTCTACAAGACTCTTTATTTTTCACACTATTATTGCCGGAATTGAACCAGGTACCTTATGTGTGGCAGCTGTTGCCACTTTACCACAACGGCCGTCTTAATATAAAATATACCTTCTGGAAAACGGGCGTCTTCTCTTCTTCTTCTTATTTTTAGTGTAGGCCTTGTGGACTGTTTCTTAAGAGCAATTGGCCTCTAGTGAGATCGACTCTCAGCTGTCGATCCATCTCTTTGTTGATCTCTCCGGGGTTCGTCTACCTTGGAGTAAGACGTGTAACACAATGAGAAGGAATCTGGATGAATCCATTCTTCTTACGTGTGCACACCAGTATCGTCTCCTTTCCCACCCGCACCTAACGGCATCCTCGACCTTGCATATTTCCCTTATCCTTGAGTTTTAAAACGGACGTCTTCATCAATATTAGCTAGGGAAATGTTTTAAAATTTAGCCAATAATATCTTAAACTTTGATACGAAGCCATTACTTCATGGTTTGACATTTAAAATTTTTTTTCACTCAGTATAAACCACTTTATTTGAGTAAGTAGCGCCAACCGGTTCCACTCCGTAGCGATCTTCCTCAGGGCTATACACAAACTATGTATGATTTAATTATTATTATTATTATTATTATTATTATTATTATTATTATTATTATTATTATTATTTTGTCGAATCGCTATTTACACCATGACAGCACGAGCTAAATCGATGTAAATGGTATAATTATAGCTATCATAGTGATTCTCGTGACATATGATAGGTAGTTTATCTATCGCCGTTTTATTGTCACGTGAATTCTACACCAGACCAAAGACAGTGTGACATCACACTGTTTTCGCCGGGAATCGAACCCGGAACCTTCGGGGTGGCACTCAATGTACTTACCACTCGGCTACGAACGCTCGTTACAGAGTGAAATCGGTTGGCGCTACTTACTAAAATAAAGTGGGTTTTATATACTAAGTTGAAAATATTTTTAAAAAAGAACAGAAACACAAAAGAACAAATTTACGAAGTTATCACGGTTATACGTTTGTTGCTTTTGATCAAATAATGTTTGATGTATTATTTTTCTTAACGTTGTAAAATTTACACAGGTAAGCGAAACAGAGAATCTGCGGAAGAACTTGGCTGTGGAGAGGATGATCATTGAAGGATGTGACATCTTATTGGACGTCAACCAGGTTTTTGTGAGGCAAGGTGAGACCAGACCCCATACACTCACACCATATGTAATGCCCATACTTCTGTGTCGTTCTTCCGCCTATTACTGCCATTAAAACCGAAATATAAACATAATTTAAAAATATATGTATTTTATTACATGATATGTTTTTATTTATTTATTTATAATTTTGCAAATCTTATAATCATTGTGCACTTTTGCTTGCCTGAAAACTGTCACAAATCATTCTTTTAATTACTTTAATATATTTCTTTAATTTAGTCGCATGATTCCTTAGTAGTTTTTATGAGCTTTCTAAAGTAATTTTTTCACGCAATCGCACACTTATTTTATATGTTTTTTTACGTGTACCTACTTCCATTTGTGTATTTTTTCTTTTCGTATAATAATCATCATTTTTCTTATTTTTGTTGAATTTCTCTTTACATAATTACAGTGCTAGTCAAATCGATCGAAGGGTGTAGCTGCATATTATTGGAGATTTAAAAAAACACATAGGTATTATAATAATAAAAAAAATATTCGTACTGCATTTGTAATAAACAATCGAGTTAAATAATAAAGGATTTATTTAGACTGTTTGTCTCTTATTATTTACTTCTTTAATTCAATTTATACACGTTTTTAAACACATTTTAATTTCTTCTTCGTAAACTATCGACCATGATTCGCCATGCGCTCCTGTCACCGGTCAGTATCCAGGATGCAGCTATTAAGAGGTCAGAAGCGCTCTGATCGGACCGCTGCAGCGGCTTGGTGGACTTCTTTGTGGTCGTTTTCTATCTGCTTTGCCGTTTTAAAGCTTTTTAAAGTTGTCCCAACTTCTCTGGGCTACAATGTAGTTGAATAAATATTACAAAACATTGTATTTTCACATAAGTTGTGAAAATTCAATATTTCTAATCTTTATACAAATGCGAATACTCAATCTAAAATGAAGGCGAATTTATAAGACTAGGGTCACACTGAAGTGTTTCAGTTGGTGACTCGAAAATGTCACTTTATTGATTAAGCTTTTATATTTGCTATAATGTATGAATAAATCAAGTAAAGTAATTGTCACAAATGATTTGTAATCACAAAAATAATGGTCAAAAATGCATAAAGATAAATAAATAAATAAATCGTTTTGAAAATAAACGCGAGTTAATATTAATTTTAATATTTGTTTTTGAATATTTATAAATACTTGTTGACAAGTACTGGATGATACCCATTCCGGGTTAATCATTTTTAAGGATTAATTGTATCTCAATAGAGACGAAGATGTAAATTGTTTTTTTGGAAACATAATATGGTGGTCGAGGCGTTTACAGGACTTATGACCTGTCATTGGTTGGGTTAAGCGATCGCTTTATGTTATTATAACAACATTCCCTATTCCGCCCTTCTAACGACCACCACGTCTGACAAAATTTTGAAAGATTTTTTTTAGTTCAATCTGCACTAGCGCCACCTATTAAGTGTTGGTCGTAAGAGGGGCGGAAGGGGGAATAATGTATTACATAAAGCAATCGCTTAACCTAACCAATAACAGGTCATAAGTCCTGTAAACGCTTCGACTACCATATTCTGTTTCCAAAAACAATTTACATCTTCTTCTTTATTGAGATACAATTAATCCTTAAAAATGATTAACCAGCAATGGGTAAAATCCTGTATTTGTCTTCATTCAAAAACAAAAATAAAGATTTAAATCAATTGTATTAGATGTTTTTATTAAAATTCCAATATGAGTAGACAATAGCTAACTATCATGAAGATGGAATCGGATCGTGTCGAGGTTTGAACTAAGTCCCTTGGATCAAAAGTCCAGCGTGCTACCCACATGACCACCGCGTGGTGTTAATAGTGGTATTGTCATTTCAGGCAGCCTGAGTCAGGTGTGTGGCGGCGGGGGCGGGGGTGCCCGCGGGCGGAGGCCGCAGCTGCAGCCCCGCCAGGCCTTCCTCTTCAGCCACCACCTGATACTGGGCACGCGGGCGACAGGCGGCCGCCTGCACCTGCTGCCGGACGCGGGCCGCGTGCCGCTCGCAGACGCCATGCTGGTCGAGGAGCCGAATAATATGGACGACGGTAATACAATTTATCTGTTCTTCCCGCTGTATATTCCTGTGGTGTATCATTCTTTTTATCTTTTATATAATGTTCCTAAAATGTTCATGTATTATATATTATGTTTATTTATTCAATAAAGTACAGCGGAGCATAGAAGTAGGATGGAGTAGATTAAATGTGGTCTGGCACCCCCTTGCAGTTGCCGTCTTTAAATGTAAGTCCCGGATGGACCGGGGACACGCCCAGGGTACGAGCGAGGCTGATAAAAGGGTGCCGCTACGCCCTATAATAGTCTCGGTTATGTGGCGGGAACTTCTATGTTCCTTAAAAAAAATACAATTTATCTCGTGATATATATTTCATGTTGTAAAATGCTTCCGTAGCCTCGTTTTTTGTCCTACATTATCACAAACTGTACTCCCTATTTTCTCCTATCTCACATTTAATAAAAATAATAATAATAAAATGCTAACTTTTAAAGCGCCGTTTTTGTGATGTAATCACCTCAAGGGCGCATTAAGATGTGTTTTAAATCTAAATATGAACGCTGCAATTGATATTCGCGATCGATTAGAAAGTATAATAGAACAAAATACGCAAGTTTTAAATTGGGTATGAAATATGCAAATATGGATTTTCAGATTAGACCTGAAGTCTGTCGGATCATTTATGCATCTGAGGTATGAAGGAAGATTGTTCCAAGCTGATGGACTGGCTACCGCAAACGCTAGCTCTGTCCCTCCTGTGTTTCCCTCTGTATGTACGTGTGTATTCAAATAAGTACGGGGAGACATACCGTAGAAGAAAACAGGGTAGATTAAATGTGGTAAAGCATCCCCTTGAAGTTGCCGTTTTTTTAATGTGGACGGGGGATGGGCATAGAAAATAAACGAGCGATGCTGAGGAAAGGGAGCCCACTGCGCCCTATAATAAATTGCCTTGGATAAAATTTGGGTACCTTTCAATCTAATACATTTGGGACCACAGAAAAATACACTTATCTTAAAACTTAACTAACAAAAATAATCTTCATTCAGGTTTATTTTGAATAATTATTCAACAAAACGATGTTTTTTTTAAAAACCGCTCTGTTAATGCTAGCAAGTCTGGCAAAACCGCTGTCGAAATAAAGCCAAAAATTGGATTTAAAAATATTGTTTAAACTAAAAAAAAAACTAACTAACCATCACGCCGTCTCCCCGAAAGGGTAGGCAGAAAGAATGGACTGTCACACATTTACTGATGCGGCACTCCATCCTTCTCTTTTCGCCCCGCGGGAGACGCGGTGTGATGGGTTGCGAACCTCATCGCCACCAATAGGCATCTCCCGCTCACACTTCGATCGTCCAACACCCACAAAATAAATCTAGAACAAATAATATAAAATACAATGATATAAAATAAAATAACAAAATAATAATAATTTAACACAAAATGTTCTTTTTAGATGGTGCACATATTGTCTATTTAATTTATGTTCCACGAATTCACCGTTTTTTTATTTTTTATTTAGCACATAATGTAATAACACATAATGTTTTTTATCCATGTTGCACATGTTGACATGGACGATCCGGACTTTTGTGTTTATTTAATTTATGTTACACGTATCCACCTTTTAATTAGCTGTAATTAGGCACTTAACCAGCAAGAACTTTAAAGTAATATTGAAGAAATTATTCAAATTGTCATTGGAACAAATGAAAATTTTATTGTTACAATTGTCAAAATTATTTATAAAAACGATAAAACTAATATAATTTTAACAGCAAAACAGTACAAACGTATTACGTGTCACAATTAACTATTTTAAAGTGCGGCAACAGTTAAATTGACCAAACAATTCACTTATACAAGAAATATCTCCAAATTTACAGGAGCACCGCACCACATGAACCAAACCAAATTTTCAAAATCAGAATATTGTTTAATGTGTTTATTATGTAGACTAACAAACTAACTAACCACCAAACCGTATGAAAGTATGGATCCCCAAACTGTTATTTACTGGTCTTTTTACATAACATTCGTATATTGTGTCCTACCCGCACGTTGGTTTATTTGATTCCTCACTTAACCGATACATTGAAAATGATTAATTTGGTATTTTACGTTTTCCTCAATTTTTTGGTCAATTCACGTCATTTAAAAATTCTTTGCTATGATTAATTTATTTATTATTTCCGTGTGTCCAAACCATCATAATGAGCCTTTCAGTATTTTGTACGTAACGAATTCCTATTTATCCTGTAAATGAAAATTAAATGTGCTGGCCTACACATGAGGTCATTATTTTGTGACAATAATATTAATTTGAAATTGCGCCAAAAATGATTGGTTGGTTTTGTTTATATGGTTCTGAATGTGGACACCTTGAACCGGTTGGAAGTTTTTGATGTGCTTAGATTATTTTTTTTTAACTCCTTTCAGATTCATCATCAGTTTGTTCATCATCATCAACGGCAGAAAATTACCAAAACAAAGATTTCAAAATATTATTTGACAACAAAGGAACTCAACTGTCAGTACACTTGGGTAAGCGTAATTATTTTTTTTTTAAATTAAATTTACTCTCCTGATAAATTGTAAAATGTTTCTTAAATATACTGTTGCGGTTAATCTTTTTTGAAAATCAATATAAAATTAGGATATTCTGTGGATAACAATCATTTATAAAATTTTAGAATCTTTTAAAAGAAAATTTGCAACGCTAAAGCTTGTAACCCCTGTTGAGTTGTTTGTAACACCTGATGATGCCAACGAATGGTTGACAAAACAACTGCCGCGACAATTTCATAAAAATAAATTGTGATATGTATAAAAATAGGTTTCGAAATAGATATTTTAAATAAATAATCCTTTCATGAGAACCAATAGCTGAAAAATTGTATACAGTAATTGGGTTCAAGTCAAATCAAATCAAATCATATCAGTTAATGTCTCAAATATATTTCAAACAAATATTAAATATATTGAGAACAGGTCTTTTTCTTGTTCTGTCACACATCCGTGGTGCATATGGCCTCAAGGAACCATCTCCATTCGAAATGTCTGTTTTCTAGAAGATGTATTATAGTTAATGGGAATGACATGTTTCCCCATTCTGCGGCATTAGCAAATGTTTGAATGGCGAAATATGTCATTCCCATAAAACGAAATGAAACTCATAGAAAACATATGTTTTCATTCGTATTAATAAATCGAGCTACAATTTACGTAAAAATAATGTAAAACCTTTATGTACTTTATTTTTACATCGTACCAACCGGTTTCGCTCTTATTATTAGTTGCTGCGAGTGTCCAGGAGAAGGCGGCCTGGTGCAGCGACATCGCCCAGTGCATGGAGAATGCGCAGTGGACGGAGGCGGGGGTGGGGGTCGGTGGCGGCGGGACGGGCGGCGGAGACGGCGCGTCGCTCAGCGTGCCGGGCGGCGCCGGCGTCCGCAGCGACCCGCGCCTCTTCACGGACGACGTGGACATCCGCTTCTCCAGAGCGCTCAACTCCTGTAAGGTGCCGCAGATTAGATACGCCACGCCCAGCAGATTGCTGGAGAGACTCACAGGTCAGTGTAGACCTTAAATTGTACATAAGTTTACGAAACAGCTATCGCAAAAAATGTGATACCATTAGCGTTTTATATTTAAACAGAATAATGTTAGTGTTTTGGCCGAAATAGTGGACTTAATTAATAAACTTAAACGGCCCTTCATAAATCACTCTTGTTACACAGTTTTATTATTTACTCTTCTTTTTCTTTTTTTATATACTTTTATATACAACACTAACTTGCAAAAACATTAAAATTAAATATCAGTCATGTTTTGGACAACCCGGTCCTTCCTCAGTGATGTTATAAAGATATTTAAAGTATTATTAAATGTTTACAAATATGATCAGTTTTGACATATATAACACCATATTATAACATCTGTCAAAACTGATCATATTTGTGAACAATTTTATAATAATTAATTGTATCTCAATAGAGACGAAGATTTAAATTATTTGGAAACAGAATATGGTGGTCGAGGCGTTTACAGGACTTATGATTGGGTTAAGCGATCGCTTTATGTAATACAACATTACACATTCCGCTCTTCTTACGAGCACCACGCCTGACAATTATTTTTGAAAGTTGTATATATGCTACCATGTTGAGAAACACTTCACATATTTTATTTCAAACTACACTATTGTCATCTATTAAGATAAGATGTAAGCTGTAAGCAGAAAATCTTTATTAATGTAATGTGAAAAGGCTATCAACCCAATCATCACACACTACCATGTCTAGTAGAGTGAGAAAACTCTCAAATTTTTATATGCTTTTAACTTTGACCAGTTTTTATACAACATTTTGTTTTTTTGAATGCATACAAATACTTGTAGACAAATCTTCGTCTCTATTGAGATACCATTAATTCTTAATGATTAACCCGTAATGCGTAAAATCCAGTATTCGTCTACAAGTATTTGTATACATTCAAAAAAACAAACTCTCATAATATTTTAAATATCTTTATAATATCACTGAGGAAGGACCGGGTTTTCCGAAACATGTCTGATATTTTATTAATTTTTTTTAAAGTTAGTGTTGTATTAGGTCCTTACATATGAAATTGACGTTTTGTATGGGAGGAACATAAAGTTGATTTTTTTTTAATATAATATATTTATTTAATCAAAGTATGTACCATTGCTCTCTATGCACTTTTGCCATCTCATAGGTAGTTCATCGATCCCTTTACTAAAAAAAACATTCGGACGGGAAATAATAAAATCTTTGAAGTCGGTTTGGACTGCCCCATCGGAGTTGAATTTTTCCCTTGCAAGAAGTTATCCAAATTTCGAAAAAAATAGTAATCTGTTGGGGCAAGGTCCGGAGAGTACGGTGGATGTCTTAGACATTCCAATTGAAGCTCTTCTAATTTGGTAGCCGTCTGTTGTACAGTGTGTGGTCTAGCGTTATCATGAAGCAGCAGTGGCCTAGAGCGATTAACCAGCCTCGGTTGTTTAGCAGCTAGCTTTTCCATCATGGTTTGCAGTTGCTGACAATAGACATCTGCCGTAATCGTCTGGCCAGATTTAAGAAAGCTGTAGTGAACGACAATAGCACTAGTCCACCAAACGCTCACAAGTAACTTTTTTGGAGTCAATTTTCGCTTGGGATATGGTTTGGCTGGTTCGGCAGGGTTCAGCCATTGCGATGAGCGCTTCCGATTATCATACAGGATCCACTTTTCATCACAGATAATGATTCGATTCAAAATCCCTTCATTATTGTGCCAACGCGCGTTTGTTGATTTGCTTCACTCAATTCGTGAGGTACCCACCTTTCAAGCTTTTTCACCTTCCCAATTTGCTTCAAGTGGATTAAAACAGTTTTATCACTAACACCGCAGCCTGCAGCTAACTCGGACGTGGTTTGCGATAGATCCGCTTCCACAATAGCCTTCAATTCTTTATTATCAACTTTGGTCTCCAGCCGTCCACGGGGCTTGTTCTGCAGGTCGAAATTTCCAGAACGAAAACGCTGGAACCAAAAACGCACTGTGTTTTCTTTTGCGGCACCGTCGCCATACACATCATTAATCCTTCGAGCCATTTCTGCAGCACTGGTGCCACGGTGGAACTCGTACTCGTAAATAACGCGATTTTTCAAGTTTTCCATTTTGTAAACTGAGTGACGCAAAGAAAAAAAACAATTGAGGAAAAAACAAATGAATTTTAATTTTCAAAACACAAATGCTTGAGTAAATAGCTGTATAAATTTGAATTTGGAATTCCTAACCAAAGAGAAGATATTTGAGATCAAAGTTGCCAGTACGGCAAAACGCCAATTTCATATGTAAGGACCTAATATATACAAATTATAAAAAGATAAAAGACAAATAAAACATCAACAACACAAAGTATGGCGAAGATAGAAGAAATTATTATTTACTCTTTCAGATCTCCGTTTCCTGTCAGTTGACTTCCTTAACACCTTTCTCCTCACGTATCGCGTATTTACCGATGGGGAGACGGTCCTCGAGGCGCTACGACGAGTCTTCTACGCCGAGAGCAGTGACCCGCTGGCGGGCGGGCCGGGCAGCGGACGGTTCACGCCCCGTCCCAGCGTGGTCAGCGTCAGCGCGGAGCAGGCGGAAGGGGTCGATCAGGCCGCGGCCACGTGCGAGCTCCGCGCGCCCTCCCCCGAGGCAACTGCAAGCAGAAAGGCGAGCGCCGCGAGTTCTGTTTCAGGTATGTATTTGTTAATACATACTAAAACACCAATTTAACCCTAAAATGCATTATGTTGCATATCTGCAACAATTTATTTAAGCGCTTATAACTCTGTATCTTCTCCTTCGATGGCCCTACAGCCCATATCGAGCCTTAGCCTCCAGTATTCTTCTCCTTCAACTCCTCCTGTCCTCCGCTTCGACCCTCCAATCTGACACTCTTAACAATCTTGCTCCATCTCTCCCAACTTCATCCTCCCATCGCAGCCTTGGTCGTCCAATTGGTCTTCTACCACCCGGGTGCCACTCCAGCAATCTTTTTGGGGTTCGCGATGACGGCATCCTCTGAACGTGACCGGCCCATCTCAGTCTATTCAGTCTGACCTGTGTGGAGAGACTGGGAGCTTTGTAAATATTGTACAGCTCGTCATTATGCCGCACTCTCCAGCCTTCACCGTCAAATAACTCTGTATACATGCTATAAATGAACTCCAAAGCATAGTGTTGCGCAAATGTAACAATACTTCGAGCCATTGTGTTTTAAATTATTTGAGTAGATGTCTCTGTAAGCAAGGAATTGACATTTTAATAAAATAAATAAGACGTTGGGTGCAGATGTGTCACATTTTTGAGAGTGCCAACATTTATTTTCATTTGTGCTACTGAGTCTACCATTGTTTATTAATTTTTTATTTATATTTTTTGTAATCTCGCTGTGATAATATTGTCACCAGTCTGTCGATGCCAGCGAGCCTGGCGAAACCGGTCACTGTCGAAATAAAGACAAAAATGGAAGTAGTTAAATAACATCGCTTTATTTAACAATATTTATATTTTTTATTACAAAGAGTTTGATTGCAGACAATAAATTTCATAGCAAAGCTGAACATACGACTTATAAATATTTTTTGTCATATAGGTTATGGATCTGAACAAAGCGATCGAGACTACCCTACACGGAATTGGCGATGCAGTTTGAAAAAATGTATGCATTATCGAAATTAATTCACAAAAAATGACAGTAAACTTGATAAAATTATCTAATTTCGATTGTTTTTTTTGTTTTGTTTAGTCGACGAAGAGTTAAGAGAGCAGAGATTGTCTCCTGGTCCATCTACACCTCAATCTCGACGCTCATCAAATGCTAAGGTTTGAATAAAACGCAAGTGGCTTTTATTTTATTAATTTAATAGTTATTTTTGAAAAAAAATGATATTTTTTTTAGGCAACCGAAGAAGATAATTCGCTACTGACAATACCTAAAATAATGGCTTCATCTTCTAGTTCTGAAACACTTAAAGGTAATTTAACATTTGCTATCTTTTATATCTATTTTTAATGATATTATGAATAAAACTATTGATTTAGAGTTTATTTGGCTTAATAAATACACTCTTGAAGAATTTATTTAAAAAATTTATAAATACGAGTATATATGCACTTTTAACATACAAAAACACAATTTGAATTCAACGCCTCGGTTAGTCGGTGGGTCTGCGCTGGTATCGAAATTTCAAAAATGGGCAACTAAAACAGTTCTCTTTATGTTCAGGTACAATATATCACTAGCAACTCACTGACCTATAATTCTTAATGTATTGTTTTTTAATTACAAAATGGAAGTGAAAAAATGGCATGTTTTTTCGCATTGAAAAAACATGCCACGCGTTTGCAAAAAAAAGAAATTTTTAAAAATAATTTTAGTTTTGTTGGTTGCTACAGATATACAAAATATGTGATTAAAATTTCATGACAATCGATTCAGTTGCTTCGGAATTTTTAGCACCAAGCGGTGGAAAAATATAATTGAGTTCGTCCAAAATTCACACGCATTCAAAATTATGTAAAAGAAACATCACACAAAATTAACTAATGCTAAATCAGCGATGTATGCACCATACAAAATCCCTTCCGACTGTTCAAAAATACAGTTTTCTTCCAATTTGCCTTTTCCGATTTTTTTTTTCAGTTTCAAAGTAGAATCCTACATTAAATTAAGTGAGGTAAGGATATTAAGTGAGATAAGGATATTATAAGTTTATAAGTTTATAAGTTTATAAGTTTATAAGTTTATAAGTACATAAGTTTATAAGTACATAAGTTTATAAGTTTATAAGTTTAATAGTTTATAAGTTTATAAGTTTATAAGTTAATAAGTTTATAAGTTTATAAGTTTATAAGTTATTAAGTTATTAAGTTTATAAGTTTATTAGTTTATAAGTTTATAAGTTTATAAGTTTATAAGTTTATAAGTTTATAAGTTTATAAGTTTATAAGTTTATAAGTTTGTAAGTTTATAAGTTTATAAGTTTATAAGTTTAAAGGTTTATAAGTTTAGAGTTTATGAGTTTATAAGTTAATAAGTTTATAAGTTTATAAGTTTATAAGATTATAAGTTTATAAGTTTATAAGTTTATAAGTTTATAAGTTTATAAGTTTATAAGTTTATAAGTTTATAAGTTTATAAGTTTATAAGTTTATAAGTTTATAAATTTTATAAGTTTATAAGTTTATAAGTTTATAAGTTTATAAGTTTATAAGTTTATAAGTTTATAAGTTTATAAGTTTATAAGTTTATAAGTTTATAAGTTTATAAGTTTATAAGTTTATAAGATTATAAGTTTATAAGTTTTAGTTTATAAGTTTATAAGTTTATAAGTTTATAAGTTATAAGATTATAAGTTTATAAGTTTATAAGTTTATAAGTTTATAAGTTTATAAGTTTATAAGTTTATAAGTTTATAAGTTTATAAGTTTATAAGTTTATAAGTTTATAAGATACATTCAAATATGTAGTTTGCGCACTATGACGTAATTTTTTAACTGCAAATACAACCAGGTGCACTACAGGGGTTAAATATCTTTATGAAACCTTACAAAATTTATAAACGTGTTTATTTAGGTGAAACTAAAGACATAAAATTATAATTTTTAGGACCATCTCCATCATCTCCCAGTAATTTAAGCTCCGTAACACTAATTGGGAGCCCAGCTGATCCTGAAAAGCATCAAAAACAACCAGAATACTTCAAACCACCCGACAATCACAAACTATCGGAGCAGTATACCCAGACTGACATACACAAGCAGGAAACGCAATACAAGGAGCAGTATAAACCAGAGAGTCCTTATAAAGAAAAATACAAGTCACCCGATCACCACAAGAAGGAAACAATGGAACAGTACAGTCCTTTCAAGACCCAGGCAGAGGAATACAAGAGGAATGACAGCTACGAACAGCAAGAGGCTACCAAACCAAGACGCATGATGAAACGAGAACCTGATCTCTTGCCGACTTCCCCACAGCATTTTCCAGTGAGAAAGTTTTTCTATTTTTATTCATTTATTATTGGTACACAATTAGGTCATCTTATGTACAATAGTAACAAGTAACGAAAGCATATATTAAACCCGATTAGACACGTAAGTAAGATGTGCACACTAAGTTAAAAACACAATACAAATGTAATGCTCCACCTCTCAGTGTAAACAATCATCAGACAAAACAATACATTAGTGTAAGTTAAAGAAATATACAAATTAAGTAAATATGTAAATTCAAAACATTTAAATAACAATTAATATGTATAAAAACGTCTGTTATGTATAAGTTTTATCTTTAGTTATGTATTAATTATTTAATTGGTTCATATTTTATGATTTTTTTTACAATTTCAGATGGATTCAGGAAGTCGTAGAGCTTCTGCAGAACAATCCACGCCTAGAAGAGCTTCCAGGTATTCAAAAGAATGTTTATTACAAACAATAATATAAGGTGGCAAAAAGTTATCTTCTTATAATGATTTTTTTATGTAACAGGTTGTTCGAATTCAATTACTGTTGACAATTTCTTTTTAGCCCTTATGTTGATTCTCGTGACATCTGATAGATAGCTAATCTATAGCCATTTTGTTGTCACGTGAATTCTACACTAGACCAAAAACGGTGTAACAATCACACTGCCATCGCATGGAATCGAACCCGGGACCTTCGGTATGGCATTCAGAGCTCTTACGACTCTGCCACAAAGGTCGTCAAAAAATTGAGCTTTACCAAAAATGGTACTTATAATAATTGAGCAATTATCCCCAAGATGCTCTTTCTTTATTCGTAGCGTTTATGAACTGAAATTTTCATAATCTCTCTTCACAGTAGGGGATGATAAAGTTATGTAGTATTGCGATTTTTAACAAAATAGTACAACAATTGTGATTTTGCGCCAACTAGTTCAGTGTGCGTTCGATTATTTTTTTTTAAATACTACTTAAATTTTCCTAAAAAGAAGTAAAGCGGTGAAAGATTAAAAAATAGTGCAATTCTATAAATTGAATGCCTGAGTTTGTTGATTTCATTTAATTTATTTTAATAAAAATCATAGACATTTATAATTACAGATAGTTTGCATTTACATAATAAAAATTTATAGGAGAAGCATAAAAAAACATTAAGATTAAGAATTAGAAAGAATCATAATATTGATATTGCATCCTTCGGGCAACTCACACCATCACGAAATATGTCGACCTCCGAGGCGACCCGATTAAGCTATAATATTGCCATATCCACAGGAATAACCATTGGCGGGTTGGTTCAGCATCGCGGCAAATAAAATAATCTGTGCTGTCTTTGACGAAGGTGATTTTCAGGGACAAAAAGACCTACATCACTCAAGACATCCGAGTTTTGTATACGGCCGCCAATCAGCTGAAAGAAGTGAACTCCTAAGTGGATATTCCTCCTTCTCTCCAATGATTGGTAACTTAGCATACCTAGGAAGAATTCAGTCAAAAAGAGCCACGGGTAATAACCGCGCTCCCTGAGGTAAAGAAAGCGCAGAATTTTTTTTCTGCACTCGCTCCACCATCAGAGAATATCGGATCCCAAGCGGTGACAAAATAATGGAACTATATTCTTACAGATTTCTAACAACACCTGAAGTACCTTGGCATTCCTAAAAACAAATCCAAGCATTTTAATGGAACTATTACATAGATCAACTATGTGAAGATTGAACGATAATTGAGCATACCGAGATCTTTCGATGTAGAAGCTCTTGATGTACAATAGATGTAATTCTATTTGCCTGTTTACAAATGAGTTATATTAATCTGCCATTTTTAATTTCAGCGAGCGCCGTGGAGAAGGATCTGTCTCAGGCTGCGCTAGCTGGTGGAGTGCAGAGAGAAGAGCGTCAATAGACAGAAGAGCATCTGCAGCCTCCCACAGATCATCATTATCCCATCATTTGCTCCAGGTTATTAAATTAAATACAGCTATTAATCAAATTGTATTTAAAACAATGCAGGTTTATGTATCATTAAATCATTAGAAATCCTCGTCAATTTTATCTTACTTTAAAAGACAATTTTAACTAACCATCACACCATATTTCCGAAGAGGTAGGCAGAAATAATATACCACCACACTGTTCTTTCCCGAGGTTATTCTCTCGATTCCTCATCATTAAAACATCGGCTCAAGCATTTAGATATTTAATATTTGATAATTTGATGATGGTACGTTATGAAAGAGCTGAAAGGGTTGGATGTATGTGCCAAAATGAGCGGAGTTTAATTAATTAATGTTTGTTTTATGCAGATGACGCCATTCTTCTTGCAAACAACAATCATGAACTACAAAACCTGGTGTATTTATGAGGTATGCATGCGATATGATCTGAAGATGAATATGAATAAGTCCAAAGTTAATATTTCCAAAATAGAAGAAAGCATAACAGTCTATAACATCGGAGTGAATAGAGAAAATCTTCCAGGCATTTTTATGTATGATACTATATAATATATTCTAAAATGGTATGTAATATGTACACTTGAATAAGTATAAATAAGTTTTTGGCAGCAATATATCGATTATTTTTTTAAATACTTTTCAGACATGTAGAAGAGAGGCGAGTCAACCTAGGGCCGGCGTTGTAATAACATCATTTCGCCAGTCACATCGAAGGTAAAATTACAATCATTATCTATCATTGCAATAGCCATTTTTATATTTTTATATTTGTTTATCAATGATATTTAATATTTTAAAACCATCATATTATTGTGAATTGAAATTTAATAAGCGGTATATTTTTTAAGTGAATTTTAAAATCGGTTTTATTTCTAGTCATTTAAGCGTATTTTACTAAACACAAGAATAATTTGAAAATAAGTTATCTAGTAAATTTTTGCGAAGTTTAGCCATTTTCACTTTCCAAATTTTATCAATGGTACAGGTATTAAACTATTTATGAATTTAAAATATTTTAATAGATTTTTGAACAAGGCATACAGCAAAGCATTTTTTTTTAAATATTGATCTTAAATAACAAATATATCGGGTTCTTAGACCAAAAGCAATTTTAAATTGACAATTATAAATTTACAATTTTTCTGAAATTGATAACTTTTCGGTTAAAATCAGTCATTGCTTTAATTTTTCTAAACATGAAATAGTTTAAAACAATACGAAAGTCTTCCATCTTCACTAAAATAAATACAGTTTATTTTGTAGATAAATACTTGATCTTAAATATTTATTATTTACCAATCATATCAAAAACATAACACATCACACCGACTTGAATATCTCCAATGCAAATACAGTTTGAGATATTAATGCGCTATGGAAATATTTGTTTGCCTAACAGCTTTGCGGACGACCCTTGGTAAGTGGTAAAGTTGACAGGTACTAGAGGTCCTATGCCCTTCTAGAAGCTTAGAAATAGTGGACGAGAAGTTGTGTATATAGGCCAACCACCCAACACCTCTAGCCGCATGAAGTTAGCCAATAGATTGCATACGTAGCCCCACAAGACCGACCCAGTTTACCCTAAAAGTACTTCAAAGATAATAAAAATCGTTCAGTTAATTCACGCAATAAGATACTTGAAATCACAACGTGACTACGAATTTTAATATTTTCTCTTATTTATCTATTTTATATTAAATTATTAGTGACTAAACATTAACCTGACACGATGTTTTATAACCCCTATGTGAGTGATAATAAACAATAAGAAATATGATGCATGCTATTGGACATACATTTTTTTTACGGGAAAGTTTAAATATTCAAAACAATAACTAAGGAGTATTTGTATTTAAATTTAACTATTTATGAGAATCACAATTAAATATTTTATTAAATATTTTATTATTTTATACAAGAAAATGTATAAAAATACATTATACTGCTATAAAAATTAAAAAAAATACATTTGATTGAAAATTCAATTATGATATAAAGTTTTCCACATTTAAGTTTCTTTTTACGTCTTAATTTGAAGTTTATATCGTACAACCTCATAGGAAAAATATTTGGAAAAGGATAAATACATTATATGGTTTTCCCGATGAAGATATATTATCAAGAACTATATACTCATAAGTGGAAAAAATCTCCGTTTATGCATAAAAAATATAAATACCTCATGATTCAAATGGACGTTTATATTGCCACTTACATTTGGGTTAAATTTATCATAAAAAAATGTTTGTTTCAAACAGTCTACCAAAGTGATAATTTTTATATTATATTTGATTAATCTTTTTTCAAAATATTTCAAAGTTAATCAAATGATTTTACTGAAATCTCTTGATGGAAGTTCATTTTAAATAATAATTAAATAAAACGATGTTTTTTAACTACTTCCACTTTTGTCTTTATTTAGACAGCGACCGGTTTCGCCAGGCTCGCTGGCATCGACAGACTGGTAACACTATTGTAAACTTAGTCCTTTATATACATACAGATCAGGGGTGGTAAACATGATTCTATACAAAAATAATCTTCAAATATTTATGTAAATTTTTTTTGAATTTAACTATTGGTATTACAGGTATTCTTGGAGGTTCGTGATACCAATAGTTAAATTCAAAAAAATTTTACATAAATATTTGAAGATTATTTTTGTATAGAATCATGTTTACCACCCCTGATCTGTATGTATATAAAGGACTAAGTTTACAATAGTGTTACCAGTCTGTCGATGCCAGCGAGCCTGGCGAAACCGGTCGCTGTCTAAATAAAGACAAAAGTGGAAGTAGTTTAAAAACATCGATTTATTTAATTATTATTTCAAAGTTGTTTAACTACAGTATATTTTTAGAAGATTTATTATTAATCGCACGTTTTTATGCAAAATATTGAATTATTTTTGCACAGATTTGGTAACAATGCATATATTTGATAACAGTAAGTTTTTTTCAAAGTTTTGACTATATTTGATCACTCAAAAACACATTAAAAATGTAAGTATAGTTAAGACAGCACAATAATAGAATATATAATTTTTGTATTTTGGAGCTTTTGCAATAATATTTAGCACTTAATCCAACAGGACTGTATTTATTTGAAACTAAATGCTTAAAGCTATTTTACTTGAAAAAAGAAAATTCCCTATTTCACGACAGGTGACAAAATATATTTTTGTATCTTTTTACTATCTTTTATTATTTATGAATAAAGAATATTCGTTGAACAACATACTTTTTGGTAGATAAACAATTTAATCGGTTGATATTCTGAACACTCGTTTTTTATTCTAGATAAGGGAATGGAAGTTTAATAAATGTAGATGAATAAGGGACGTTTTCAAAAATATTATATATAATTATTATAATTTAAGAATGATATCAAATATTTGATAATGTATATGAAGGCGAAACAAGTCATTCCTCTAAAATATAACAGAACTTCTAGAAAACAGATCTTTCATTCGTATTAATTATTTGATTTGGAGTTTTACATCATTATTCAAGAACTAATAATAAATACCACTATATTAGTTTTTTGTAGCAACCAGCTTCGTTCCCACTGAAGTTTCGTCTAGGAAATTAAATAAAGGTTTGTTTTGTCATGTTGGCAAATATCCAGTGGAAACATAACAGGTGGGTACCAAAAACAAATAAAGTGGTATTCAAACAGTGCTGATTTTATTTATTTTTTATTTCCCGCAATATTGAAATTACACTTATTCATTATTTGTTTTCATACGCCAAAGGATGGTATTAACTCAATTTAAAATCATATTTTACATGTAAAAAATAAACTTTTTACATAACATTTTTAAAAAAAAATTACATTAATTTTTCCGCATACTTAAGATTAAAATTTTGATATATCCTATTTAATTACTTGTCGCATTTTGTAAAGCATGACAACGTAAAAATAATTTTAAGGATTGCATCTTATATTATATTAGTTAACATTTATAAGTTTTCCATCCTGCCTGATATTCCTTGTTTTTGATTAAATTTAACCATTTCTTATTAATATATTATACAAATACGCGTATATTTAAACCGTCGTCATTAGTAATAAAGTTTAAAATGCAATCATGCGTAAATCATATAATAAAATTCAAATAAAACATTCACACCGGGAAATTATTTATGAAATATTTGATTATTTTTTTTTTGTGAGAGTGAAAAAACATTTTTTTTAAAAGATTTATTACAAACTGCGATCTTTATTTATTTTATTTTACTTTAGTTTGCAATTGTATATAAGAGTGCAAAAAATATGTTCTTTTAACAATATTTTTTATCGAAATGAATCATTCGATATTTTCGTTACTTTATTAATCACAATAAAATATTTAGATTGTTAAAAATGTATTTATGAAACAATAATTCTAGAGTTTTACTTTGTTTTGTTTCGTGTACACTGAAAATTTATTCATTTTTATTAATTATTTCACTTTTCTAGCTCGCGACATTAAAGTGAAAGTATAAAAAACAGTTATAAAAATTATTTTATTGTTTATTTGCTTAGCTTTCAAAAATTCAGCAAAAAACATATTTAAAACGTTGTATATTTTTTAAGGAGCAGAAACCTCTTGAATCTGAATCTAAAATATTTTAAGGTTTTATACAATAAGCAGAATATTAGTAAAACGATTGTTTCGGTTTGAAAATCATTTGTTGAATACAAAATGTAAAACAGGGCCCAAGTTGTACCAAAAGTCAGAATCAAATATCTTTCTGATAGATTTATTTAACTGTTTATCATATATGTATAAAAAATAAAATATTTTATCTTAGATAGTATATAAGAAATTCCTGAATATATGGCGTGTTCAGAAACATCATAATTTATAAGTTTATGAACAATAGTTAAATATCGTCGCTTTATGTAATATAGGTTTTCGAAAGTAGAGTTTCACACAATTTATTATGGTGTTTTCAGGAGTAGCACGTCAACAGCTGCAGCAGCTTTTGCCATAGCAACGTCGGCCTCCAGCAACCCTCGAGAGCCGCGGCGCGCCCCTGCAGCTCCAAGAGATTCTGTCACATCCACCGCTGCTACCATGAGAGTGCTAAATGTTTTAAGGTAGTCATCTCATTTAAGCTTAAAACTCCACTGGCCTCAAACCTAATCTGATTGAGTGTATTTGAATAAATTAAATTACGCTTCGTGTTTTCATAACACGTAATTTCACTTTAAATAGACATGTTTTGGTTGTGACAACCTTTTTCGATGCACAAATTATAAAATTAATGCATCGAAAAAGTTTGTGTCGTAACCGAAACATGTTTTTAAAAAGCAAAATGAAGTGTTATTAAATCGTAGAGTTGCTGTTTATTTAAATGTGAATCCACAACACCAAGTTAAGGTGAATATATAATAAATGAATGGTTATGTTACCCAATACATACAATAATTAGTATATTTCATTGCGTTTATGAGTTTAATGTGATGGTGAGTCGAATTGATTATCTAGATTATTTACTATAATCAAATGTTGTAATAAAATAAATTTTGAATGCTTTTAAAATGTGTTTCTGGTATACAAAGCTTACAATTAAAGTAAATAAATAAAAATGGTTGTGGAATGTAATTTTAATGAATGACGTATTTAAGCAACGGAATTAAATTATTTGGAATTTTTTTTTACATACAGAAAATTTATAGACGGTTATTACTTATTAAATATTAATAATTTTTTTTTTATATAATTAAGGCGTTAAAACTGTGGAAGTTTACAATGACGACTTTATTTTATGAAAATCTCTGTGCTTTCTATAATACTTTTGAATTTATTTTTCTGACACTTTTCGAAAGTTGTATACGTTCATCATCGGAAGAACGATTAAAACTTGTTATATCTTTCTCCCGACGACGAAGATGTAAAACCTACAAAAAACGCCGATAAAAAAAAAAGTGTTTTAATTAATAAAAAAAACTGTTTTTTTGTGTTATTAGACATTGGGTATCAAAACACTCGGCCGACTTCTGGGCGGAAGGCAGACTGAGAATATCGGTTGCCAGCTTCCTGGAGGATATCGTATGCAGTCCGAACCTACTACCCGCAGAACACCGCGCTGCTGCACACCTTCTCAGACTCTTGGCAAGAGAAGAGGAGAGGAGACCTGACCTTAAGGCACTTCTATCGCCACCGATTGTAAGGATAATTTCTGTGATTCTAATCTTCAGCCATTTCTCCTCCATTGCTGAATAAAAATCTGTTCCATGTTTCTCTATTCGTTCTTGTCTTGTCCTTTTCGCATTATTTCGTCCCAGCTATGAGAACAATGTCACCAATACCTCCATTGGAGTGTCTATCTGGTACCTCCCCTCTCTTATATTATATGTCCATCACATTGCCACTTCATTTCCTTTTTATTTCATTTCATTTCATTTATTTTAATACAAATTACAAACATTACAGAAATATTTCCATATCGTTTGCAATTACATTATAAGAATTTAAAAGAGAAGCATAAAAACTTATAAATAAATAAAAAAGTTTAAGAATTATAAATAATCATAACATTGATATTGCATCCCTGAGGCAACTCACACTATCACGAAATATGTCGACCTCCGAGGCGATCCGATTAAGCAATAAGATTGCCCTACCCACAGGCATAACCATTGGCAGGTTGGTTCTGCAGCTTCAATTTAGTTGTACGATCTATGACGTCCAAAATTCTTCATTTCTTATTTTACTTCGAAGACTCACGCCAGAGCAATTGCCTCTACATGAATCGTTATGTAAATTTTAATTAAATATTAGCAATTATTATATTCTTGAATAAAATAATTTTGAATTTTGATATACTTGAGGTATTCATGATGATGTAATTCCATAAAAATAATTTATTTTGTGAATCAAAATATTATTTCTTTTTTCATTTCATCACAGGGAAAACAATATACTCGTACTTTATAACTTTTTTCCGATGACTATAGTGAAAAAACTTCAAAATCTTGTTGAGTAAACTTAACTCATAAATGTAAAAAGAGTGCTTATTTATCGTTTTAATTTTTATTCTAATAATGTTATCATCATAGTTTTTAAAAATCCGTCTAAAATGCTGTATATTGAATTTATAAATATTATTATTGTTCATTTAATCAGTGATTTAACCTTAATACCTATAATAATATTACCGTATGTGTTATACTCGTAAAATATACTGTTTTTTTACAATTACAAATATTTAATTTTTTGAAACAATACACAAGCAGTGTTTTATTTTGGATTAAAAACTCAAAATGTTGGTTTGTGTTATTTTTGGTACTCTTTAATAATATAATGTTAATGAATTCATCAATTTCATATAAAATTAACAACATTTTATGGGGGTTATACGTTTTGCATTATCGAATTAAAATTTAATTTAATAAACTTACCCCCTTTTCATTTAGTATATTAGTAACAATTTTATCTTATTTTATTCTTCAAATTCACACCGCAGATGGGCACCTGTGTTATGAAACACGTTTGTGGAGAGTGCATAAACGTATTGTAATTGTGAAAATACAAACTTAAAATATTCAAAAGATTTAATTACTAATTTAATTTCACTATTTTATAGTATTATAAAATATGACCAGAAAATATTTATTCATCAATTTTTAACCTTTTATGAAGTTTTTTTACAATTATTCAAGAAACAATAAAAATGTAGAAGGGTTGAAACAATTACATAAGGTAACAGTAAAAAATATATAATTGTTTTCTAGTGTCCCAGTAAAGAGAGCATCGAAACTCTATCGGCCTTGGAAATAGCAGAGCAGATGACATTCCTGGATCACCAGATATTCGTCTCAATTCGCAGCGAGTATGTATCATCTTATTCTTAATGTCAATGGCAAGCTCTTATATACTTATATGGTATGGAAGACCATAAGAAAGATCTTAACTCTCCTATTTCTCCTGCCATTGTCGTTTCCAGAGGGTCGCGTGTTTTTACAACATCACGCTTGGGGGCATCTTCCTTGCCCCTAAATTAATATTTAATTGATCTAAACTAAGCATTTTTAACTTTTTTTATATTGAGTACTATTTATGTTCATATTAGATACATGTGCTATTGTGTGGGTAAGGGCTATATAAGTAAAAGGGTTTTCTTTTTAGAGTCAATAGATTGGATTTGCCATTATGTCCCACTATGCTTTTTACCATTCAATAATATTAGTTGACGAAGCCTTCGGCGGGGGCGAAACCGCTTGCTTTTACAAAAATAAAATGGTGTAAACACAAGTAAAAGTGTTTTCAAATTATGTTTAATAATGCCGCACCACAAATTAAATGCTTCATATGAAAGTATTAAAAAAAGAATTATTTCTAATTTTTTTTTTCTTTATATCGAAGTTATAAAATGTGTAATTATTACAGAGAATTTCTGGGACAAGCCTGGATGAAGGCAGATAAAGCAGAAAGAGCTCCTCATATTCTCGCTATGACGAGGCATTTCAACCAACTCTCAACACTTGTCGTCTCTGAAATCCTAAGAAAAACAACACTCAGTGGTAAAATAATAAGACATATTTTTAAATAGTCCATTGTTTTGGCCGAAACATATTCTTGTATTTCGAACATTAGAAGTTTAGAATTATACAGAAAGTCAATTGAACCGCAAAAAAATTACCCTACTTATATGGTACACAATTTAATTATTAATCCCAAGGATATAAAATTATTTCAAAATTCAGTATTTATTTAAAATATTTTGAAAGGGCGCATATTTTGTCGCGTCAGTGCATTATTTCTCAACCTGGCGGTCGTGATAAGGTAAAAAGGGGGTCGCAGTGGAGTGCGCTGTGTTGTACGAAGTATCACCCTGTTGGAAACATATGTTGTCAGTATTCATATCATTCAGATTATGCAACAAGATTTTTCTTGTCATCGATTTGTAGTGCTCGCCATTGACGGTTGTGACAATGCGAGTTTTGTTTTGGAAGAAACACGGACCGATGATTTCGGCATATCAAATGGATGGGATACGCCGTACCAGGGTGAATTAGGCATCCCAAATCTGATAATTTGGTAGTTTACACATTCATTCTTCCAAAAATGGCCCACCAGTATATTTGTCGCTAAAGTTGAAATTTGGGCTCACTGATTATGAAAATAAAATTTGATGGTTTGTAATCGATTGAAGTACTAGACATATTGTGAGAAGATCTGTTATAAACATTGGTAAGTCCTATAATTTAAAATACGAGTATATTCATTCCACAGGAAGAGTGGCAGCTATTGAGAAGTGGGCAGCTGTTGCAGATATCTCACGCTGTCTCCACAACTTCAACGGCACTTTACAGATTTGCGCAGCTTTCACTAACACATCTGTATTTCGGTTAAAGAAAACTTGGGAAAAAGTCTCCAAAACTGTAAGTTTATTCTAAAAACACATTTTTATACGAAAACGTATTCTTTTAAAATTGAAACATATCAAATTAGTATATTTTCTGAAAAGACATTGCACAGAAAATAAGGGCAATCATCAGAAGAGGGAAAATAAAATATGTAATAACATGTATGGTTCGAATTTTGGAAGACAAGATAGTTTTCTAAAGTCAAGAGAATTTGTCTTCTGAACGTACTTTAACTTAAATGAAAAACGTCGATTTAGTCGACTCATTGTTCTTCCAACCGGCATTACTAGAGGCAATTTTCTTGCGGCTGGCAGATAGAAAAATCTATGCTGGCACTGTCGGAGATACCTGTCGGGAAAAAAGTCCCACACCCTCAAACACGGCCAATTTATCATATCTCCTGATTAGCCAAAGAAATAGGTTATGAGAAACCTGTATCTTTAAAGCTGCAGAAAATTGATCCTTAACTTTCCGAAAAGAAATGCTGTGGGATAGAGCCATGTATAACTACCATACTCCCTAATGTTGAGATACCTCAAAAACCTTTTCTGAACCCTCTCTAGCATAAGGGGAATACTCGTCTCGTTCAGACTCTATATCACAGAATCACTTTCAATAATTTGAAATATAAGTTGAGTCGTTCATTAGTCCCAACGAATGCGATAAATAAATTAGTATTAAATAAAATAATTTTAAAACATATTTTCTAAGATCTTCGATTTCTTTATTGTGGATTGGCATGTTTCGGATTACTTGACAATATAAAGTGTGAGTGCATTGATTACTATATTAAAATTTTGGTAATTTAACGTCCTTATTATGGATTGGCATGTTTCGGATTACTTGACAATATAAAGTGTGAGTGCATTGATTACTATATTAACATTTTGGTAATTTAACTTGTTTCTTATGGATTGGCGTGTTTCGGATTACTTGACAATATAAAGTGTGAGTGCATTGATTACTATATTAACATTTTGGTAATTTAACTTCTTTATTATGGATTGGCATGTTTCGGCTTACTTGACAATATCAAGTGTGAATGCATTGATTACTATATTAACTTCTTTATTATGGATTCGCATGTTTCGGCTTACTTGGCAATATCAAGCGTGAGTGCATTGATTACTATATTAACTTCTTGATAATATATTTACTTCTTTATTATGAATTGGTATGTTTCGGCTTACTTGACAATATCAAATGTGAATGCATTGAATACTATATTAACTTCTTTATTATAGATTGGTATAATAGATAATATCAAGTGTGAGTGCATTTATTATATACCATATTAACTTCTCAAAAATCTATAAACTTCATTTTTATGGTTTGGCATGTTTCGGCATATTTAACAAAATCACATTATTCAATGGTATCATACTACTCTTGGCATTCATTGTACATATGAATTCCGATTTCCCACGAGGCCGATTTAATGCTGCTATCATTTCCATTCGTCCATGCGTTCAAACCATTATAATGATCTATTCATTTGCTTGTTAATAGCGATTTTGTTTGCCGTGATTCTTGAACAACGTTTTACAAATTTCAGAGTAAGCAGACAATTGAGAAACTACAAGCACTTGTTTCATCTGACGGACGGTTTCGAGCTTTGAGAGATGCGTTGCACAGGTAATATTTTTTTTTATTATACGGATCAGTTATTGCCGTTATAATAAAAAACAATGTGTAGCAGATGCTTTCTTTCTCTAAGCAAATTAAAGATTCAGACTTTTCTGTAGGGTAAATATTTTTAAATGCAATACAAACCCATTTGCTTTCATCTTTTATTTTATATGTTCAATTCTAGCTTCGTATTGTGAGAATACTATTATCTGAGTATTTATTTCGCGTTACAGGATTAAGTGATAGCCCTTTAATCAAAATCAAAATAATAATAATTAAAAAAAAATTCTACACCCAATTTTTCTAGAAGCGCCCTTCGATTGAATGATAATTGATACTCTGCAAATAATTCCTAGATTAAAAAATGTATTGATTAATACTGTATTTTGAACTCTATAGACATGTTATAATATGATATGGTTTTGAAAGTTCTTCAAATTTTGTATACCTATACTAAGCATGAAGATCGTAGATTGAGGAATTTCCATTTTGATATAACATATACATACGAGTAAATTATAAATTTGTCTTACTTTTACAGATGTGATCCACCCTGTATACCTTACCTCGGCCTCTATTTGAGTGATCTATCATTCATAGAAGAAGGGACTCCGAATTTCACTCCAGAAGGTTTACTTAACTTCTCTAAAATGCGAATGGTACGTACATACTTTTTTCCACTAATTAAAATAGTAGCTTTTCTCCATTACCAACATCATAATAATAATTAATACCAATGAAAACGTCTGTTTTCTAGAAGTTTTATTACATTTTATGTGAATGACGTTTTTCGCTTCTCTAAGGCATTATCAAATGAGATGCCTTAGACAGGCGAAAAATGTACACATAATATATAGTAAAACTTCTAGAATTGTATATTATAGGTAGCTAATATATCGCCATTTTATTTTCACATGAATTTTTCACCAGACTAAAGAAAGCGTGACAATCACACTGTCATTGTCGGAATTCGAGCCCGAGACCTTATGTGTAACCAATCGGCCACGAAAGTCGAATATGCTATTTACATGTTGTTAAATATAATACATTCACGCGATGGCATATTTTGTGTATAATATATTTTTAAGAATTTTTTTACAGATTGCGCACGTTATTAGGGAGATTCGACACTTCCAGCAAACACCATATAAGATAGAACATATTCCTAAAGTATGTGGATATCTCCTCGATCCAACCCTGCATTTAGAAGAAGAACGCCAATACAGACTCAGCCTCGAACTAGAACCGAGAACCACAAGAGTACCACTACCACAAAACATGTAAAAAACACACCAACTTGGGCAATAACTGTATTGAATGCGAATATGGGTCAGTAACAATATTAAAATACTCGTTATATTGTCTATATAAATATAATATAATAGATAAAAATGCACTTTTAAAAGATATTATATTGAAATTAGGGAACAAGGCTAAAAATTATTATTTTGTAGAATAGCTCCTTACATCACTGATGATCTGAATCATGTAAAAGGTTTAGCTATTATATTGATTCTCATGACTTGTGATATGGAATGGAAGCTAATCTATCGCCATTTAATTGTCACGTGAATTCCACTCTAAACAAAGAGGGTTTGAGAATCACACTTTCATCGCTGCGAATCGATCCCGGGACCTTCAGTATGGCAGTCATAGGTGTCGCCACTCTCCCACGAAGGTCGGCAATAAATGCATGGTTAATTATAATAAAATAAAGGAGTTTTACAATCTAATTCAATAAATAATAAATTACTCGTTAAATTACTTTGAAAAGGTTTTTTTGTAAATTGAACCAAGTTTACATAAAAAATATATATTGAATTTATAAAAATTTACATGAATAAAATATTTTAATTAAACTATTCTATAGCCAATTGTTACAGGGGAAATATAAAAAACTCAATATTAAATGTTTGATGTAATGTAAATCATAGATTTTCTATTCACTTGACAATACAAGAAAGTAGTGAAATAACTTATTTTTCTTCTTTCGGTGCCGTGTCAGGTCCCCCAACGTTGTTGATCACTGCAGCAAAAGCATCTTTGTCCTGCGCCACTTGGAACAGGTTCTGTATTCATGTCGTTCCAGTCCATTATTTTATGTTGCACAGCCAGGACAGATGCCTTCCACCAACTCCTAAACTTCCCTCCCTTTTACCCATTAATATCAGTCGAATTGTTATTTTCTTTATAATCAGGTGTTATTTTTCCCCTTTTTGCACATGACTCAAATATGAGACCTTTCTAACCCTCGACAACAGCTCTTTATTGGCTCTGACTCTCTGTAGTACGACTACATTACTGACCCTATCGGTCCACGGTATACGGAGCATTCTGCGGTATATCCACATCTTAAACGCCTCCAACCAGTTCATTGCATTAATTTGAAATTAGTTTCCTTGCATTTATTTGTTTTCTTATACCAATCCTTCCGTATAGAAGTGAAACATAGAACTGGAAAAAGAAGGATGAAAGTAGAAGAAATGCAGTAGAAATCAGATATTTTAGACGATTGTGTGATAAAGCTGCATATGATAGAGTGTCAAATACAAAGTGATTTTAGGGCGAATGAAAGTGTTGTGAACAAAATATAATAAAAAAGTTGGTTTGGACACATGTAAAGAATGAATGAGGAAATATGGTATATAAAGTTTATGTAAACGAGGTAAACGAAACTTGAAATATAGGAAGACCGAGGAAAACGTGGCAAGATCAAATCAATTAAATATTTAATGTCGGCCGCCTGAGAAGACGGCGAAATAACAATGTAGTTGTCCATCCTTTCTACCTACCTTTTCGGGGATACGGCGTGATGGTTGGTTAGTTTTTAATATGTCATTTCACAAAGAAAACATTTAACAATGCAATGTACGCTATTTTCTTATTATCATATAAACTATATAATATTAAGTTAGAAGTTTTCCGTGTAACAATTTATTGAGATTAAAATATTTCAATTAAAAAACAGGTTTTGCTCTCTTTAGGGCTACTTAAATAAGTGGTGTTTCAAAGGGGTTTCATTATCAAAAATGTTTGAGAACTGCTGCTCTAGATGACATTCTATGAGTGTGTTATTTGATTCCTGTAAAATCTTGAAATATGATAAAATACCAAAAGATATATATTTTTTAATTGCAGATGGAACCTTTTCCAAGTGTTTAATGTACTTACGCTTAACGTTTATACTCGTAGCAATATGGTGGCTTTTGAAAAAAATCGTTTTTATAAAAGACAATCAAATAACTATTATATGTATACCTATGAAATTTTACATTGTTTAAATATTTGGGAGTTGAAATTAGACAGGATAAAAATTAGTTAATATTTTTTTTTATATCAGCAAATTAAAACTTGCATAATCTTATGGGATTTCGAGTTATTTTTTGAATTAAAACACTGTTTTTTCCAATTCATAAAATAATCGTCATTCTAGAATTCCAGTGCTTAAGTTTATATGAAGAGAATTTCATATAAATGACATTGAAATTATATAAGAAACAAAGTTAAAAGAGTGTCATAGTTTAACAATTAAAATAGATATATCAAAACACTGCAGACACAGTTTTTATAATATGTAAAGAAATAAAACTTCAAACGTTTTTTTCATATTTCTTAGAAGATCTTTTAATCATATAATAAAATTTAATTAAATATCATTAAACATATAAATGCTCTTAAATTAGTTCTACACATGCGATTAACAATCAAATTTGTTCTAGAATATGGATAATCGTTTGAAGTTTTTTGATACTGCCTGATCCTTAAATTCTTAAGGAATACTCAACAGAAAAGTCGTATTCAATGAAGTATAAGAATGTTGTTAACGAAAGTTTCATGGAAGGCGTTTATTGTCAATAATGAAAATAAAATAACAGTTTTTTTTTTAAATTATTTAAAAATAGTTCTATTCCACTTGTTTTTAGGTTTCGGCAGCTTGCTGACATCTTCTGAATGAAGGTGTTAGCGAGCTGCTAAAACCGATCGAAACATAAGAACATTTGAAATTTTATAATTTTTTTTTTTGAAAGACTGACATCAAGGATATTAGAATGTGAGCAGAAAATAGCTCATTATTATGTAGAAGGAATCTGGTCGTGTCCAGGCTTGAACCCATGTCCCCTGGATCAGGAGCCAAGCGTTCTATCTCCTAGACAACCACCCGAATTTAAATATGTTAGTTAATTTTTTTACATTTTGTTGAAAAAGGCATTTAAGTAATATCGCAAATTATTTGTGCTTTAAAAACACCGATGTAGTTTAATGTTCTATGAAAATAGACAATATTTTAATTGTTTGTTTCCACATAAAATATCATTGATTGGATATCGTCAATTCAAAATCATATGTTCGAAAAGCTGTCGGTATCGCACCCTAATGGTGTTAAATCCTTTGAGAGTGACTTTATTGGGTACACGAGTATTGGGGGAGGGGGGTTTATACGTGATAGGGGTCAGTGGTTCCTTCCAAAGAAATTTAAAAACAAATATTTAAAAAATAAAATATATGTTATAATTGGTTAAAATTTATACTATTAATCAATTCATCAAAATCAGTACATGTTTTTTTATCGTAGGTTGTTAACGTTGAAAATATCAAACGGCCTGAATGAGAAACACTTTTATAATTATACAACCTATGATCTGGATTACACCAGAGCATTTTTTTAAAACATTTTATTGTTTAATTTTTTAAAATATACTTATTTAAAAAAATAAACATTATAATTACTTTGATAAATACATAAAATGGTTTATAATAATGATATTAAAAAAAGTTCAATATACGATTCTTAAGGGGTAGTAAAATTGCACACAGGTTATATTTTTTTATACATTTTTCAAACGAAGACTTTTTAATTGTTAAAATCAAGTTAATTCAGTCACACATCTCAATTATTAAGTTTTAATACAAAGTATAATGTTATGAATGAATAATGTTAATTCTCAAATATTTGTACAATGTATGAAAAAGAAAAGGTAACCAATAAAACATTTATTTAGTATAGAATTTAATTGTTTTTATGTTTGCTCGTTTTAGATTTTTTTTCCTAAAAGTTAGTCATATAAAAAAGGATTAATGTAAATTAAATGACAATACATTGTTGTTATTTTGTGAATTGTTAACATAAATAATACTTGATTATCATAAATATTATGATGTATGTTTATTTATATTATTATAGACATAATATAAATACATAAACACTGTGATTGATATAACATAAGGGAATATTATCAATTATTGGAAATAACGGAAAAGTTCTTATTGTCTTCAGTCGATCCCGGGACGCAAAGCAATTTCAGATTTTTCAAGTAGATTTGCAGTTTCTAATTCGTAAAAATAAAATTTAATTAAATGTTTACCCGATGAATATTTAACATGCAAATATTTATTTGATGATAAAAAATCTTTTTTTAAAAAAATTCTGAAGAATATGAAAACAATTTAATTATTGATATGAATGCCAATGAAATATACTTTTATATAAGATATAAATATAATATATTTACAAAAATGGAAATCACCTCAGAGGTTTTACCTAGAATTAAAGAAATCTAAGATTTTAAATACATTATATTATAGATAAATCAGTAGAAATAGGTTTGAAGGTTATCAATGTGTATAAAATACGAGGGTTCCAAAAGTTTAATTTAATTTAAAAAGAATCTTACAAAATCAGTATTAGAAAGTACAAAAATAAGCAAATAGGCATCTATATATCATACTAGTCATAATTAGAATAAAACTATATTACTTGATAATTTCCTATGGGTAATGATATTGAATTATTGTTTTAAGGAATATTATATTCAAAGTGTTTTTGTTTGATTTAAATCAGTGACGGGTGGCATCAGCAAGGTTCCATGTTTATTTTATTTTTATTTTTTTAATTTTCATAAAATTGGTATACTGAACTTTGTTGATCCAAATCAATTGTAAGCATTTCGTATGTTATTAAAATAAATGCTATAATCATACAAGACCGTCATTAAATTGCTTTGATATATCTAATCAAAATTGTATTCAATATTATATGTCATGCATTGTATAAAAATGCGTAGTTATATTAATATGCAAAATAGTGTTTGTAGTAGTGTTTTAAAATAATATTATAATTATCTCTAAGGATTGGAAGTAATATTGCCTTCAAGCTGTTAGGTTCTGCGAAGAATAAAATTATAAATCTTAATGATCTCCTCAAAGTCTGCTAAATTATTCAGATGTAGGGCCAAAAATTAGATTCTACAAACAAAATAATAATATAAATAGAAAAAAAAATTGTTAAATATAAATGTCACATATCAGAAAGTGTACATAATGTTGAATGTGTGTTTAGAAAAATCTTGTTACACTAAAAATCTACGTTTTAGGGTGCCTGATATCAAATACAAAAAAGTAATTTAAACGGAAACAAAAAAAATCTTTTTTGTGTAGTATTTAAGCTGATATTTAATATTTAGTTTATACATAAATATATAAACTGGTGTTCTATACCTATCTCAATAATTAAGGAACGAAATGGAAAAAAATCTTATAATGAATGCCTTCTCATTATGAAAAATCAATTTCCTTTCTATACTTGCTGTCAAACGTTTATGTACAAAACATTTATATAAGACTTGTCACTTAAAATACGTAGATCATATTAATAGTTATTATCGAGAATCCTTAGTGTAACAGAAATTCAAAATAAGTACATATAATTCCATCTGTTAATGTAATGATATTCAAAATAAATAAATATTATTCCATCTGTTAATGTTCAAAAAACAAGTTTGATGTAAATAAAACCATTCTACAAAAATATTTTGTATTACCTATTATAGCAAAAATATTAAAGTTGTTATTAGGTTCATATGTTGTATGACACTTTTTGAAACAAAAAATACTTGCTGCTTCATTCTTGGTTTTCTATACATATTGTACTGAATTGATTGTGAAGTCCACCTTGAAATAATAAGTTATTAAAATGTACAACATTTTTAATGTATACAAAAACTTGTAGACAAATACTGGATTTAACCCATTGCGGGTTAGTCATTTTTAAGAATTAATTGTATCTCAATAGAGACGAAGATGTAAATTGTTTGTTGGAAACAGAATATAGTGGTCGAGGCGCTTACAGGACTTATGACCTGTCATTGGTTGGGTTAAGGGATTGCTTTATGTTAACAACATTCCCCATTTCGCCCTTCCTACGACCACCACGTCTAACAACTTTTTGGAAGATGTATATATGCCACCATGTTGAGAAACACTTCACATTTTTTAGTTCAATCTACGCTAGCGCCATCCATTAAGATTAAGTGTAAGCATTTAGCAGAAAATCTTTATTATTGCAATGTGAAAGGCTACGCAATTATCTTACATTGCTAGATAACGTCTAAAGGTGGTTCACACATTTTTATGCTTTAACTTGAACCAGTTTGAATGTATACAAATACTTGTAGACAAATAGTGGATTTAACCCATTGCGGGTTAATGACAGGTCATAAGCCCTGTAAGCGCCTCGACCACCATATTCTGTTTCCAAAAAACAATTTACATCTTCGTCTCTATTGAGATACAATTAATTATTAAAATGTACATTTATTGTAATGTAAATGATATTAAATATCGAATTGGAAAAGTAATATGCTTTTGGGGATTTGACTTCAATTTACTGACTTACTTTGGATCAGGAACAATGTTGCAATATACTATATTATTCATTGTTTAGAAATGATGAATTATTTTAATATTGCATGGTTTCATTAAGTATTGATGCATGATTTTGTTTTGGAGAGTGTTTTTTGTTTCAATGTGTATATTAACTGTGCACACTAAGGGATTCGGTGATAGAACGATGAAAGAAAGCCAATTTTACTAATACATTTATATTATGATATAAATGACACTTAGGAGACATAAGACTTTTCTTGCTACATCTTGCGTGCACAAATATAGTTAAAAAAAACAATCCTAGCACTATTAACCTATCATACAATTATAACTACTTACAAAACGTACTATATATTTAAAACTTTTTAAAGTCGCGCCATTGTTAGTTAATCTTAAGAAAATAGATTTTATTGTTACTGCAAAATTCCTAGAAACGTGCATTTATATTCTTTAAAAATTATGTATTTTTTTGCAGAAAAATTAAACTATTTGACGTTAGAAAAATTTATGTATTTTGTTTGTCTCTTAAAGCCGTGCCACACTGTTTTAAAGAAGCTCTCCACATCGGTCTCCACCGGTGCGGTGGTTTAAAACTATTTAGACACTTGTTTGAAACCAAAATTCGTTTGACCTTCAACAAACTTTGTGGATGGACGCGGATAGTATGCGTGTGGATCCACCGTTTAAACATGCATTCCACATGTGGAGAGCTTGTTTACAACCGTGGGCTCCACAGCTCTCCACCAAGGTCACCCCTGTGGAGAGCTTGTTACAAACAGTGTGGCACGGCCTTTAGGAAAAAAAAATAACATAAGATTGTGTAATAATATTTTAATGATATTGTATTATACTAACATAATGAAATGTTGGAGACAAGATATTCGTAAATCAGATACCTTACTATGCACCAAACTTTTAAGATGAATCGTAAATATTTTATGCAAATGTATCATTGCAAATAATGAATTCAGTGTGTTTACAAGTGGTGTATTTATGATTTCATAATGTACGTTTTTGCTATAAACGGTACATTAAAACGTAAATTTGATTAAAATAATACGTATGAAAACTTTTGTTTTCTAGAAGATTAATTGTAACTTATGTGAATTTATTTCAACTGTCTAAGCCAGAGGTGCCCAATCTTTTTGTGTATATAGCTCCCTTAAAACATCAGATTTTCCCGCGGCTCCCTTAATTCATCTGAATTATTTCAAAATTTTTAACTTTCTTTCTGAGAAGGTGGAAAACTTACCTTTTTAAAAGCAAGAAAAATCATAAATGAATACTATTAAACCTTGGGATATTATAAAATATCTAATTTCAACTGTTCCGGTAATATCCATATTGAGACTGGACAACCACCATCGTCTTGCTTGCAGCCGCTGGTCGTGGTGCAAATGCATTCAAAAAGGGTTCGACACGCAGTTGAAGTGCATTTTAATGTGGTTAGGTTAGTTTAAAAGTAATTTTTTTCCAATAAATATAACAATTCCATCAAATTCGCTGAATTGTTTAATTAAATATTTCGCGGCGCCCTTATGACGATACCGCGGCTCCCCACTTTGGGAAACACTGGTCTAAGCCATTATGAAATATTCATATAATCACAATCAAATGTTTTTAATTTTAGATAAACTTAAGACGTCAACGATGTGGAATTCCATAATGACGTATTTTTTTATGAATTGTAACACTGTTTTTTACACTTTAGGGTTTATTTTTCTTGACATGTTTCGAAGGGTTACACCTGCATCATGAACGATATAAAATCGTTATACATCGTTCTTACAATGGTGAAGGTGTAAAATAAAATAAACTCAATAGTGAAAAAAAAAATAGCATTTTAATTCATAAAAAAAATTGCTTTAAAACACCTTAGATAGGCGATCATTTTATTCCCAAAAATTATAGTTTATCTTCTAGAAAACCGATGATTTCATTATTAATATTAATAACATAAAATGTTACATCATTGTTCAAGAATCAATTAATATATTAGATTTGTTCATACGACAATGCTCCACAGTTTAAAATTGCTTAAACGCATTCAAAATTTGCTTTGGTGCATGGTGAAAAATGTACGACTAGTATCAAAGCTATAATATATTTTATTAAACAGCGCGGACAAGTACGCCAATCTTTTCATTATATCTAAATTGTTGACTGTCTCTTCTTTTAAATACTTATCAATACTTAAAAAGCTTTTTACATGTGTGCATCGCACAGATGCACGAATTTTTCAGGGTATGTACATATTGGCCAAATCCGACGAAATCGGCAATGGAAAAAGTGAGAAAATTTTCAAATTCTATTTATACTTAAGAAAAAATGATCTTAATGAATTATCTTTTGTTGAACAAAAACTTGCTCACGACAATCTTAGACATTCACACATCTTCGTTGGTTCAGGTTATCCATTCTCGTATTTTGATAAACTATACTTATCGTAGTATCGTTAATAATTTTAAACACGTTTTTGCGTGAATGTTTTTTAATATGCAAATTTGTGTGTGTAAAAGTAATATTAGGGGTGATTATTCCAGTACAAAAATGAATACATATTTTTAAATACGTTTGTTGCAAATTCAAATATAAAACTAAGTAAAGGTTTTCTGAGAGAACACGTTTAACGCACTAAGTCATACAAAAAAAAAACTATTAGGTTGAGTCATAAATAACTTCCCAGTGAGGTAGACAGTTTTTATTTTTTGGATTTACTTACAGTAAGTCACACGACAAGGCAATTGTTGTTTTATTATATTAGATAGATTAGTGGCCCTTCAGTTATTCAACAACTATGTAGTTTGGTGAACGTTACAGTGGTGTTATTGCGAACCCTTAAAATGGAGAATAAAAACTTGCATATTCGTCTTGTCATAAAAGGCACTTGTTCTAACGCTACGACCGAAAAGGTTTGCAGTGTATACAGTGAAAGTACGATAACTAATCGGGCAGTTAGAAATTGGTTCGTGAAATTTCATTCCGAAGATGAGTCTTTGAAAGATGAACCAAGGGCGGTTCACCCTTTCGACTTCGATGAGGACGTTTTTTTATGCGATATTGGAACAAAATCCACGTCAAATGACAAGGAAGTTGGCAGAGAAACAAAGCATTTGGGTACCACATAATCTCAAGTGACCGAAATAAGACAGACTGAATGTCTTTTGCCGCAAGTCCTCTCTCGCGGGATTAAATCGAGCCTTTTTTGGACAGGACAATAACAGACGATGAAAAATAGATCACACTTAAAAATGTTGTCCCCCAAAAACAACTGTTGAATAAGGATCAACCACCCTTACCGGACCTAGCTACGAGTAATATTCATGGTAAGAAAACTTTATATTGTGTATGTTAGCATCGTTGATCGATCAATTATCCACCACAATCTGATGAAATACAACAAAACAATTACTGCTGATGCATATGTACTATAAATAGTTTAAAAAACTACTACTACGAAAAGCAAAATGCACTCGTCAATCGGAAAGGCGTAATCCTGTTACACAAAAACGCCAAACCACATACGATAAAAGTGACTCAAAAAAAATTATAAAGCTCAACTGGTATGATTTGCCTTCTCTTTTCTGTTCCATAATTTATTTTAATGTTACAACTTTTATTTATGATGAGAAACTCAATCAATTTTTTCAGTTCAAATCTACCATTTTTTTAGGGGATGGATAAGCTGCCTATAAGATGGGAGAAGGTTCTATTTAACAGCGGTAAATACATAATAGAATTATATAACGTTGAGATTTTTTTTCAGCTAAATAAAAATATGTTAATATTTGGAAGTAAATTATGACTCAACCTAATATAAATAGGGTATATTCACATAAGTTTTAAATTTGATATAAATTGTGTTTCCTTTTACAAAAAATATATCATTACATCTTATAAACGTATTCTATGTATTGTTAGCATATAAAATAAATATTTATTAGTCCATTGTTCTGGCCGATATTATTAACTGTTAAATTTACAACACTGTTATATACAACAATTTTTTTTTACTATAAACTTTTTGAGAATGTCACGACAGCTTTTTCGCCAACCAATGTTGGCATCATCAGGAGTTACAAACAACTGAACAACAAGTTGTTTAGAACACCTGATGATGCCAACATTAGTTAGCAAAACACTTATCGCGACATACTCAATAAGTGTAGAATAAAATTGATGATATTATAACAATAATATAACAGTTAATCTATTACTCGATTTATATAATAAATTTTATATTTATTATTTTGTACTGGTTAATAATTCCCAATAATGTTCGGTTAATGTAAACTGTGACTTGCTATGAAATAAAATATTATATAATTTTGGGTTTATCATTTAAAAAATATATACGAAACTTCGACGTCAATAAAGCAATTGCAAATTGGTATGATTATGAGTAAACCTTTTAAGTCAATTAAAAAATATTTTTATAGAAAACTCACTAAAATTTATTGATATAACCTTTTTATTATTCACCTAAATATTAGCCCTCCATTATCTTTGCTGTGTTGCTAGTATACATTCTTCTTCTTCTTCTTCTTCGATGGCCCTACAGCCCATATCGAGCCTAAGCCTCCAGTATTCTTCACCTCCAACTCCTCCTGTCCTTCGCTTCGACCCTCCAATCTGACACTCTTAACAACTCCCATCGCAGACTTGGTCGCTCAATTGGTCTTCTACCATCTGGGTGCCACTCCAGCAGTCTTTTTGGGGTTCGCGATGACGGCATCCTCTGCACGTGACCGTGATTTTTTTTCGAATTTAGTCTGACCTGTGTGGAGAAACTGGGAGATTTGTAAGTATGGAACAGCTCGTCATTATACTGCACTCTCCAGCCTTCACCGTCATTCACAGGTCCCAGAATTCTGCGCAGCACCCTTCTCTCAAAAGTATCCAGTCACTCGAATTTCGCTGTCATCGTCCACGCCTCACACCCATAGGTCACTACTGTTCGGATGATTGTTTTATACAGGATGATTTTGGTTTTTCTGTGTACTCGTGCGTTTCTTGATTTGAGCACTGATAGTATACATTACTTATAATAATATAATTTAACTAACTAACTAATCATCATGCCATCTCCCCGAAAGGCGGATAGGATGGACCAATATACCGTTGTTTACTGACATACTTTCTCTCTCTTCCTCAACTTTCATGCAATGTCTCATGCACGCACGTTGATTTCTTCGACTCTTAACGTGGCCGACGTTCAACAAATAAATAGTATATACTATTTGATTGAATTTATCATGGTCATTTTTTCGGACACATCAACTTCACTAAAGATATAATAAATAACTACGTAGAGATTTTCGGTTTTCTTCAGAAACGGATGTTTTATAAATCGGAGTTTTTATTGAAAATCGGAGATCAATATCCAACACAATTAAACAATATCGTTAAACTGTATTATCGTAAATAAACACACACTGGTGACGCAATATCAAATAAATAACATGTTTAAAATCATAATTTTAATCAACGGAGATTAAAAATATAAATTATGTATAGTATTCTTCTTCAAGTGCCCTGTCGGGTCCCCCCAACGTTGGCAATCACCTCGGCGAACCTGTCCCTGTCCTGCGCCGCTCGGAACAGCTCCTCCACACTTCGGATGCCGGTCCACTCCCTCACGTTTCGCAGCCAGGATATTTGTCTCGGCGTCCCTCAATTTTTCCCTCCAATATCAATTGGAGAAAGTAGTACTTTTCCCCACGCAGTACATGACCCAGATGTGAGATCTTTTGAACCTTGATAGTTGATAACAGTTCCCTGTCAACTCTTGCTTACCTCAGGACTTCTGTATTGGTAACCATGTATGTCTTATGTAACTACGGTAACCATGTATGGAACTTTTCGCCACATTTCAAATACTTCCAGTCTCTTCATTGAGTTAACTTTCAAGGTACACGTTTCACATCCGTACAATAAAACAGACCACACTTAGCATTTGATCATTCTCTGGCGGAGTTTCAAGTTTACGTTATTATTGCAGAAGAATGATTTCATTTTACTAAACGTAGCTCTTGCTGCCTCAATTCTGAATTTTATCTCTACATCTGGGTCAAGAGATTGCGTTAATATGCTGCCGAGGTATTAAAATTTTTCCACCCTTTTAACGTTACGGCCGTTCAAATGCAATACTGACCCACTGTAGTCAAGCCGTCTGAATGTCATTCATTTTGTTTTACTGACATTTATTGTTAGCCCCAATCTTTCACCGAACTCGTCAAAAAGATTAAAGAAGTCTTGAAGATCACTGACACTTTCAGGCGATAAAACAGCATGTTAGATTTAACTGAAACAGTACATATTTTTTTTATTTTTCAATTTTAAACTGTTATTTTGATTTGGATTATCACACATTATAGATACGCCCGAATTTTTTTAACTGTGGGAATGGTAAAACAAATGTTAGTGACGTCACAGCTTGCATTATTCGAGCGCCTCTTCCTACTTCACCTCTCAAAAGACTTACTATTTCTTCTTTCCGATTTACGGTATTATTGTAGATTACTTGTAATAACGTGCTTAATATGGCAGCACAATTGTGATTAATAGTGAAAATATACATCTAAGTTGTAATTAAAAAAGAAAATATACTAGAGGGATACACTTGAGGATTTTGTCGGGTGTATGAAGACATTGTATCACTTATGAAAAATTCTTATAGATGTAAAACGTTACTTAGTGTATTCAAAATTGTTGACAGAAAATTATTGAACTTTATTAAAAATTCAAAATTTTACATTATCAAAACAAAATCTAGCTTATTGCGATCAATTTTCTCCCTACAATTAAATTTTTTTTAAGTTTCCTAACTGGACTCTCTAAAATTTAAACGATGACTCTTAATATTTAAACTAATTTGATTATTATATAATATAAAGCAGCTTATTATTTTAATATAATAATAGACAATAACAACATTTATTTATATTCATAAAAAGTTAATGTTTCAATGTATAGATGATGTTCATTTGCAAGTCAAACATAACGTTTATTATAAACAAAATACTTTGTAAAAAATATAAATCTTACATGTGTCGTACGAGTCTATTTATTAGATAATATTATTGAAAACGTATTTTCTAGAAGTTTAATTATATTTTATGGGAGTGACATGTATCGCCTTGGTATGCCACTGTTAAATATATTTGCAAGGCGAAACATATCACTCCCATAAACTATTATACATTTTTTAAAGCAAACATGCGTTTTGTTTAATATTTAATATTTTTATGAACTTGTACATCATTGTTCAAGAAACAATAAATGTTTGTTTATTATATTTAATATAATGAATGGTTTTAGTAGGATGAATGTTTTCATCATATCACTATCAATACGTTTGATCTTAAAAAAATAACACTATACCTCATTGGAAAAAATATATATTTTATATACATCTATATATTGTGGCTGCAGTTGGCTATTGTTAATATTTATTGTTAAATTACACATATGAAATATTGTTTTAATGTAAAAATAAACTTATACACTCATACATATCTTCCTATCATGTAGTATTTTAGATATATTTACCTAATTACAATACTCTTTTGTTACAAACTCTATTTGATTATGATGAAAAAGTGTCATTTGTTATTAAATTTTTTTTAAATTTTGTTCACGCAATTCTCTATATAATCTCATAAAAATAATAACATTTATTATATTTAAATGCTTTCAATGATAAATAATTCAGAGGACTAAGATACTCCAATAGAAAAGTAAAGAAAATAAATATTATAACATTTTGAATGTATACAAATACTTGTAGACGAATACTGGATTTTACCCTTTGCGGGTTATCATTTTTAAGGATTAATTGTAGTAGCAATGGGTAAACCCCAGTATTCGTCTACAAGTATTTGTATACATTCAAAATGTTGTAAAAAACTGGTCCAAGTTAAAAATAGCATAAAAATTATGTGATTTTTAAATCTCTTAATGTTTTCTCTTATCAAATGAAGGGCCCAGAACTATAATATGTATTTATTGTATTATGTGAAATAAATCTATTTATTTATTATAGAAATGTTGAGCATTTCGTCTCTGAAGCAATTTCTCATGGTTATATACATGCGCAGCACACAATATATTTTAATAACGACAAAAAATAATAACACACATAAATCTTCAAATAATATGTGTTTATTTTTATTATATCTTAAGAAGCAAAAATCTTCAACCTTTCGCTCGGTTTGCATATTTTTGAGCAAGATGTAAAATAAAATCGATTATAACTGTTCACAACTGTTTCATTTACCCTTACGATAAAGGCTGCAAGTAAATAACTGCCATTTTATTATTCATAAGGTTCTATGTATATTTCCTTTCGTATTCTTTTTTTACACCCTTTACGCTCTTTACACCCTTAAGATTTGGCTCGCGCTGTAATGATGTAAGGAGTTTTTTCAACAAAATAATAATAATTTCTAATTAATCAATTGCAATCACATGTTCGAGTCGTCGAGGTATGGGAAGACGGATCTTCTGTCTCCGAAAATATGTGATTGGACGGGAATTAGAACAGTCGAGACGGTGTTTAAAATCACGAAAGAAAGGGACATATGTATACTCTTGAGTGATAGTCGACGTCAGGAGGACCTAGCATGGAATATAAAGAAGAAGAAAAATCACATGTTTACTAACCATAATATCCACCTATTTACTAATTAATTATCCATTCGTAGGAAGATAATATTTTTTTTAAAGGGCTCTAAAATCCCTCATATAGCAAAAAACATAACATGGCCATTAAGAGTAAGATGAGATTTTCTAAAGCATGCGTAAGACCAATAACATATGGCGTCGAAACAAGGCCAGACACAGTAAGGACCAAACAAGTTTTGAGGACTTCCGAAGTGAAGACACTGAGGACGAAAGCAGGCAAGACACTGAGAGATCGCGTGAGGAACACCAGAATAAGAGAGATATGTGAGGTTGAGGATATTATAAGATGGAGCTAACAGCGAAAAAGGGACTGGTACGGTCATGTTCAAAAAATGGACACCAGCAGACTCCCCTTTATTGCATTGCATAATCAGCCCCATAGGACTCGTCCTCGTGGAAGACCTCCTAAAAATGGAAGGACAGCTGGGAATCTACCTCGCAGGAGGAGCAATACTTTGGAGAACAGACCACATAGGTCTACAATAAGGAAGAAGAAGAAAAATAATTATTTAAAAACTAAATTACTACTGTAGAGGTGGAACAAAATTTTAAAGAATCATAAAAAATATAATGAACTTCGATAGGAAGCCAAGCGTTAATGGATAATTTATTTAGTATACATAAATGAGAGTCTATCGAGATCTGATTGAAGTTTAAGGCAGTCAAAAGTGTCAGAATCCTTCAAGAAGACCTTCATATTATTAGCAAAAAGGAGATGCTTAGAGTGGAGAAAACGATTGCCAATATCATGGCTATAAAGTATAAAGGATAAATAAAAGAGGTTCCAGATGGGAGCCCTGAGGAATTCCGGAAGGAATTCCTACGAAGTCTGATTTGAAGCCATCAATTACCACAACTTGTCTACGATTTATAATAAAGGAGTGGATCCATCTCAAGAGATCACCGTGAATTTCAAGTCTACCCAATTAATTAAACAGTGCACTGTGGTTTACTCTATTGAAAGCTTTAGCATAGTCAGTGTATATAACATCAGTCTGGAGTCCGCGGTGAGTTTCGATATGGCATAATTAGTGAACGGTATAAGATTTGATAGTATAGATTTATTACGGAGGAAACTTGTTGTTAGCTCAGAATACATCTAAGAGAAGGATATACATTGTCAAATATACCATAATACGCTCGAAGATCTTGCTTATCGCAGGTATTTCACCGTAAATATCTTCAGTTCCATAGAATCATTAAAGTCAAATCTTAGTATTTATATAATAAATTAAAATGTGTTCATAAAGGTGAGTATATAGGAAATAGGCAAAATATTTTATTTTATTATAGCAATTAAACGTTGTTAGTTAATTTAGCACTATAAAGCCGAGTAATTTGAACTCACAATCAATTGGAAACCCCAGAACATTCTGGAACAATATTATTATAATCGAAGGAAACCAAACTAATTGCTTTCACGAAATTTGATCAAATTAATCAGCCAATATTCGAAACGTTGCAAATTGACCTAATCCAATACAAATTGTAATGTAATAACTTCTCAACTTGAGAACAAAAGAGTTAATAAAAAATTTATTTACTTTTATTACATCCTAAGAAGCAAAAATATTTAGCCTTTTGTTCGGTTCGAATATTTTTGTGAAATTTCTAATTAACTCTTATTATTTTTCTTCTTCGGTTTTACAACCCTTGGTGGATCTCAGCCTCCTTCAAGAAACATCTCCATCCCGTCCTGTATCTGGCCGCCCCTCCCAGTCTTGCTGCTCCAGGACCCGTTTTGCTTCACCAGGACAGTCTGACATGGCACCATCCAGCCATCGCAGTTTCGGCCTACCGACACTTCTTCGCTCTACTGTGTTAATACTCTTTTAGGGGGCTCTAGATCCCCCATGCGGTGTGAGTGCTCTAGCCTACGCAGTCTGTTAATCTTCATAAACTTGAATACGCTGAACACCCAAGTGAATGTCGCGTTTACTCCTAAGTGACTAGACTAGCAGTAGCCTAGCATCCTTAGCATTTATTATCTGTGCATCCATGGTGGTGGATAGATTGCGGGCAGCCAAAAAATAATTGAAATTTTAACAAATCATATTTTTAACACAGGTAAGTATTATTAAATTTTCATATAAAGCACTCACTTTGTGGATATAAAAATATAATAAATAGAGATATAAAATAATAAAACACTTTGTATTTAACCACGGTATGATTATTATAACTGATGCCAACTAGTTTCGCCTGGACCCAAGCTTCATCAGGGCAGTATAATGAATTTAATAGTTATCACATTTTATTAGTAATTATACTGCCCTGATGAAGCTTGAGTCCAAGCAAAACTAGTTGGCATCAATTATAATAACCATCATAGTAAAATACAAAGTGTTTTATTATTTTATATCTCTAAGTTTAATATGTCTAACCAAAAAGTGAGAGCTTCGTATAAAAATTTAATTATAGAATAAATTAGTTATAAATTAGATAAATATATTCACACGTATAACCTCAATACTCAATCAGCTTCACTGGTTAAGGTTACCTGAGCGAATCGAATACAAACTATTAAATGTGTACTTGTTCACAAAGCCTTACATGGACAAGCACCCCACTATCTTATGGAACTTTGCAAGCTAATCGATCTGAATCCTTGGCAGTCAACTTTACGATCCTCGAGCAATACACAAACTTCTTTTCCTGCGGCGCCAAGGAGCTTCAAACATCGCGGATCGCGCTTTTGGCTTCGCGGGACCGACGCGCGACGGCGTGGAACAGGCTGCCCTACAATATCTGCAATCAAGACAACGAAGGAGTGTTCAGAAGCTCAATTTAAACTTTTATTTTTAAGAAAAGCTTTCCGGACGAAAAGCGCCCTTGAAGTGAATCTCTCACAAAAATGGCGCTATACAAATCATCATCATCATAATCATCATCATCATCATCATCATATTATCCCAACCAATGACAGGTCCATAAGTCCTGTAAAAGCTTCGACCACCATATTCTGTTTCCAAACAATTTACATTTTCGTCTCTATTGAGATACAATTAATTCTTAATGATTAATACATTTGTATACATTAAAAAAATTATGTTGTACAAAAACTGGTTAGATTAAAAAGCATATAAATTGGAGAGTTTTCTCCAGGCGTTATCTAGTAATGTGTGATAATTGGATTGATAGCCTTTCACATTACATTAATAAAGCTTTTTCTGTTTAATGCTTACCTCTAGTCTCAATAGATGGCGCTAGTGTAGATTGAACTAAAATATGTGAAATGTTTCTCAACATGGTAGCAAATATACAACATTCAAATATTTGTCAAACGTGGTGTTCGTAGAAGGGCGGAATGAGGAATGTTGTATTACATAAAGCGATCGCTTAACCCAACCAATGACAGGTCATAATTTATGAAATTATGTTTTAAAATTTGTAAGCAATGTATTACTATTTATGAATATCGCTTCAGATCTGTGAAATATGTGAAATCCATTAACAACGGGATACGTTACATCTCGTTTCAAATCAAAACACGATTTATTGACGTCGACAAAAATGTATCAGAACAGAAATGGGATAATATTCCTCTCATTCGTTCGGGAACAAGAAGGAAGTTGATAGATAGAGCGATTACGCTTAGTATGATAAAATTCCAGTGGGTTGATATGATACAGGGTTTCTCAACCTTTTTTAAAAATAATATTGTTTTTTGAAGTTTTATGGAAGAAGTTCAATATTAGTAATAAAAAAAAAAGTTTTAAAAATGTATATTCAATTAATTCCACTTATATGTATGGATTCAACCGGTTTCGGAAGCTCGCTGCCATATTCTGGTATCTATAACAACGTTTGTCGTAATAAATTAAATGTTTAAATTGATGTATAATTTTTTTTATAAAACTTCTCCGTCGGCTTATTGATATATATTTTTTTAATTTCACGGTAGAAGTTCATTGTTATTAATGGAAAACAACTAAAAAAAATATATTTATTAAATATCAATTATAATAAATAATATTAAGAAATTTCAAACGTTATTTTTTGTAATTAAATGAAGTTTATATTTATTGCGAAATTACATGCAAAGTTTTGCAAACTTGTGAGATTATTATAAATACAAACACTTTTATCTTTAAATCAATTTATATAAATAGGACAGCCAACGAACTAGTGTAAATAAATTATCTTTATATAAACGTCTGTTTTTTTATTGTATATTATGGGAATGACATGTTTCGCCTTGCTAGTGTATTATCAAATGTGACATTTGGTAATGGAGTAGCTACGCGAAACATGTCATTCCCATAAAATAAAAAAAAGCTTATGAAAAACAAATGTTTCCATTGGTATTAATTATTTAAAATGGAGTTTTAGATCAATGTTTAAACATCAATTAATATGACCTTATTATTTTTCTTCTTCAGTCTATTCCCGTTTACTAATGGACAAAGGCCTCCTCCATTTCCTCCCACGTCACTACTGGATGCAGTCTGCACAATACAGAGTGGCGTGGAAATATGATCTATATGAAACAGAATTGTTATGCACCCCAAATTTATTGTGCCAGAGATAAAAATTCTTTTTTTTTTATCACCAATGGTTTGAAATGCAATTCAGCCATGAATTCCCAATAAACAGACATACCTGCCAAAAGAGGGCACTTGTTAATTAATGATTCCCTTTCTCTTCCAACGTCAAATACATCTTTAGTCCCATCTAAAAACATCAAACTTCTTCAAGTAAATTTTGATAGTAATTTATGCCTTTCCCAACAAATCAATCACGTCGTTTTGGCAACTAGTTTTGACTAAATAATAATTAAATAAAACGATGTTTTTTAACTACTAGTTTTGACTAGCTTCTTTGGATTAAGACAAATAATTCAAATCCGTATATGCCTACCTTCTGATGCCATTAAAACACTTGAAAATTTATTTGTCATCTCAAGTATCGACTACTACAACTCACTATATACCAGACCACCTCAAAAGCAACTGCATAGACTGCAATCCATAATGAATGCTGCAGCACGATTAATTTTTGGTGCATCAAAATTCACACATGTAACCTCAATGCTCTATCAACTTCACTGGTAAAGGTTACCTGAGCGAATCGAATATAAACTATGCATTCTTGTTCACAAAGCCTTACATGGACAAGCATCCCACTACTTCACAGAACTTTGCAAGCTAATCGATCTGAACCCTTGGCAGTTAACTCTACGATCTTAGAAGGGAGAAGCATCACACAAACTTCTTGTTTTCAAAATTCGCGGATCGCGCTATTGGTATCGCGAGACCGACGCGACGGCGTGGAACAAACTGCCCTACAATATCCGCAATCAAGATAACGAAGGAGTGTTTAGAAGCTCTTTTAAAGCTTTTCTTTTTAAGAGAAGCTTTCCGGACGAAGAGCGCCTTTGAAGTGAATCTCTCTAGAAAAATGCCGCTATAAAAGTTATCATCATCCTCATCGTCTGCTCCTAATATCGTCATATCTACATTTTTTTTCTTTGATGATCGGGTCTATTCTGTCCCATTTATCCGCCCACCAACGGTCTATAACGTATGAGAATGCTCATGTGCTTCCATGCATTTCTGTTATAATTTAGTTTTACCTTGTCAATAACGAAATCTTCAACAATTCCTGCCATATCACGTCATTTAAAAAATATATTTTAACTCCATTTATGTATGTTTTAGGTTTAGAGAAATAAAATCTAGTCCTATATTATTTGAGGATCACTGCTTAAGTTTGTGAGGGTATATCTAAATTGGCTCGTTATCGCCTCATTCTTTGAAACAAAAAACAAAAACATCACGCCGAAAATGGCGGCAAAAACAGATCTTTAGAGAAAGAAAAGATCTCTCTAGGAAACAAAAGAATTTCGTTTTTTAGACTTGTAATTCACACAGAAGGCTTAAGCGTGTTTTTGGGATTTTCTCTCTAAATAATTACATTACGAAAAAACATCTCTTTTGCTTTTCTAGAAATCTTGTTTGTATTTACAGGATTAAAATATAAAAAGGCCTTAATGGGGTACATCTGTGGATACGTCTGCTTACAATGTAACTTAGGTATATATTAATATATAAAAAAATATTGCACTTAAATTTAATTATTAAGTAAATGTTTTTTTTTTGTTTTCGTGCTTTTTTACTTATAGAAATCTGCTTCTGCCTATTGAAATGTTGAAATTCATTATTAATTAATTGTTTTTTTACAATATCGTCACTGTATAACAATAAAATATCATTTCTCAAAATTAAATACTTCGTATTGAGGAAACTCGTATTTAAATTAATTATCATACTATTTGTAAGGTTATTTATTTCACTCGTTAAAACATAATTAAAATTATAATTATTGAAACCTTATATCTTCCTCAATGTCATAATAGAAAATCTTACTTATAAAATTGTATAATATAATACAGAAATCCTTTATGAACAACAGCAAAAACCAACCATCACGTCGTTTTCTTGAAGAGGTGTGTGACTTGCGTCTCTAGCTAACTCTAAGATGCTTTTGCTGCAGTGATAGCCAACGTTGGTGGGACCTGACATGGCACCGAAAGAATAAGAAGAATTTGACTTATATTCTTCGTCTACTTGTTAGTGGAAGATATTGTTCAATATACAATATTTCACCATTGACATGGGGAAGAATATATGAGACTTGTGAACCATATATAAAATTCTTCCAGTTCTCACAAGTTTGATATAGTGTGGCAACCCAATCTTTCTGCCTTCTTTTTCGGGGAGACGGCGTGGTGGTTTGGTAATTAGTTAGATTATACAGTTTTCACCAATATTTGATATGGAATTTTACACCATTGTTCAAGAAACAAAAATAACAACAGTATAGATAAATCTATATATGAACAAGTGTATGAAAGAGCTGAAAGGGTTGGATGTAGGTGCCAAATTTTTTCATTTCATTCATACAGCGAATAATACACGCACATCGATTTTTCCGACTTCTAACATGGCCGCCCTTTAAAATTTGATTAATCTATTCATGCTAAGTTTTCATTGGTCTCCCACGACTCCGTATTTTATTCACACCGTTAACGGATACTTTCTTAAACATTATTCCTTCATTCATGCGTGATCCTTCCATAATTTTGTTTATAAAACTTTCTTCCGCTCTACATATCTTCCTTATTTATCCTTAATTATTATTAAAAATAATTATTAATTATCAGCATTTGAATTTCTGTCGTACATCGTTTTACCACATATACATCTTAGGAATATCATTTTGCCGCATTTATTTTGCTCTCATCCTTCGTCTACCAGTTCTATGTTTCACTTTCATACATCAAATATATGAAAACTTAAAAATCACGATTGTAAAATAATTTATTTATACACGATGCAGTTTGTTGATGCGGCTAATATTTTTTTAAGAAATTTGCAAACGACAGAAAACTGCAAAAAAATTATATTCTGTACAAAATGGTACTTTACATATTTGTTGATGTGGCTCAAATATTTTTGAGAAATTTACAAACGACAGATAACTTCAAAATTTTATATATTCTATACAAAATGGTTATTTGCTTATTTGTTGATGCAGCTCATATTTTTTGAGACTTAAAAACGACATAATCTGCAATGTTTTTATATTCTATACAAAATGGTACAATTTTTTTTTTAAATAGTCCATTGTTTTGGCCGATACACTATGATATTTTAACATTTTATAATTGTTAATGCAAAAACTTTGTTTTATATCACATTTATTTTACTTTACGTCGGCTGTTTCATCAACCAATGTTGACATCATCAGGTGTTACAAAAATATATATAAAATGTCAATTTTTTGTAAACTTTTCGAATTTTTGTGTATTTGTTCCTAAGTCAATTTGAATAAATTTTTAGATATAATTTTGAAGTTCTTGCTGAAATTGAGTTAGGTACCTAAATATTTTAATTTAAAGAACGGTTAGTTACTGTTTGTAGGAGAAAATATTAAAGGTAGAAAATATAATAATAAAATAATAATAATAATAATAAACAATAACAGGAAGCACATAGATTACATTAATAGGAAAGGTGACGAAAGTTGAAAGTAATATTATTATTTTTTAGCAAAGATTGTACAGGGGAAAAGTTTTTAATGTACTATTTACTAATGGGGAATAAGAAGGAATTTGGTTATTTATAACATTTAGTTTACATTTTTTGGCCTTTAAAATTTCTTAATTTTTCTTAACTTCTCTAATTTTTGAGGATCATTTGCTATATGTAAAAATTTTGTATTTTTGGTCTCGAAATGATGTTCAAAATTCGCGCAATGATTTCAGGATAGAACAATGTAGCGATCCATCTTCTCTGCCTACCCCTTCGGAGAAACGGCGTGATGGTAAGTTAGCTATTTAGAAAGTTATTATATTGAACTATTTTTTTAATTACGAGTATTATCATTTCATATTTTTTTTTTACTTTTCACATATAAAGCGCTCTTTGTATTATATTTTATATCTAATTGACGTCATTCTTAATTAAAAGTGTGTTTTTTTTTATATACAAATACTTGTAAACAAGTACTGGATTTTTTTGAGGATTAATTGTATCTCAATACAAAATGGTACTTTCCATGTAAAATATTTTTTGTAAAACGGTGGAACATTTAAAATACGAATGATGTAAATTGAAATTTCTTTCTAGAAATAGCATTGTGAAAAATGAAAAAAAAAAATATATAAAAAAATTGTTACCTTAATAGATGGCGCTAAGTTATTAAAAATACGGAAGTTATTAAAAATAGTAGCATATATACAAGTTCCAAAAATTTGTCAAACGTGGTGTCGTAAGAAGGGCGGAATGGGGAATGTTGTTAACATAAAGTGATCGCTTAACGCAACCAATGACCAGGTCATAAGTTCTGTAAACGCCTCGACTACCATATTCTGTTTCCAAATAATTTACATCTTTGTCTCTATTGATATACAATTAATCCTTAATTAAAAGTATTTTAGCTAGACGAGTTCAGAAGGCACAACCTAGATTAAAGATTGAATTCTCGGAGACGAGCTGCAATCAGGCGAGCCGGGAAACCCGAGCGAAGTTTTAATGGGTCGATTGACAAAAGGAAACTACAACCTAGCAGAATGTCCTCAGGCTGCACGCTTTACGTCGTATATTATGTTCTGCTCCGGTCTTTGTGGGCTATTCGAACCAGTGATGGTCCGAGACGTAATTAATTCAAAGTCCTAAAAAAGCTTTTTGAAATGTCTTCTATATTCGCATTCACTTTGTGTTGTGGAATCTCATTTGAATAATATAAAAGCACTTTGTATTTCCACAATAAAACAAAATATAAAGTGTTGTGAGAAAACAAAATGTTATTCTATTTTTGTATATTGTTCCAAGAACAATCTTAATGCTTACAATTATGACATGTTGTCGCAATTGATGATAGTTATTTGTGACACAAAATACGTTTTCACTAGTCCACCAAACGCTCACAAGTAACTTTTTTGGAGTCAATTTTCGCTTGGGGCATGGTTTGGCTGGTTCGGCAGGATTCAGCCATTGCGATGAGCGCTTCCGATTACCATACAGGATCCACTTTTCATCACAGGTAATGATTCGATTCAAAATCCCTTCATTATTGTGCAGGTTGAGTAATGCAACGCAGCAGTCAACGCGCGTTTGTTGATTTACTTCACTCAATTCGTGAGGTACCCACCTTTCAAGCTTTTTCACCTTCCCAATTTGCTTCAAGTGGATTAAAACAGTTTTATCACTAACACCGCAGCCTGCAGCTAACTCGGACGTGGTTTGCGATGGATCCGCTTCCACAATAGCCTTCAATTCTTCATTATCAACTTTAGTCTCCGGCCGTCCACAGGGCTTGTTCTGCAGGTCGAAATTTCCAGAACGAAAACGTTGGAACCAAAAACGCACTGTGTTTTCTTTTGCGGCACCGTCGCCATACACATCATTAATCCTTCGAGCCGTTTCTGCAGCACTGGTGCCACGGTGGAACTCGTACTCGTAAATAACGCTATATTTCAAGTTTTCCATTTTGTAAACTGAGTGACGGAAAGAAAAATAACAATTGAGGAAAAAACAAATGAATTATAATTTTCGAAACACAAATACTTGAGTAAATAGCTGTATAAATTTGAATTTGGAATTCCTAACCAAAGAGAAGATATTTGAGATCAAAGTAGCCAGTACGGCAAAACGCCAATTTCATATGTAAGGACCTAATATATTAAACATAAAATAAACATACATAAACAATAGAATAAGTTTCTTCTATGTTCGCCATACTTTGTGTTGTATATGTTTAATTCGTATTTTTCTTTTTTGTATACTTTGTAGATACAACACTAACTTTAAAAAAAAAAAAAATATTTTTAAATATTTTAAATAAGTATCTTTATAATACTACTGGGGAAGTACCGGTTGTCCGAAACATGTCTGATATGTCATTTTATTTTAAGTTAGTGTTGTATATACAAAATATATAAAAAAGAAAAAGACAAATATAGGTAATGAATAAAGGCAGGATAAAGTAAAAATACTTATTATGTCATTTTTTTTATTCAAATATTTTATTATCAGGTATTTTCTAAAATGTACGATTTAAAAAAAAATATTTTTCATAACCCTATGTGATCTGTTCTTCAGAGGGTTGCTCCTCCCATTAGATGGATTCCCAGCTGTCCTTTATTCGTTTCATTGGACATGACATTACCAACTTAATGGTCTGGTTCGGGGGTCCAACAGTGCAATTTTATTATTCCATGCAGTTATTGCTAACTTGACATTGTTAACGCACATATTAATATGTCAGTTTTTTTATAGAAATATTATTTCACGAAGTGCCACTGTCTTATAGTTCTTTGAGATAGCCAATTAAAGTTATTAAAACTTTCGTAATATATCCGCTTCCTGTTCGGTGAGCGTTCACATATAAAAATAAATTAAGATTATCCAGAAGAATAGTTTGTATATTTTTTAGATATTTTTATTAATTTTTTTAAGGATTAAATATAACATGACGAGATATTAAAATATTATTTATTCCGTCAACACTAACGAGAATGATTGCGTCTTGGCTAAATCTGTCATAATTTTGGTTACACGGAAAACAAGCTTGCTCAAAAAATTCTACAGATGGCAGTACCCGTAATTTTAAGGAGTGTTATTTTGTAACTGAAAGCATCCTTAATATTAAATGTAAAAAAATGTAAATGTAATTGTTTTTTTTTTTTGATATCATGAAAATTCGAAATGGAATATTTTAAACTAATAAAGTAAACATGTGTATGTATAATTTTTTTTAGTATATGTTAAGACAATGTCTCATATAAAAGCTATTTTTATTTTAAATTTAATATAAAATGGATTATTACACATACGCAATTCAGCCTTTTGCCAAATGAAGTGCATTTAAAAAAAAATCGCGTTGATACATTATTATTACATTATTACACATACGCAATTCAGCCTTTTGCCAAATGAAGTGTATTAAAAAAAAATCGCGTTGATTATCAGGAAATCTCATTTTCAGTGAAGCCGTGGAACATATCCTGCTGAAAGGTATGCTCCTATAAAATGCAGTGAAACACCACCTTGCACGATGACAGCAAGACTTCCAGTTAGTCCGACTCCCTGACGTCCTAGACTGGTCCTCGTGATCCCGCGAATCTCGGTCAATGTGACTATTGAACTTATCATCAAGGTCATTGCAGACAGGGAGAGGACGTATGGCGTATGGCGTATCTTCGACATCACAAAACCGCGACTCACGAACTAAGAGAAAATAAACTCTACATAAAATCCATTAAAGTTACGCTTCCCAGGAAATCACTATAGCGAGAAAGTATTCGTCTTCAGGAGATATTTCAACACCAAGATATTTAACTTGCGTCTGCTACTTTATTTATTTATCTTCGATACTATATTAACATCGCGCACGCAGCTGCAGTGGCGGTACTCTCATAGAAGCCCAGAAGCCCGGCTTGCGTAAGAAATTTTGAATCAAAACCTCTTCTGGCCTACAGACGTTGAGTTCTTGTGGCTATTTCGCTTACGTCTGATGGGAACATTGTTGGAAGGTGATTTGGTGGGTTATTGGTTTATGCGAGGGCACGATTACGGGTGTTTTGATTCAAAATTTCTTACGCAAGCCCGGCTTCTGGGCTTCTATGAGAGTACCGCTACTGCGTGCATTGACAATAAAATGTAAAATGACAATAAAATAAAAGCTACCTACATCATGTCATGAGAATCAATACCTCAACAGTTGGAGCAGATGGGAGAAGAAGAAGGCTAGAGCAATTGGGTTCAAATAACCTGGTGAATACAAATATGGTAAGCAACGGGACACTCTTCTTCTTCTTCCTCAGCCTATCCCCCTCCACTCCTGGACAAAGGCCTCCTCCATTCGCTTCCATGTCATTGTCTTGTGCAGACTGCATCTAGGTTATTTCGACGTGTCTATTCAGATCATCCTTCCACCGTAGTTGCGGTCGCCCAGCACCTCTCTTTGCCGTCCACGATCTCCAAGTCAGCAGTTTTCTTGTCCATTTTTCATCATAACAGGAATCTATCACAATTAAAAAGCCCAAGTGACAATCTAAGAACCAGTTAAAATGTTACACTTTCCTTCAAACAAACCACCTGTATTGAAATTAGCGCAGAAGCAAAGAATTGTCAGACTCATAAATTTAGGAAACGCAAAATGTAAATTGTGATCTGGAAACAAACGGTAATTATACGAGACTAATAAGTGTGCGTGCTATCAGGATAATCTAACAAAAGGATATGTTTAATCAAATAAAGATTCACAACATCGCGTGCAAATATTTCCTTCTACCTGCAAACAACATAAAAATGGGAACTTCTTGTATATTTAATATGCAAATGGATTAAGAAATAGTGAAGGGTGGGAATATTTCAGTTTGTAATTAAATTCGAGCTGTTAAAATCGCTGGAATTTAATACGACGTTATCTCATCGCTAATGTGTTGTGATTTAACTATCATGTCTAGAAACCTATATTTAAACACCTATTTCTAGTTAAGAGTTTTTTTTTGTTGTATTTGGGAATGCATGAATATTATATATGCATACAAAATTAGTTGTAGACCAACTACAAATCAACCACAATTAATTGTGTTATTACATAACAAAAGCAGTAAACTAAAGAAACTAGAATTTTAGAAATCCTCAAGTCGGTGAAATTGGGAAAAAACATAATTAATAATCAGATTCCTCCATTGACTACTTTCTCTTTAAATATTTTGTCTACTTTTAGTCTTCCAAGCTCCCATTCCCAATAATATTTTCAACGGAAATTAATCATTTATTTTATCATTGTTAATGAAAAAACTTTATTTTTTTATCACAATTGTATTTTATTTAACGACAGCTATTTCATTAACCAATGTTGACGTCATCAGGTGTTACAATAATATTGTTACAGTATTGTTGAAACAGCTGTCGTAAAATAAAATACAATAGTGATATAAAAACAAAGTTTTTTCATTAACAGTTATAAAATGTTAAAGTATCGGCCAAAACAATGGACTATTTAATCATTTATTTATATCCAGGCAAACTATGTATTTTCAAATTTATGTTTTTTACAAATTAAAATGTTATATACTGCTGACTTGGAGACCGTGGACGGCGAAGAGAAGTGCAGGGCGACCGCAACTACGATGGAAGGGTGATCTAAACAGACACGTCGGAATAACCTGGATGCAGTCTGCACAGGACATAATGACATGGAAGCAAATGGAGGAGGCCTTTGTTCAGGAGTGGACGGGAATAGGCTGAGGAAGAAGAAAAAGAAGATACTGTTGAAAAATGATTATTAGTTCTTACGAATAAAAAATAATTATTAGTACTTAAAGCAATAAGTCCAGGTTATTTTTATAAAATTCAAATGTATTAATTTATAATAATATATAATTCATCATGATTTGTTACTAGGTACATAACTCAACCTAAATTACTTGGTAATGCTACTGTTAACATTATATATTGAACCTCAAAAAATTCCTAGTAATTCAGCTGTAAATTTAAATGTTACTGTTTATCATTATGAATTGAACCTCAAAATTCCTAGGAAATTCAATTGTAATGTTACTGTTCATTATTATGTTTTGAACCTGAAAAAATTCCTAGAAATTCTGCGGTAAATTTACCTACCACCCATCATTAGTTCTAAGGAAACCTTAAAATTGTTTTATTTAACAACTCAAAATTCGACTCATTCTTCAGACCTACATTCCTTTCACACTTTTTCGTTTGGTGTTCTATCATCTTATTTCTACGGCATTAAACCTACTTTCATTCGTCTTCTGAGAATCCCAAGTATTTTTAATTTGATTCAGTGTTAATAACCTAATTATGGTTTTATTACGTTACCTTAGTAGAATAAACAGAATATTTCTATGACACGTGTACGAGTCAGCGGCTAGCTGAGGTTGCTTTATCTCACACGTGCCTGGAATACATTATCTTACAGAAACAGAATTATACACAGTTTGTAGCATCTCTCTTCGAAGACCAAACAAAGTTCGACATTGAAAATTATTTCTTTAACGAAAACAAATAATATATAATAGTTTGATTTATAATCTGTATTTTCCTTTACAACAAGTTTTCCGCAGAAGTATTGAAAAATATACGGACTTATGTCAAACACGTGAAATGTGTTTAGATTGAAAGTTTTGACTCAATATTAATCTTCTGTAGAGACTTGTCTTAAAAACTTTATTTGTTTAAGGGTTTGTCTTTGATATTAAAGTTTGAAAGATACTTTAATCGTTATAAACACATTTATTAAAGAATTGTAGTAGAAATAATAACATTATTCCACTTTTGTCATTATTTCGACAGCGACCGGTTTTGCCAGGCTTACTGGCATCGACAGACTGTTCCTCAGACTGGCCCAGTCTGTCAAAAGTGGAAGTTGTTAAAAAACATATATATATATATATATATATATATATATATATATATATATATATATATATATATATATATATATATATATATATATATATATATATATATATATATATATGCTATATATATATACTATACATATATATATATATATATATATATATATATATTGTTTTCTTTTATATATATACTTTCTATTTAAAACAGAACGGTCTCCAAAATATTAATATGCGAAAATTAATTTCCTTTTTTTACTTTAACGGAGTCGTATCCGCTCAGCGCGTCTATTTCGGTTGTAAATATTATTAAGGTATTAAAATTTAATCTCAACTTTGTATATATATAAAACAAACGAAATATTTTCGTCGTTTTTTGAAAACGGTCAACCAATTAAAAGTTGGCTTGTTACGGGGTGGATTACGGAAGAAGGGGGTGGGATCCAGGGTGCGGGCAGGGCTAAGGGATGAGGGGCGCCGACGACCCGCGAGGAGTACCTACTAGAGACGATTTCAAACCTCAAAAGAAGGAATAATTAACTTAATTGGATGTTGATCCTTAGAATCTTGATGATATTACTTGAACTGCTTTACGAGCTCCCTTGTCGCATTTCTCTTACTAGCTCAATAATATAAAATCATGTTACGAAATTAAACGTATTCCGTATTACGAATCTTCGTGTTTAATCTTTTTGTTCTTCGACGCGTCAAATGGCAAGTTCGTAAAAGTCATCACTGCAAATAAAATTGTATCCACAGAAGCAAAGACGGCGGAAAAAAATGGAGTTCTAGTGACAACCATTATGTATGGAAGTGAAGCTTGGAGCTGGCAAAAGAAGGATGAAATTAAGATAAATGCCGTACAAATGAGATCACTGTGAAGAATGTGCGGGAATACGACATATTTATTTATTGTTTATTAAGCGAAACATAACTTAGATTTTAACACATATGTACATGTTACCACAATGAAAAATGAAAATAATAATGAATATAAGTCTTCTTCTTCTTTTTGTCCTGTCATACTTCCGTGGTGCATAGGGCCTCAAGGAACCTTCTCCACCCGACTCTATCCCATGCCTGATGCCTAACATTATCCCAAGTGGGGCCTGCTGCCTTAACCTTGTCCTGCAGGGTTCTTCTCCAGGTGGCTCTAGATATGCTTAGCTTTATCTTTCCCCCCATAGGGGACCAGTCTAGTGCACCCTGAGCGATGCAGGTTGGGTTCCGTCTCAGAGTGTGACCGATCCACTGCCAATTGCGTCTAGCGACTTGTTCTCTAATTGGCTTTTCGCCTGCCATGGTCCAGAGAACGGAATTTGACACTGTTTGGGGCCAACAGATTTTGAATGTTGAGCGAAGGCATCTATTTATAAACACTTGACTTAGACAATGCCTTAGAAATGTCATTCCCATAAACTATAGAAAACATGTAATTTCCATAAACTATAGAAAACAGACGTTTCCATATGTATTATTTTCCATACTTCTTATTTTCTATTTCCATTGTAGTGGAGGGTTTAACCGACATTATTTAGTTTCCAGGGTCGCAGAGTGTTGTTGTTAAAGTAATTTCACGCAAAGAGGCACTTTTCTTGCTACCAAGTGTTAAATCATAAAATTTTATATTGGATTTAAATGATTTTTAAACAATGTATGACGAGTAGCCCTTATGATACGAAGTATAAATGTCGAAGAAGCGAGAGAATTATGTCAGGAAAGAACAGTATAGCGTTTCATCATTTCAACCTACCCTTTCGTGTTGAAATAGTTAGTTTATTCATATTTAAAATGAATATATTTGCTATACATAATTTCAACATTTAAAGAATCACTTCAATCTACTGATGAAGAATGACGGCTCAATTATTTCTTAGAATCAGCGAAAAATAAGCTTAATGAAGTGGAACCATCAGGGTTTAAATTTCCAATATATAATAATAATGGTACAAGGGAAAATATTACTACAATACAATGAAATTCAGTGTTTTACAAAAAAGCTAAATACTTGTTTTGAAAATAGAAGGGTTAGTGCTGGGAATAAAATAAATGGCGCACTCAAAGTCATTACTGCAAATAGAAATATATCCATAGAAGCAAATATGGCAGTACACAATGGAGTTCTAATGCCAACCCTCATGTTTAATTTATTTTCATTTATTTATTTTAAACATATCTAAAGCATTATAGATTGTTTTCCAATACACTAAAGATACAAGTTAGAGATACACAATAATAAGTTATACATATTAGATTAATAAAAAAAGCGAGAAACATAAGATGCATGACAAATTAATAAAATCTATATATCATACAATTATAATAAAGATAGTACTTCCCTCAGATGAGCCAAACTATCACAAAATATGTCAAACTCCGAGGTGATACGATTAAGCAAAGATATTGCTTTACCTACCGGCATAACTATTTGCAGGTTGGTTCTGCATCGTGGGAGATAAAACAATATATGGCCCCTTTGTTGAAGATAATTATCAAGGACGAACAGACCTACATAACTCAGGATTTCTGAGTTGTGTATACAACCACCTATCATTCAAAAATTGGACACCCAAGTTAATGTCTCGTCTCCACTCGAGTGACTGGTACTCTAGCATCCCCAGAAAGAAATCAGTTGGAAAGAGCCACGAGTAATATCCATACTCCCTAAGATAGAGGTATCGCAGAAATTTTTTCTGCACCCTCTCCACCATCAGGGAATATAGAACCTCATGCGGCGCCCACATAATGGAACTAAATTCCAACCGACTTCTCACCGGAGAGTTATACAGCAGCTTCAGCACCTTAAAATTACGGAAGATCTTGGCGTTTCTAATGACAAAACCAAGCATTTTGAGGGAGCATTACATAGTGAAGTTATGTGAAGACTAAACGACAAGCGAGCATCGAACAACACCCCTAGATCCATGGACGTCGACGCTCTTTCGAGCTGGGCTTCATCCATTAGATATCTGAAATAAATTGTTTTAGTTGCTCATGTAAACGACATTACAAAACACTTGGAGATGTTGAAGAACAATTTATTATGTTTACTCCATTGCATGATGCTTTGTATATCGCGCTGGAGATTCAAGTAGTCTGAAGGAGACTGAATTTTACTGAAATTTTTTAAGTCATCAGCAAATTAGATAAATTTTGAATGTATGGAAGTGAAGCTTGGAGCTGGCAACAGAAGGATGAAAGCAGGATAAACGCCGTAGAAATGAGATCACTAAAAAGAATGTGCGGGAAAACGTTGTATGATAGAATACCGAACAATGAAATAAGAAAGAAATGTAAGGCACATGACTACATTATGGATACAATTAAAAAAGGATCCCTAAGATGGTTTGGACATAAGAAACGAATGGATGAGAGTAGAATGGTTAAAAAAATGCACACAAGCAGCGTGAGTGGAAAAAGAAGCCGAGGACGACCGAGAAAAACATGGCATTACCAAATTAATCAATTACTAAAAGGCGGTCACATTCGAAGTCAGAATAATCGACGTGCGTGCATGGTACGATGTATGAATGTAGAGGAAGCCCGAGAGGTATGCCAGGACAGTTCATTGTGGCGATCCATTCTCTCTGCCTACCCCTCCTGAGAAATAGCGTGATGGTTATTTAGTTAGTTTTTAGTCTTGTTTTGAATATTGAGTATTTCAACACTGACTATAAAGAACAAATAATATTTATTACTTAATACTAGACCTAGTTTTTTTACGTATTTCAGTTTGACTTTTTCTTTATTAAAGCATAATATTGAATAAAAAATTTAAATAATTTTTTTTTTCCGAATTTTTCACTCTATCTCTGAGAGTTTCAGCATAGCGACTGATAATAAAGCGACTGGAGATTACATATCGATTCGACGGTAGAGCAATTAACTGGCTGACCTCATATATTTCGAATCGCTCACAGGCGGTTCAGGTCGCAGGTGAAGTGTCCCGTTTTCTCATAGTCGAAACTGGAGTTCCCCAGGGATCTGTGCTGGGACCCCTTCTATTCGTAATGTTCACGAACGATGTGGCCAATATTATAAAATTCTTCGGCTTGTTGTCGCATTGCTATGCTGACGACCAGCAAATATACTCTTTCTGTGACCCCACTGATACAAATCAACTAAAATCTTTAACAGCCAACTGCATTGATGCTGTATCAAATTGGATGGCTTCGAATAAACTCAAACTAAACCCATCAAAAACATAATTTTTTTGGACTGCTTCTACGAAACGCCAAAACTTAATTGATCGCTCCCCAGTATCTACATCCGACACAGATATCTCTCCTAAAAAATCAATAAAACTTCTTGGCGTCCATCTAGAGACTGATCTTTCATTGAAAACTCAAATCAATAAAACAGTTAGCAATTGCTTCTTTCATCTAAGGCAATTAAGATCCATAAAAAGAAATATTCCCATTGACACTTTTAAAACATTAATCAATTCCTTCGCCTTGTCCCGACTAGATTACTGCAATGGTGTCCACGCCAACATCCCCAAACAACAAACAAATAAACTTCAGTCTGCATTCAATGTAGCAGCAAGACTGATAAGGGGTGTGCCAAGATTTGTCACATAACACAGCATCTTAAGGAGCTCCACTGGCTGAAATGTCCAGAAAGGATACAATACAAGCTCTGCTGGACGGTCTATAAGGCGTTGTATGGAATGGCACCAGCTTATATATCTGAACTCTGTATCAACGAAAACCTGAATGCTAGACAGTCTACATCGCGATCAGCTAAGTCTTCTGCGATCGGTAGATTGACTGTGCCAAAACGCTGTCCAAGCACAAACTTTGGCGACCGAGCCTTCGCGGTAGCCGGCCCTTCAGCCTGGAACAGTCTTCGAGCAGACCTTAAGTGCATCGAGAATCGATCAGAGTTTAGATCGAGACTCAAAACGCACCTTTTCAAATTATCATTTCCTGACAGGAAGGGCTGATCGACTCCGTCAGGTGCAGCCCTCATACTAACATTATTTTGTTCATAACACTTTCATTCGTACTGCATTAACTTTCATCGGAGGGTTAGGTTAGGTCGATCACCGGAGGGTTAGGCAGTGAGAATAGACCACCACACTACTCTATCCTGGCACACCTCTCTAGCTTCATCCACATTCATACAGCGAGTCATACACGCACGTCGATTCTTCCGACTTCTAACATGATCAACCTTTGAAATTTTATTAATTTGGTCATGCCATGTTTTCCTCGGTCTGCCTCGACTTCGTACTCCATTTTAACGTATTCTTTCTTAACCATTCTTTCTCCATCCATGCGCTCCATATGTCCGAACCAACACAGCGATCCTTTCAAAATTTTGTTAATAATACCTTCTTCCGCTCTTCATTTCTTTCTTATATCAGCATTTGAGATTTTGTCGTATATCGTTCTACCACACATTCGCCTTAGGGACTTCATCTTTTCTGCATTGATTATGCTCTCATCCTTCTTCTGCCAGTTACATGCTTTGCTTCCATACATTCCAAATCAAATTAAATCAAATCAAATCAAATCAGTTTATTTACTCAAAATACATTACAAACAGCATAAATGTTTAAGGCATCTATTGAGTACAGGTAAGATATTATACACATACAACATAATACCAGGAACGCATTAGTGATGGTTCGACATTAAGAAGACAAGATACTTTCCAAAGTCAAGAGTATTTGTCCCCTGAACGTACTTTCACTAACATGATAGACGTAGATCTCCGAGGAGACCGCGTTCAGCATTCCATACATCCATACATTATTACATTTGACATTCTCTGATAAACAGATTTAAACACATAAAAGATATCTCATTTCTACTGCATTCCTTCCAATATCATTCTTCTTCTTATAGTTTTATACTTCACTTCCATACATGAGGGTATTATTTGCAAACCTGGCAAACTCCATCATTAGATGTTTTGAGTAAATCGCAAAAAACTGATACGCTAATAAAATGCGCTTTTTTACGATATTTATTTTTTTCATCACAACAAGTTAGTATTTTAAAAGTAATCAGCCATGAAATAATCATCATTATGTTGATAATTAAAGTAAAATAATGAATTTCATTTTAGAGCTTGCCAGCTTTGCAACACTCAAGTAGAGGTTGCCATGTTTGCAACAAACCCTATATTTTAATAGCAAAATTCTTCGGAATGAAGCCGAATTTGAAACTGAAAATCAATAAAAATGGTGTGCAAATGTATTATGAATAATACCCAATTCATATCTCACTTTTAATTGTTGGTGGAGTTTGCCGGGTTTGCAAATAATACCCTCACATAAGGGTCCCATTTTGAACAGGCATTTTTGGTATATAGCATATATAATTAATAAGCATGTGTTATAGGTACTCGTATATCTACAAATGTAAAAAGAATAGCTAGCTAATTGGTCCTGTTAGCGACTTCGTTATGGTTGCCGCAGCGCAATATTACTTCTGCGCTAGCACAGAACACTGGTTTATTATTTGTGCGCCGGGGCAAGCGCCGCTATTTGCGCTACACGGGGCTGTTTGTGCTATAATGTAGCGTAATTATCTAGTACCAAGTTGAAAACAAACAGTTCAGTTGTCCCGAACCAAATTACTATTGTTTGGAGCACTCTCCGCGAAGCGAGTCCCGGCTAATAAGCACTATTTATTGAAATCGACTTTATTATTTATAAACAGTTAAATAAATAAAAACTTTTTTATATATGAAAATTGTATTTTATTTTACGCGACAGCTGTTTCATCAACCTATGTTAACATTATCAGGTGTTACAATAATACATCAAATATACATTTGATATATTATTGTGACACCTGATGATGTCAACATAGGTTGATGAAACAGCTGTCACATAAAATAAAATACAATTGTGATACCAAAACAAAGTTATTTAATTAAACAGTTTGAAATGTTAAGGTATCATAGTGTTTCGGCCAAAACAATGGCCATTTATTTATTTGACACATTCGCCATGGAGTGTTATGTGTCATACAAGTAATAATACATTAAGGTTGATTGCTATCTTTTACGAAGGTAATTAGATATCTATAGATAGACCTACATCACTTAGGACATCCGAGTTTTGTATACGGCCGTCAATCAGCTGAAAGAAGTGAACTCCCAAGTGAATAATCATCCTTCTCTCCAATGATTGGTAACTTAGCATACCTAGCAAGAATGATGACAATAATACTTCTATGGTGATAGGAAATGTGAAAACACACTAATGATTTCTTTGATAAAGTTTTTCCGCCGTACTAAAAGAGGGCATTGAAAAATTAAATGTTGAAAGTCGCCATTTGCTCCGCATTCACATATAGGAGAAAGGGAATATTTGATTTTAAATAGGTGGGCCGGAGTTAGACAGTAGCCAGGTGTTCCAAAAATACATTAAATGTCATATTTTCGCGATTTTTCGAACCTTTATGTGTATTTGTTCCTCTGTCAATTTGAATAATTCATTTGATATAATTTTGAAGTTTTTGGTGGACATGAGTTAAGTATCTAATTATTTAAATTAAAAGAACGGTTAGTAACTATTTATAGGAGAAAATATTAAAGGTGGAAAATATAGTAATAAATTATAAAAATAATTAACATAATAATAATTAAAACAGTTATTAGAAGGAACAATTACACATAATATAGAGTCAAAAACGATGAAACGTTCAAAACACTTTCAAATGGCAAAAACATAGAGGTCCTAGTTTGTACTCAATATAAAATTTCTTACCATTTATATCATTTCACCATCTTTTGAAGAAATTGAAATTTTGTATATTGATTGCTAAAATTGATTAAACAAAAATATCACGCTGTTAATTCGAAAAAGTAGGCATATAGAATCGAACGCCACACAACGCTTTCCTGACACATCTCTCTAGTTTCCCCCACATTCATCAACGAGTCAAACATGACGTCGATTCTTTCAACTTCTAAAATGGCTGACCTTTGATTAATTTTGTCATGCCATTTTTTCTTCGGCCTCTCTCGCTCCCTCCGCAATTGTTAATGTATGTACGAGTATACCGACTTTCTTTATCCATGCGTTACATACTCGTTTATCAAAATTAACAGAGTGATCCTTTTATAAATATTTTTCATAATACTTTATTCCACTCTACATTAGTTCCTTATATCATCAATGGAAATTCTATCGTACATCGTTTTATCACAAATCTAATGAATCTCATATCTACCGCATTTATTCTACTCTTTTCCTTCTTCTGCCAGGTCCATCCTTCGCTTCAATACATTTTAATTATATTTTATATAAAATAACTATCCCATATATAATATGAAATAAAATATTTTTGACATTCAGACGAGAAGTGAAATGAAATATTGTAAAATACCCATTCATGATTCGTCAAAAATATAATTTTATATATTTTTAATCATGAACACTGCGAAGGTTTCTTGCGAATGAACAAAAACTCAAATCGAAATTTGAAACTCGGAACCCGAGACCGAAAATCTGAATCAGTGAAGGGAATTTCAAAATTGTTATTTACAAAATGTTAAAGATCTCTTATTACAACGGCAAAAAGATTTTTTCAGAAAACTGATAGGAAATAATAAATATTTGTTACGAAAAATTTATGGGAACACAAATACCTTTTTGTACATAATTATGAGATTTTTTCGGAAAAATGTTCCAATTAACTACCCTTACAGCATTGACAATATACAGCTCTCAAGTGAAACCTGCATACGCGACCTAGGAATTACACTAGACTCCAAATTATCTTTCACTGCACATATTGAGTTAGCTGTCAACAAATCCTATAAACTTCTTGGCTTTATTAATAGAATTTCTTCCGACATATCCACTCTTAAATCACTCTATTGTGCCTTAGTTCGTCCTCACTTAGAATATGCATCAGTAGTCTGGTCTCCATACTATGAAATTCACATCTCCAATATTGAGTCCGTACAGCATCGTTTTCTTAGGAAAATTGGTCTAATGCTAAGACTTGATAGAGAAGACTATTCCTACTCCGACCTGGAAAGACTACTGAATATTTCACCACTAGTTAATCGCAGAAGTAATTATGACTTAATCTCCTTTTTCAAAATTATAAACTCACACTTTGATGCACCCTGTCTACTCGACAGTATAAAATTTAATATACCAACCCGAAATTTAAGGAATTTTAAACTTTTCCGCGAAAATCTACATAAAACCAACTATGGATATAATGCACCTATACCGAGAATGACTAGACTGGCAAATTCTTGTCATGACTTAGATTTTTTTGGAATAAATCTAAATTCCTTTATTTCTTCACTTAAAAAGTATCGACCTCTACCAAACCCTTAATTTATTTTTGTTTTTAAACTAGTTCATAGTATTAATGAACGTGATTTTTCGAATCTTCTGTTTCTATGTCGATTTGAATGAGTCCTTTGTAATCTTTTTGTAGTCCTTAAATAATCTATATACCTACCTGTAGTCTTAGTTTTATAATTGTACTTCTCCGTTAATAATCTTATACCTGTATTCTTAATTTTAACTATGTCCTATCTTTAATACCTGTATTCTCATTTATAATAGTGTCCTTTTTTCATCAAAAACCTATTACAATACTTACCTGCATAGACGCACAGACTTAACTTGTCCTAGGCTTAATTTTTACCGTTGCTCTTAAAATGTTCATAGATTTAAGTAAATTGTCTGTAAGAAAATAATGTATTGGAATTTATTCCGTTTATAACAATAAATAAAATAAAATAAAATAAAGCAATATCTCTCAAATTAAGAGGCTAAGAAATTGCGTTAGGAACATCATAATTAGATAAATATGTGAGGCTGAGGATATTATAAGATGGAGTAGAAAGCGAAGAAGAGACTTGCATGGCCATTGCCAAATTGTGAACACCATCAGAATTCCCTTTATTTCACTACATAATCTGCCTCCGGAAGATTTCCAGCAATATAGAAAGACAGATGGAAATCCACCTCACAGGAGAAGCTACCCTCTAGACAACCGACCACATAGCAAGGAAGAAGAAGAAGCTTTATTTCATACACTTTTTATATATTTTTAAAGTAACTTATGATGCTTACTCCATCTCATTGATCTGGACCCTCAAAGTGAACACAATAAACCGTATAGAAGCCGTAAAAATGTGGCTCCATCGCAGAAAGTTGCGGATCTCATGGACTGATATGGTCACCAACAATGAGGTGCTACATAAAGCCCAGAGTAGGAAGATAATTGTTGTCTGATGTAAAGTCTACAAAAATGGCATATTTAGGACACATTCTCCGCAACGAGAAATACGATCTGTTGCACCTCATCATAAAAGGAAAATCGAGGGTAGGCGCAGTGTGGGAAGACCCCAAATATTCTGGTTCGAGAATATCAAGGAATGAACCGAAGTTCGGGGGGTGGAGGAGTTGTTCCGTCTAGCACAGGACAGAGAGACCTACGCCAGGTTGAGAGTCGACTTCGGGTGGATCTGACATGGCACTCGAAGAAGAAGAAGTCCATCTAATTGCATTGTCACCAAATAAGGTATATAATGGATTCCAGATTATGAAAGTACGAGTATCATTGCGTAGGTTTGAACGTATGGAACACGTGGACGAAAGATGAATGGTTAAGAAAGTATTCGTTTACAATGTGAATGGATTGTGGAGTCAAGAAACGAACATATGATCAAATTAATCAAATATTAAAGGTCAGCAATGTTATAAATTGGAAGGATCGACGTACGTGTATGACTCGCTATATGGAAGCTAGAGAAGTATGTCAAGTTATAGTAATGGTACATTTCATTTTCTCTTTCTACATTTTCAGAGAAATGGCCTGATGATTTGATATTGTTGTTTTTTTTCTGAATCCAGATTCATTTTACTTTTGTTGACAATGAAACGTAAACAACGTAAACTTCTACTTCAATGTTTTTTAAATCTCGAATTTCAGACTAGCTATGTACCTAGGATGGAGGTCACCTCCAAAACAGGTTATAAGATATTTTTATTATTAAAAAAATATATTTAATGGATTTTAACTGTGATATATTCTCCTTCCAAATTAAAAATACAATTCCAGTGTTACATCTTAAACTTGTGATGGTATTGAACCAACACCGAGCCGAGTTGAAGATGAGGAGGAAGGGGGATGAGGGGGAAGATTTGGGGATGGGTTGGGGCGCGGGAAGCAGAGGAGACGCAGGGAGAGGGGAGAGGGGTGGTTTAGCCGAGAGGGTAGTGAACCAGCAAGAGAAGTAGTTCGTGACAGTGAATTTCTGACCTAGCGTCGAGCGGTCGTGCTTAATAGTATTAAAATTCGGGTTGTGTTTTGTTTGTTGTTCTAATTATCAAGAACTTCATTTTATTTTGTATACAAGTATAGTGGTACGAGGGTGCGGCATTTGCAGAATTAAAAATACTAGAGTAGAATCAGATTCCAGAGCGGTCGACCAGAGCTAAGTCTATATTTAAGAATTATTACTTTCAGGATTTGAAACTGACTTGTCTTAGGACTATCATAATTATGTTTGTATTTATGCATACGTTATACATATGCAAAATCTAAATATACATGTATCCCTTATATTGATTTCCTCCCTTATTGCACGCAGAATACCATAAGTTTAACATACGGGCAACTTAAAGGACCCAATTTAATATACCACTTACTAAACAACCAACGATTATTGATCACTAATTAGGGAAATGTAGCTCACTAACAGATATAATTCGATCTTCGTCTATACGACAACTATATGACAGCTACAGGGTTGCGACTGAATTGACAGAGATGATATGAAGGGAGCTTGGGAAGTCTACTCTCGTACTGCCTCGCCTATGGTAGAATATCTTCTAGAGCGTAGCTCGCTCTCTAAGACCCAGCAAGTGCAGACATTGTAGATAGACCATACTCATGAAGGATGCTGTGAAGTCTGGTGATAGATAGCCGAACTTGGCGCCGTCTACACTTGCTCTGATCGCTTCACGAGCTCCGTACACAAAGGCGTTAGCTAATTTGGTTGGCTGACGACCACGGCAGACAGGTGGAGGTGGATCATCTTCGGAAAACCCCTGATATGGTGATGGCCAGGTTCATGGGTTTGAATCCCCAGGTCCACTGATTAAGGGTTGGGAAGTAGGTCGTCTAGTCACCAGACGATTCTGCTGTGGAGCAGTGGAGAAAAATCACCAGATTGACGAAAGATCTGGGTCAACGCGATACTAACACTATTATATCTGAATCCCCTACAACTCCTTATATACTTAATATATTATATTTTGACACAGAATTGTTATATAACCAGTGCCTTTCAGGAAGCTGTTCTTTATTGCATCATTATTACATTACGCTCTGATTTAAATTACTGTACATTGTATTTGTTCCAAATTGTTTGTGAATGTTTCTTCCAGGGCTGCCACATTTTCTAGAGATAATATTTTGAATTTATATTTTGTAAACTTAGAGATATTTTAGGTTGTTTGGTTTAGATGTTCCTAGGAAATATTGAGTGACATATAATTGATTACACGTGGGTTTGTCAGGATTGCTTAGAATATTCGGAAGGGTTAGGAACGATTAGCTTTAGAATGAAATTATCAGTATTCGCCAAATAAAAGGGCTTGGATTACAACGGTCATAACGAAGGGTCATACGGTATTAATTCTAGACGATCACGAAGGCCAACTCGCGTAAGGTAAAACACCTGTAAGCTCCATACAGGTGGATGAAGAAGGAATGACTGGAGGAAGCTCCACCATTCGCGGAGGAAGGTTAGGAGGGATTCTGTCTAGGATCCTCTCACGGACCAGGGCATTCCATCACATTCGGCGCCGTGTCCAGGACGGGTCATCATTGTGTTGATGACCAGGAAGGATGAAGGCTGGGTTACGAACGGGGACCAGCTCATTCCATCACATTTGGTGCCGTGACCAGGAGGGATTAATTCCTCACGTGTGTAGCTCATCCCACCACATTTGGTGCCGTGACCAGGAGGATTTTATCACAAACTTCAATAAAATATAAAAATTCTCAACGTAATAATTTTTACAAGAGCATATTTAACATATTTATATTATTTCATATATTGTCATATTCATGTTCTACAAGTTTATCGTTATAACTTTCATTTCTATCATGCGTTGGTTCTTTTCAATGAGGTTCTTGCGCACACACGTAATTTCTTTGGGCTTGAAATCTAATATAAATGAAATTTCGTATTAAATTATGTCACTTTAATATATCAGCGCAAGCAGAGCGGAATACATCAAACATGAATAATATGCTCACAGTAGCTCAGTACCCAAGCCAGATATTAATTTCGTTCACCGTGAATATATTATACCTACGGCACTGGAGGCCCGTGAAATTTATGCAGAGGCACTGCAAAAAAACATAAACTACCAAAAAAATATTCGTTTTTCAAGCATATTTCACAAATAAAAAATCATATGAAAAAAAATTAAAGCGCCTTTGCTTAGCAAGAATCTATTGAAAAACGCTAACAGCAAATCTCAACATTCTTAATTCTCGTTGAAACATATTTCTAGGAATGAAAAATATGTGTTATTTGTAATTTTACGGTAGAAGTTCCGCTTAAGAAATAAAAATAAATTAAAATTGTAATTTAAATAATTAATGTATATTATGATTAAAATTAAGAAACTTTTATGTTTTTGGTTTCGGCAGCTTGCTGCCAGGCCAGAAGATGGCATCGAGCTGCCAATTCTGGTCGAAAACAGAAACATTAGTTGATTTTAACTTGATACACTTAAAATAATAATAATCATGAGGTTATCTGGAGATATTGACAATTGAGGAATAAAAAGAGAAATAAATATACATTATATGTACGTTCCATACAACTAAAGCAGAGCAAGGGGGCATATATTATTCTATGCCCCAAATTGCCGCACAAAGGCGCTTTTAAGTATTCCTGTATTTGAAGGTGATTCGTCTAACTAACTAACTAACTTACCATCACGCCGTCTCCCCGGAGGGGTAGGCAGAAAGAATGGAACGCCACACTGTTCTGTCCTGACATACGTCTCTCGCTTCCTCTACATTCATACATCTTGTCATGCACGCACGTAGATTTTTCCGACTCCTCACGTGACCGACATTCAATATTTGATTTGATCGTGCCACGTTTTCCTCGGCCTTCCTCTATTTCTAGCTCCGTTCACGCCGTTTACATATACCTTCTTTACCATTCTGTCTTCACTCATTCTTTCCATGTGTCCAAACCATCTTAATGACCCTTTCCTTATTTTGTTCATAACACTTTCATTCGCACCACATTCACTTCTTATACTTGCATTTGTCACTCTATCATATACAGATTTGCCACACATTCGTCTTAGAGATCTCATTTCTACTGCATTTATTCTACTTTCATCCTTCTTTTGCCAGTTCCATGCTTCACTTCCATACATAAGGGTCGGCACAAGAACACCATTGTGCACTGCCATCTTAGCTTTTTTGGATAGGCTTTTGTTTGCGATGACAACTTTAAGTGCACCATTTATTCTGTTGCCTGCCCCAACCCTTCTTTCAATATCCTTCTCCACCCTCCCATCCTTTGTAAACATACTTCCTAAATAAACAAATTCATCCACTTGTTCCAGATTTTCACCGTTTACACTAAAGTTGCAGACTGTCATGCTTCCTTCTTTTTTTGAAAATCATTACCTTAGACTTATTCACATTCATCATCAAATCGTGTGATTCGTCTTTTAAACGATATGGCAACTGAGCGAATTCGTGAATGCTTCAACGATAAGAGTAATATAAACATAAGCGCCATATTTTCATTCACTCTTTACGTCGATTTTGCTCATGCTGTATGATGTCAATAGTAAATCAACAAAATAATAATAAATAAATAAAAACCTATAAGTGGATACACAATCTAATACCAACTAACAAACCAACATAATTGTTCGGTAATGTGAACCAGTTTGCAGTATATACCTGAATTATTATAGTTATTATATTGTTATCATTACTCTCAAAATGATGACCTTCGTGGCAAATTGGTAAGAGTTCTGACTGTCATACTGAAGGTCCCGGGTTCGATTCCTGGCGATGGCAGTGCGATTGTCACTGTCTTTGATCTGGTGTATAATTCACTTTACAATAAAATGGCGATAGATAAGCTGTCTATCACATGTCATGAGAATCAATGCAACCAACTGTTTTTTATTATTTTTAAATAAGCATTACCTGCAAGTGATAAATTGCAATTATTTGTAAGAATATGATCTGACATCACAAATAAGAGTGAATCTCCTCATCACATGAGATCTCGGTGGTCTGGATTTGGATGTCATAAGAATCCCAGAGATTAGACTCTTAAAGTAAATAGTGTGCTCTCAGCTGACCCAAGGAAAACGTTCACAGGGACGTCAATGGAAATGCTTCCAAGAATTCTAAAAGCGAATCACCAAAGGACTAACCTTAATTGTGAATGCTGGAAAAAATCTGTAGAAGATTAATATACCTAGATGGAAAACAGCAGTACATAGAGACACGAAACACAGCATATAGCAATGCGCAAATAGAACAATAATAAATGAGGGACCATCGTTAGCGACGGGTCCACTGCCAATGACTCTCCTTGATTTAGATGCCCCAAAGTGGAGAGTTTTTGGTTTGTTGAATTAAAAAAAAATTCGAGGAAGGCCAAGACATTGCATGATCGAATTAATAAATTACTGAAAGGCTGCAATGCTAAAAGTAGGAGCCATCGACGAGCGTGCATGTCACAGTGTGTCAATGTAGATGAGGCGCGAGAGTTATGTCAGTATGTAAGAGTGTGGTGGTCTATCATCACTGCCTACCCCTCCGGTGAAACGGCTTGATGGTAAGATAGTTAGTAACCCCTATAGTGCGACTAGCTACATTTGCAGTCCAAAAAATGGCATCCAATGCGGCTGAGTACATTTGAAGCTTTGACAGAAAGTCCCAATTACAACGATTACAACGATTCTTAAAACGATTTAGTTGTAAGAAATTAAAGTAAAATGGTTGATAATATACATTCACATATTATATGAAATGCAAATGTAGTCTACCGTAGTTCAAAACCATTTTTTGCGTCAAATGTAGTCTGTCGGACTGCAGGGGTTAATATTAAGGACAGTTAACTTTCTAAAATATTTATATTTTTATATTTTCGTATTAACATAAGAATTAAAGAACATTTTCGATGCCTTTCAAATAATAATTTTTCGGAGTTCGCTAACCATTTAATTAAAAATAATCATACATTTAATATAGAAAACGGTATTGAAATTTTGCATATTAATAATAAAAACCTCACTTTAAACAATTTAGAAATTTTAGAAATTAAAACCATAAAAATAATGAAAACATAATAAATAACCAATTAAATTTAAATTCAATTCACTTACTCGATATGTTTCCGTTTAGTCTCCCCTCTCCTCAATCCTAATTATACCCCTTCCACTAGATATGTTCCCGTTGCATCTTCCCTCTCCTCATTCCTAATTATACCCCTTCCATTTTTATAAATAACTCGATCTCCATTTAGTATATAAGTAACGGCTCTGTTTTATTTGATTGTTAAAATTGTGTATATTGATAAAGGTTACTTGTGACCGAAACATGTCAGTGAAAATAAAAAGTGTTGTAATTCAAAGTATAATTATAATATATTAATTGAAATATGAATCCACAACACAAAGTGAATGCGAACATAGGAGAAAATCAATACAGTTACATAAAATACTATTGACATTTTATATTGTTCTAACAAAGTGAAAATATATTTTATCTTATTCAACCATTAAACTTCTACAAAACGAATGTTTTCTTGAATATATAATAAAATAATATTTTTACTCGAGAGAAACTTCCTAGAAAAGCTGAATTTAACCTCATATTTATAACGAGAAGGAGAAAATCTTCCATTCTATGTATAAAGAAAATTGCAGGTATTCAGAAGTAATTCTGTTGTTTTTTAATAAAATAATATTTTGGATATACACGTTCTACGAAAAAACATAATTCACAACTGACGTTAAGTTTTCCCCGTGTTTAGTCCATTAAAAACATTTCTATAAATAAAAGTGGTTAACTTCTATATTTACCATTACTTTGTGTTGCGGGTTCATAATTGAACAATACGTTTTTCTTTGTTAAGTAACACTTTATTTGTAAATACAAATAAAATTAAAAATTACCTAATAATTCAAATATCTTTTGGGACAAACAAGCGCTTAATCAATGTAGTTATAATATAATATATACAAAATAAATATTTATTTAAACAAATTTTATCATGATTACACTACTATACGTTCCCCATAAGTAGAGTAAATCATGGGGATAATTATGTTCTAAGTTGCCGCAAAGTCCTCTAAACGCTGTGGCAACTGAGTTTGACATATATACATTTGACATATACACTACTATACGTTCCCCATAGATATAGTAAAGCATTGGAATAATTATGTTTTAAGTCTTCTAAACACTGTGGCAACTTAGTTTGACTTATATGCAGTTCTAACAAATACCGAAACAAACATTTTTCGAACCAAAGTCACCGGAAGTTTACTTCAAAGGTATCAATAAGTTAATAGAAAGGTTGTTGAAGGTCATAAAAATCGATGGAAATTATATAATTGCTTAAATAAATAACACAAACAAAAAATGGAACAAGAAATTCGTGGCATGCACGCGCGTCGATTTCTCTGATTCCTCACGTGGCCGACATTCATTGATTTATTTGATTTGGAAAACTACTTGTACGTATCTTTTTAACAATTCTTCCCTCATCCTTTCGTTCCACGTGTCCAAACCACCTGAGTGACCCTTATTTAGGATGCGTATATTTCTTTTTTATTGCATTTCTCAATTAAAAATATGGGACTTATGTTAAAATAACAGACATTTAAAGTTTAACTAACATCTGCTTATGCTTCTTCCGACACTAACGCTTAGCAAACCGCACTCCGTGTTCACAGTTGGGTTCCTAAGCCGTTCCGATAAGTAGACCCATCTGGTCATTAAATACGCTTCGGGTTGAGGTAGACTCACGAATTTATTACCTTCGAGAGAAGATGCTTTTAGAAACATCTTCAAGTTTACTTAACCACTAAATGAAATCGCCAAGAGCGATTCGAAAATACGCGATTAAATATTAATCGGGAAAATCGATTTCGCTGTTAATGGTTAAAACTAAAATATTTGGAAAATCTGTGTCTGATAGAGTGTCGAATGAAAATATAATAAATGAATGCGCTGCGAATGAGAGTGTTATGAACAAAATAATAAAAGGAACATTAAGGTGGCTTGGACACATATGGAAAAGAATGAATGAAGAAAGAATGGTAAAATAAGTATACGAGTATATTAACGATGTAAACGATGTAAACGGAAATATACTCGTAAATAGAGGTGACAGAGGAAAAAGTGGCACGATCAAATTAATCAAAAATTGAATGTTGCTAACGTAAGATGTCGACGTGGGTGCATGACACGATGCATGAATGTTGAGGAAGCGAGAGAAGTGTGTCAGGAAAGAAAAGTGTGACTGTCCATTCTTTCTGCCTACCCCTTCGGAGACGGCAAGATGGTAAGTTAATTAGTAAGTTAATACTCTTATTCATAATTGTCATTATATTCGAATATTTCACAAAAAATATAAAAGCCTGCATATATGAACTTTTGTCATATTTATTAATGTTTTAAATTGAAATTTCTTTTTCCATTTTTTGGTTGTGTTTTTTATTTAATCAATTATATAATTTCCATCGATTCTTATGACCTTCAACAACCTTTCTATTAACTAATTGATACCGTTGGAGTAAAATTCTCGTGACTTTGATTCGAAAAATGTTTTAAGGGATGTTCTATTGTATATAAAAAAAATATAAAAAAAATTCATTAAAAAAAATTGCAGTGATCTGAATAAATGATAATCAGAAGGAAGGAGCCATATCTAAAGAATACGGTGGTTGCTTGATAACATCCCAATTCAACTCATTTAGCTTATCATCGCCACATGTGGTCGCGCGTTGTCGTGATGTAACACTACCCAATTTCTATTTATCAATTCTGGTCTATACCTTTCAAGAGTGATATTAATTTTATTAATTGTTGACAATATCGTTCTGATGTAATTGAAAATCTCCAAATCGGAATTATGTAAACCATATTTGTGTTGGTCAAACTTTGATGACATCTGCTTCATACGCATCGCAAATGTTTTTGGTTGGCGCACTCGCACTATCGTAAATCAAAGTTTGTTAAAAAATCTTTTCGTTATCATTGCTTATCATTCGCTATCATCAAAACTTAATTTCTTAATCTGTTGGTTACCTCCTCGGTTTTCATGGCCCAATTACTTCTATCTGTAATGCTCAAATATTCTCGTTATCATATTTAAATTCTTCAAATGATAGACAGAGTTAATTTTGTTCATTAAAATTTACCATGACAGACGTGAATACGGATGTTGGTTTCATATCCTTCAAGTCGCGGTGGAACTGTGATGTAATTGCTTCACCACAACTTTAAAGAAGTGCCATCAAGTCATGATGTGCTTTCGTGCAAAATGTTTATTCGTGTATTGGCCTATTAAATAATATACAACACTCAAATGAAGTGTTGTGTATACAACGTACATAAAAAAGACAAAGAGAAATAAAGCATCATAACAACACAAGGTATGGCGTATATAGAAGAGATATATTTTCTTCTATATTCGCCATAACTTTGTGTTGCGGATTAATTGAACAATGTTTTTGAAACTTTGTATTCAACACAAACTATATATCAATAATTAAAATTAAAAATCAAACATCTATCTGACACAGAAGTCCCAGGTTCGTTTACCGGCGAAGTCAGTTTGAAAAAAACAAGTTCTCATACTACTTTCACTCTGGTAGAATTCATGTGACAGTAAAAATAGCGAAAAACTTCCTGGGTATTGCATGTCACAAGAATCAATAGTCAAAACGATTGTATGTTAGATTGGATACTTAAAACCTGTAGTATTCAAAAATGAAGAAAGCGGGAAACTGTCCAAAATATAATAAATGGTGAGGTATCAATAATGAGACATCTCTCATGATACTCACTTATAATTGATTTAAAAAATTGTATACAAATTTTTGTATGTTACTCTAAAATTAGTTCATTGATGCGGTGATAAAACTGAGTTTCTCAATATCCTTGTCTAAATAACCATTCCATCTTCTTCAGCATGTCTCCATCCACTGCTGGACATAAGCCGCTCCACCCCCACGCCATCTCTCTCGGTCTCTCTTCAGTGTTCTCCAGGCCCTTCCCGCCGTCCGCACAATACCATGGCTCCACCTGGTCGGCTGTCTCCCGACACTTCTCCGGCTAACCTTGGTCTCTCCATTCAGTAACCCTCTGGCTCCATCTTCCATCATCCCGTCGACACACATGACCAGCCTACTGCCACTTCATCCTCGCAATGCGTTTCCCTACATCGGTGACCCTGATGCGTCTTCTAATCTCTACATTGGGTATATGGTCTCTCAGCGAGATACCCAACACGGATCTTTCCATGGCCCGTTATGCAACTTTGATTTTGTGCATTGCTTCTTTAGTTAACGTCCATGTCTCGCATCCACATGTCATCACAGGTAACACACACTGGTCCAGCAGTTTTGTTTTTTTAGTTTCGTGGCATGTCCGACTTGAAGATGTTGCCCAGTCTTCCAAATGCAGACCAACCGAGCTGTATTGACCCCCTCTTCCAAAAGCCAGCAGATGACCAAGGTACACATATTCATCTACCACTTCTACATTTTTATTATGGATTTTAATGTCTTCAATTTGTGTGTTAGTTAATACTCGTATTTTTGACTTTGTCATATTCATTATAAGGCCAATTTTTTTAGATGATTCATTTAAAGCTTCCAGCATTTTTCGGAGTTTTTCGGGGAACTCTGACAACAGAATTATGTCATCAGCAAATCTCAAGTAATACAAATATTCTCCGTATAAATTTAATCCGTTTGAATCCAACCATTCCATAATAATTCCAAAATAACATAATATTTAATAACAATATGGTTGAATATTTAATGTTTTTTAGAAAACATAATATATTATTATATCTTTGAAAATAACCCAAATATAAAATTAGTTTTCTTTCTAATAATACTAAAATAATCTCAAATTTTATTTTTAAAACATCTTGATGGATTTGAATTCTTTTTTTTTTAATATGAGTTCTATTTATTCAAGCAACGCTATATCATCCTTTGACTTTTTATGTTATAAAGGACAAAGATATTTTCGTACTTCCAGGAAGCTACACAATATTAGATTAAACAGAGTTAGAGTATCAAAAACCCACACATTTGATGGTAATATAAAATTTTTACTTTGATTGTATTTGAATAAATTTTAAAAATCCTGATATTTTCGGGCAATCTTAAGAAGCTTTCGACAGGAAGTCGGAAACGTAGAATGTATGACCAGTGCGTACTTCCAGTACTGACATATGGAGCAGAAACGCTAACCCTCAACAAGTTGACCATATGGAGATTCCGTGTATTACAAATGTAACACGAAAGAGCCTTGCTTCATATCAGACTCTCAGACCGGATAAGAAATACTCAAATACGTAGAACAATGTGTGAATGTAGAGGAATCTAGAGACTTATATTAGGACAGAGCGGTCTCCTCTTTGCCTACTTCTCTGGGAAAACGGCGTGATAGTTATTTTTTTAGTAAGTAAGTTAAGAACAATATTCATAACTAAAATACAAATTATCTCATTTCTAAGGTAAATGTCATGTGTTGCGACATGAATGTTTCGTGCATAATGTATTGGAAGGAATGATCGAGGGATCGATTGGCAGAGGACGACCTCGCCAAGAGTACCTAGACCAGATTTACTGAGATATGGGCTGCACCTCTTATGCGGAGTTGAAGAGAGTTGCCGAGGATCGAGCGGAGTGGAAAAGGAGATGCGTTGCCTTGCTGCAGACCAATCGCTAGATTGAGACCGGAGAGAGGGAGTGTAAATTAACATAATATATTTAAATCAATGTCCAAATAAAAATATCAATTACGATAAAAAATAAATTATTTAACTATTTTTTATCCTTATTTCGCTATCAGTACGAATGTTTCGCCTTTCCGAAGCATTATCAAATGTACACACAATTGATAATGGCTTAGAAAGGCGAAACATGTCATTACTATAAATTATAATAAAACTCCTAGAAAACAGACGTTTTAATTCGTTCTTTTTTAATGTAGAGTTTTAAATCATTGTTCAAGAAACAATAAATATGATAATTTCGTTTTATTGTTACTTGCCCCCACCCTATGCCACTTCCTATCACCTTCCTCGGTCTCCGCCCAAAATCTCGGCTTCTGCCCATGACCACCCCCGACCCCTCCACACTCCTTCTAACACGGATAGTCAAGCCCACATATCAGAATTAACCCACCACATCCTCCAAACAATCCTTACTCTCACAACTCAAGAATATTTTACTTCAGCATGGAACAATTATGGTAAATGTCCAATATGTGAAGGAGCAATTGCCTCCGACTCCCAAGTTCTAAGATATGATATAAGAATCGTACGTAAAGAATTATTCATTATATAAGTAAGGAAATTATATGATAAATATATTTGATGAATTGGTAGGTACTTATTGTAATGCTGCTTTATTTTCAATGTTCTAGTAAGGAACGTTCAAAATTCGAACATAAACAAAAGAGATCTATACTATTATTTTCTCGCGTCAGTATCGTGTTTTTCATTGTCTCGCCCAGTTGTGTATATTATATCTCATTTATGTGTGCGTTTTTTGTGTTCAAAATGTAAAATAAAACAAAAGGGATCTATTTTTATTTTAATAAATCATTTATTGTTAAATTTTATCACGTCAGTGTAGTGTTTTTTCATTGCTTCGTCCGATTCTGTTTATTCGACCAAACTCATGTGCGTATTTTTTTGATATCAAATATTAAAATTAAACAAACGATATTAATTTGTTTCTTACAGATTTACCTATACTTTTGTTTTCTCGCGTCTTTATAGTGTTTTATATTTTATTATTTGACCTAATCGTGTATGCGTTTTTTGTGCCTTTGTGGTGATGAATTGCTCGAAAAGGAAGTGTGTTTTCAAATCATCAATTGATAAAACTGGAAAATATTACAGAACTGCTGCAGTTCCTAATTTAAGTGGGTGTTTATATGTCCTTGTGGTAAAATATTGTTCCAAGGATAAATTATTGTGTCCTCAAGTGTCTGCAAATAATTTTTTTAAACTACCGGCATAGGATTCAAAACTGGTGAGTCTCTTTTATTTTATTTTTTTTGTTTTCCTTTATAAACCTGTTTGGGCAATAGTTCGTAAAGTAAAGCGGAAAACAAATTGTCAATAAGTTGCAACAGCGCATACTATTTTGCTGTTTTGAAAATTCAAGCTCCTTTCTACATACGTCAATAGTTCGATTTGAAATATTATCATTACTCCTCGTCTCCCGCAGGGCGAAAAGAGAAGGATGGAGTGCCGCATCTGTTAAAGTGTGATAGTCCATTATTTCTGCCTACTCTTTTAAGGAGACGGTGTATGGTTAGTTAGAAATATTATCATTTTTAAGTAATCAAACTATATGGTTTACAAGAGATGTAAAAATGAAGATATTGAAAGAAGCGTTGGTGGTGGAAACATAATAAATGGAGTATTCAAAGTCATCACAAATAAAAATACATAATGAAGCTAGCATAGCAGTACATAATGAAACTTTAGTACCAACGCTTATAAATGATAGAGAAGCTTAGAACTGACCAAATAAGGATGAAAGTAGGGTAATGAGATCACTGAGAATAATGTGCGAGAAAACGATATGTGATAGAATACTGAATGATGAAATAAATAAAAAAGATTAAAGAAACTAAGATGATGACACCACAAGTAAAATTAAATAAGGATCCCCAATTGGACAAATAAGAACGACTGGATGAGGAAAGAATTAAAAAAATGTATACAAGCGAAAAAAAGATGTCGAGGACGACCGAGGAACGCTTGGTATGACCAAATTAATAAATTATTACAACACAGCCACATTCAAAGTTGAAAAATTGACAAGCGCGTATGTTGCAATGTATGAATGTAGAGAAAGTTACATGTATAAAATTTTATCTCTCAGTTAATTGTAACACCTAATGATGCCAACATCGGCTGGGGAAACAGCTGTAGCGACACTCTCAGTGAATAAAAAGAAATTGTGAAATTATAACAGTGTTTTAAATGTTAACAGTAATAATGTTGAAGCATCATAGTGTTCCAGCCAAAACAATAGACTATTAAATTTAATCTCGAACGATTTTGAAAAGTATACTTTTCTGTGAAGAATAAATCAATTTCGGAGGTGTTGATGAATCGGTAGGTACTCATCGTATTGTCTGTGAGTTTATATTTAAAATGTACCAAGTATCACAATTTTAAATTCTAAATTAAACAAAAGAAATCCATTTTTAACAGATACATTCCATTTTACTTATATTTTCTCGCACGGATGTCGTTTTTAACGTTATTTCGTTCAGATCAGTTTTTGCGACTATATTGGAGTGTTTATTTTTATAGCCTTTGTAGTAATACGTTGTTCAAGAACGACTATGTCGCGTGCTTAGTTTGTGCTAAGCTAGGTGTTAAGCTACGCGTCAACTCATTCATAAGGCTAAGGCCACACCGAAATGCTAAAAAGTTTTAAAAACAGTGTTATGATTTCATTAAAATAAATTGTTTTGCTTTATGAACAATGAAGTTAAACTCCAGAACAAACAAACCATCACCCCGTTTCCCCGCAGGAGTCAGCAGATATAATGAACGGCCACAATACTCTATCCTAATACACCTTTATAGCTTCCTCCACATTCATACAACGTCGATTCTTCCGACTTCTAACATGACCAAACTTTGAAAATGGAAAATTTGGTCATTTTATGTTTTCCTCGATTTTTCTCGTCTCCGTAATCCATATACATCGTTAACTTATACATTCTTAAACATTCATTCTCAATCCGCGCGATCCATATGTCCAACCCACCACAGCGATCCTTTGATAATTTTATTCATAATACCTTCTTCCGCTCTACGTTCCTTTCTTATATCAGCATTTGAGATTCAAACAGACTTAATATTTAAAAATTTGATTGAAAGTAGAGTTTTCATAATTTTAAATAAAATGTTTAAACGTAGTGTTTTCTAATTATTACGAATGAAAACGTCAGTTTTCTAGAAGTTTCATTGTATTTTATGGGAATGACATGTTTCGCCCTTCTAAACATTATCAAAATTATCAAGTCACGACATTTGATAATGCCTTGGAAGGGCGAAACATGTCAATCTCATAAAATGTAATAAAACTTCTAGGAAACTTTTAATTTGTATTAATTATTTAATATGGAGTTTTACATCATTGTTCAAGGAACAATATAAAAGTAGAGTTTTCTATTTAAATCTGAACACAACACTAAGTATAGGCAAACACGGAAGTAATTTTTTTTTTGTAAAATATATTACCTCTAATATTTAAATAGTTAATACGGAACCGATCAATTACGTTTGTATTATTCCTTAAATAGTAATGTTTAACTCTATATTAAATATATTATCTAATTTATAAATTGTTTTTTGAACAATGAACTATAACTCAATTTTAAATAAATAAATTCAAAAGCAAGCGTCCGTTTTAAAGTTTTTTTTTTTTTGGCATTTAAAGTGCTTAATATGTCATTTCAATTTAATAAAATCAAACAGATTGATAAAAAATTTATTATATTGTATTTTTTACAGTTAATTATTTTATCCATTTCTCTGCTTACCCTTTCGGAGAAACAGTGTGATGATTTGTTATTTTAATTATTTATTTATTGCCGTCTTATATTTTTTTGTTATTGATACAGCATACAAAAATGCTTACATTCCGTCAGTTAGAATCACAATAGAGATTTAAGGTAAAGAATATCAGCCCATAAATATGTTATTTTCCTTTAACGAAGTGTTTTGGATGTTATTGAAAAGAAAAATCAAATCTCAGTACTTAATATTAGATTTTCGGTATTTGTATGTTTATGATGAACAAATAAAATGTAATCTAAAATGTCTTCTCAAGAGCATATTACAAGTATTGTTACATTTTCTTTGGGGGTTTATTTAACCACCCAGGATTACCACGATTTCTAAACATCAAATGTTTTATAATATTTTTTTAAGATCATTATTTGGCACTGAATACAAATCTGATGAAATAAGAATGAGCTATTAAGCTGGTTTAGATACATGATAATAATTAATGAAGAAGGTATATATTTATAAACGGCGTAAATAGAACTAGATATAGAGGTAGATCGAGGAAAACGTGGCATGATCAAATCAATCAAATATTGAATGTCGACCATGTGAGGAGTCGAGAAAACGACGCGAATGGATGTCACGATGTATGAATGTTGAGGAAACAAGAGAAGTACACCGGGAATGAACAGCGTGGTTGTCTGTTATTTCTGTCGTCCATTCGGGGAGACGGTTTAGTTAGTTTTACACAATACTTTTACGTTTTAGGTATTCTTAGAAGCAATAAAATAATAATTTCTATCATTTTTATTCGTTTGCCAGAATACGAGAAAGTGTAAATTCTCGATATGCCTCTTCATTTGTGTGATATCAGCAAACGGCTTAACCGCCGGCTCAAGTCGGCTCTTTGCACTATCAGATGAGGTGGACTCTTTAGTTGTCGAGGCGTGTATCTCGGTACACTCTGATGAATAAGCAAAGAAATGTGTTTCAAATATGAACATCGTTTCTTATAATCATTTAAGTCATATATTATCTGGTACTCAAGTATTTAATATCCGTGTCTCTTAGTAACCTGTTCGATCATATATTAACCCCTTACCGCATTCTGGCTCATATATGATCCAAAATAATCTTTCGCCATAAAAAACAACAAAATAATTAAATATGTCTTGCTTCTAGCAATAATACTAAAGTTTGATCTATGATCCGCGTTACTAGTTGTCAAACTTCTTGCTAGATGTCTCTGGTTGTACTAGATGTGCGTTTGACTGTTTCCAACTGTCGGTTTATGATTTTCTGCACAAACGTGATATTCAAAAGTGTTGATTTTTTGTTTGTTTGTAAAACGCTATAAATAATTATATTACACTGGTTTACTATTATTTTCATTAGGTAAGTGATAAAATGATCACTTTTATATAAAGTTATGGATAATGTTATGTAAAATATAAGGATAAAATGGAGAAGACCTAGAAATATTTTTTGTATTTTATATAGGAAAAAATAATTTATTTGAAAAATAAAAATATACGTGTCTTTTTTTTCATCATTTACACATCATGTTCATTTTTTACAAATTTAAAAATAATCATGCAGTAAGGGGTTATTTGGAGATAAAACTGCGAAGAATCCCTAAAAGTTAATCGAAAAGATCCAAGATAAAATTAATATCGAAATGTGCAGGTCATTTTCGTTTTTCCGGTCTTGACTATTTTGTAAATAGACAAACACGTAATGGTATGATGTCACTTCGCAAAATATTAAAATAGGTAACTTATTAGTAATTTGTCACAAATTTCCTATGTTTCGCACGAGATACAGCGAGCCAATATTGGCACCTTCCTGCTTATCGCCTTAACTACGTTCAAAGCGCGGCAATGTAGCGGATTTGCGATAGCTGCAATAAGTACTTTAGTAATATCGATGTTTTCTATCTGAATTAGCGTAATTAAAAAATTGTCGATCCACATTTCGACAGGAATGAAACCACAATGTTACATATCTTTTTTTATTCCATTTGTGATATTATTTTTAACCCTTTGAAATATTTTTTTTGTATTAATTTAACATCGATTTCTATTCATTAGTCTTTACTGTTAATTCTGATAATCATACATATTTCTGGTAGCATGTAATAATCCTGATTTTACTGTTTCTATGTGATTTTATATGCGTATTAAAATCGCAGTTAATTACTCAAAATAAATAAAATTATTTTTCCGACCGTGAAAATCTACGCATAGATTTTAAGTAAAAATGTTATTGTTATTAGTAAAATTTATGTGTCTTAAAAAGAAAATGAAATCTCATTTATACGACGTCATTCTTTTATATTATTTAACCCTTAACGTACCGTGTTCAAAACAAAACGCTCGCTCCCATGTGGTCAATTCAGTTTACCGCTAACTTTATTTATAAATATCAAGCATGTGACTCGATGAATCAAAATTTAATTTATGTCATCTTGTAGGGAATTTTATTAGAAATAGATCGATATCTATAACATACATAGATTATTTGAAAAACATATCATTATTAATTTTTTTCTGGAACCATGCGATTTCTGATATAGAATGACGAGACAGCATATGAACAACTGGCAGCAAGTATGAACTTGTCTCGCTCCGCCGCGCCGCGGCGCTATAATTTTACGTATAATAAAGACACCTAGGCAAAATGTATAGTACGTTCAAGACAACGAGTACGTATTAATATTTGTCCCTTTTGGTAAAGTGTTAATATTTTCACAGTTCTGATATTATTAAGTTGCGTGCTGCGTTTCCGTCCACAATCGGTATTATTACGTATGAGAAAAGGCCAACCATATAATTTATAATACGTTCAAAACAGCGAGTAAGTATTTGTCACTTTTGATAAAGTTGTAAATATTAGCAAAACAAATTCTACCTTAACACGAATGAAGGTGAGGGCAGTCTTAAATTTTTTTTTTTTGGGATGAAGGAAGTAATTTTTTGCTTTTTTTTTCATTACGAAATATTGAGAACACTTCAATTGAGGATTACAATTTTTTTTATAATATTAAGGTCCATAGCTTTTAAGAAAATCAACTTTAAATTGGCAGTGGAAACTCAATTGACCACATGGCAACGCGACGGTTAATTTGTTAACAATACACAAACAGATGAAGTGACGTATAATAATAATAATAAATTTGATAATTTATAGAACGCCATTTTTATGAATTACTCATCTCAATGGCGCTGTAGAAGATGATCCGTTTTATCAACTAGATAATAAAAAAATAAAAATTATAACAATAATACAAAAACATATCGCACCGTGAGTGTAAAACCGAAACAAGTGTAAATATACAGTTTGGAGATATGGGAGTTAAAAGACTTCATATTGCTTGGAAAAACTGTTTTTATTTAATAAACCAATGATTTTCAGTTTAAAGTAATATACCTATATACCGAAAATCATTGGTTTATTTGAAAAAAAAAACAGTTTTTCCAAGCAATATGAAGTCTTTAAACTCCCATATCTCCAAACTGTATATTTGCACTTGTTTCGGTTTTACACTCACGGTGCGATATTTAGTATGAGGGCTGCACCTGACGTAGTCGATCAGCCCTTCCTGTCAGGAAATGATAATTTGAAAAGGTGCGTAGTCTCGATATAAACTCTGATTGATTCTCAATGCACTTAAGGTCTGCTGGAAGATGGTTACAGGCTGAAGGGCCGGCTACCGCGAAGGCTCGGTCGCCAAAGTTTGTGCTTGGACAGCGTTTTGGCACAGTCAATCTACCGATCGCAGTTCATAAAAATTATAACTTTAATATAATCAAGAAAATACGAAATACACATGCAATAAAATCAATTATAATATAATATCAGAGATGCATTTTAGCTACAGTGATGTTGAAAGAAGGATAATTAATTTAAATAAATACAATAACACTTGGTATTACAATGCTTTATTTCTCTTAACACAGGCATGTTTTGGTTATAATATAAAATTTGTCAATAAATAGAGTACATTGAAAATATTATATTATAACCGAAACATTTCTGTGGTTAGTGAAATCAAGTGTTGTAATACCAAATGTAATTTTATTTATTCAAATATGAATCCACATCACAATGTGAAGGCGAACTTAGAAAAAAAGGATAATTTATTTAGAAAGAAGATTCACGAGGAAAGAAAATGTAAATATCAAAGAAATATGTATATCCATGTCGTATAGTAAATCGCACGAAATAAATTAATATAAAAATATTAAAAATAAAATTATTGAAATGAGGAAAATATTCTAAAGGGCATGTTCCCAGAATGTTAATTAGAATATTTTAACATTAGAATACCATTTTATTTACATATCAAATGAAGCAAATTCTTTGACTTTTCGAGTTATTGGTGAAATTGGTGAACACCCAAGTGAATGCCTCAAAATTGCTAGTTATGAAATATAATTATATATTAAAATAATAATTCTGTAACTGGAATTTGGAGACATAAGAACCATCAACAGGCCCGCACAAGTTATTTAACAGTACTTTATCATATAATATGTATGATGAGAGTCAGTCACACATGGGAAAACCAATGTGGAGAAACCAGAGCAATCAAGACCCCATACGCATCAAGACTAATAGGAGAAAGACCTCTAAGAAGAACTAGACAATGTCTAATAGGCAATGGCTTTGCTTTGGATTATCTTACTTAACTGGAAAAAAATATCAAGTTGAATCAAAATGCATAGGAATGATGAGCTTGTAATGAAATTAAGTCAGTAGTCTTCTTGTCCATTTTTCATCTGAGCTTCTGGTTACGTGACCTGCACATTCTCATTTTAGAGTCGCCACCCGGTGGATGATGTCAGTGACCTTTGTTTTTTCTTTCACCGTATCGTTTCTGATTCTGTCTCTTAGGCTTATTCCTAACATGGCTCTTTCCATGGCTCTTTGGGTTACTCATAGTTTCTCGGCACTTTGTTTGGACAATGTTACAGCTACAAGACCATAAGTACCAACTGGCAGAACGCAGGGTTCATAAACTTTTCGTTTCAGGTTGATTGGTATTTTCCGTTTTTTAAGGATGTAACTCATGTTTCCGAAAGCTGCCCAGCTTAGCCCAATTCCTATTTTTAGCTCTGCGGTTTGGTTATCTTGTCCCAATCGACTATTGTGTCCCAGGTATGTATATTCTTGGACATTCTCAATTCTGTTGCTCTGACTTGGAGACCGTGGGCGGCAAAGAGAAATGCGGGGAGACCGCAACTACGGTGTTAGGATGATCTGAACATACACGTCGAAATAACCTGGATGCAGTCTGCACAAGACAGAGTGACATGGAAGCGAAAGGAGGAGGCCTTTGTCCAGGAGTGGACGGGAATAGGCTGAAGAAGAAGAAGAAAAATAATAAAATTAAAGGAGTTAAAATTCTTGATGAAGATAATTAAAACATCTGCTTTTAAATCTCTAATGTAGTGAACTTTTCTGGCTTCAATTTGGTGAGAGTTGTTTGTTTGTATTTAATTTCAATCTTAGAGATTGGTTTGTAGCAAAGTTTATTTACATCAATACTGGTTTTTAGGATGCAACTTGGGCCATTTCAATGTGTTAGTTTCCCGTGGATTCCCACATTTGTACACAGCAGTTAATTTGAATCAAATAACTATATAAAACTTTTTAGCAATTGATTCTCATGACATGTGATAGGTAGCTAATTTATTGCCATTATGTTGTTACGTGAATTCTACACCAGACCAAAGACAGTGCGACAATCACACTGCTATCGACGGAAATCAAACCGGGACCTTCAGTGTGGCAGTCATAGCTCGTCGTCTTAAGTCGCCAGAGTTGTGTACCTGCTTGTAATATAATCAACAGATTTTTTTATTTATTTGCTGTTAACATATTTATGCAGTCAACGGTACTCATTTGTGAACGCTCCGGGGCATAAGGGTTTATTTTTCTTGCGAGATGGAAACAAGAATAAAAGTGCTTCAAATATATACTCTCTGCTACAGATGCACTCGACTGAGTTTTAAATTTGTTTTCTGAACTTTGCCATATTTACAAATGAAACGCAGAATTTTTCTCTTCCATTCAAAATAATTATGAAAAATACATCCGCATTATATTTTTATAAATATACCCTCGGTATGAAGTTTTCGAGATAATCTTTGGCCAGATTTAAGCCATTATAACTAAATGAGTAAGTCTTTTGTTTATTCGCAAAAATCTAACAAAATATTTTAATGAATGACGTTTGGAAAACTTGGTTATTCTGTATCTACTCTGCAATGAACGGTGAGAATGTCGAAATGGTTGACCAATTTAAATACCTTGGCAACATTTTTACTGAAGCGTTTGATCCAGATATTGAAATATAATGCAAAATTGCAGTTGTATGTGCTGCATTTAATGAAATGAGAACCTTCTTTTGCAACGATAATCTAAATCAGAAACTCCGACCAATAATGGTTAAATGTTATAATAGTATATGGTCTGTTCCGTTATACTATATGGCTGTGAAACTTGAAAATTGAATGTAATGAACCGGTTGGAAGTGTTTGAGATGTATATAATGCAGAATGCTCTTCGTATACCGTAAACCGATAAAGTCAGTAATTCAGACGTACTTCAAGAGTACAAGAGCCAATAGAGAGCAATTGTCGAGTGTGAAGGTTAGAAATGTCTCATATTTGGGTCATGTGCTAAGGGGCGAAGGATACCACCTCACTCGATTGATAATCATGGGCAAATAGAGAAACGTCGGGGAGTTGGCAAAAGGCATTTTAAAAAATAAAATGCATTATGCTGACTATTACTTCGGTATTGGAATAAATCTCAAAGTTAAAAAGGTAAACAAAATTCAAGTTTTTACAACATTTTGAATGTATACAAATATTTGTAGACGAATACTGGATTTTACCCATTGCGGGTTATCATTTCAAGGATTAATTGTATCTCAATTAAGACGAAGATGCAAATTGAAAACAGAATAGTATATATAAACACCATGTTCTGTTTCCAATTTGCATCTTCGTCTCTATTGAGATACAATTAATCCATGAAATGATAACCCGCAATGGGTAAAATCTAGTATTCGTCTACAAGTATTTGTATACATTTAAAATGTTGTAAAAACAAAAACTGGTCCAAGTTAAAAATAGCATATAAATTGGAGTGATATCTCCAGGCGTTATCTAGCAATACGTTAATGGCGGTAGCCTTTCACATTGCGTTAGTAAAAAGATCTTCTGCTTAATGCTTAATCCAATCTTCATAGATGGCGCTAGTGTGTAGATTGAACTAAAAAATGTGAAGTGTGGTGTTACTTTGTAGCATATATACAACTTCCAAAAATTAATCAGACATGGTGGTCGTAAGAAGGGTGGAATGGGGAATGTTGTATTACATAAAGCGTGCGCTTAACCCAACCAATGACAGGTCATAAGTCCTGTAAACACCTCTTTCACTAAATTATGTTTCCAATTTACATCTTCGTCTCTATTGAGATACAAATAATCTTTGAAAATTCAAGTGTTTCAGATAATACGTTTAGATACTGTAAACTCATATTTAAGATAATTGAAGACATTAACAGAATAACTTTAAATGCTGACAGTATATTAGACTGCGCTAATATTATTTATTTGGTACACACCCATATTGATTCTGATTACTTGCGTATTTACTATAATAGTTACATAGAGTACTTTGATAGTATTTATTAGTTATATACTTGCAAAAAAAAAGTTTTATCAAAGTACTACATCGTTACTTGGATACTCCACTGTTGGATATAGGCCTGTTCCATTTTTCTTCACTCGTACCTTTTTCCTTCCCCCCCCCCCCCCGCAATTGTCACCGAACCAAAATTTTATAAATATAAATATCTTAAATAAAATAAACTTTTTATATAAAAATACACGGAACCGTAATTATATGTGACGTCCACTAGTTTCGATTATTCCCAAGCTTGTATCCAAGATTCATCGCCCTGATGAAACTTGGATACAAGCGAAACTAGTTGACGTCAAGTATAATTACAATTCAATGTTTAATAATATACGAAATGTTTATTTTATTTTATTTATTTCACTAACGAACTAACCATTACGCTGTGTCCCCCCTCCCCCTTCAAGTGGTACGTAGAAAGAATAAACCGCCGCACTCTCCTTTCCTGACATACTTCTCTCATTTTCTCAACATATACACCGTGTCATGCACGCACGTCGATTTCTCCGACTCCTCACCTGACCGACATTTAATATTTTATTTGTTTATTTGATCGTGCTACGTCATTTCGGTCTACAGCTATTTCTAGTACCGTATAGGTACGTCATTTACACATACTTTCTTTATCATTCTTTCATTCCATGTGGCCAAACCATTGCAATGATTCTTTCATGTAATTTTTATAACACTTATTCGCACTGCATTAGCTTCTAATATTTACATTTGACACTATCATATACAGATCATATCATAATTATAAGTCCTCATCATCATCATCAGCCGTCTGTCATTCACTGCTGAATGTAGGCCTCTCCCAAAGCCTGCCACCGGCCCCTATTCATTGCCGCTCCCATCCATCCATGTCCAGCAATCCTCTTCAGATCGTCGGTCCAGCGGGCAGGGGGACGTCCAACTCTACGGAATCTTGTACGCGGTCTCCACTCCAGAATCCGTCTTCCCCATCGGCTGTCGGTTCTCCGACAGATATGGCCAGCCCACCGCCACTTCAGCCCGCCTACCCGTAGAGCCACCTCAGTCACCATGGTTTGTTGTCGAATAAATTCGTTTCTAAATTTGTCCCTCAAGGTTATTCCAAGCATGGCTCTTTTCATGGCGCGCTAGGCGACCTTGAATCAATAGTCCTCATTTGTTTTAATATTAAATATTTACTTCATTTATTTATATATTATAGTGAAAGACATATTTACATATTTTTTTTATTTTGGCAGTATTCAGTAAAACATCAAAAATCTTTTATTGTATGCGTGATGTAAACCTTATCTCAACATTTGATAACTTGTTTTACATAGTGTTATAATGTAGGAGTTTTGTATTACGAACAAGGTAACTTCAAATTCGAGGGCGCGATAAGGCAGAAACCTTACTCATAATATAAAACAAGTAGGCACTTTAAAACTTCAATCCCTTTAAGATTAACACTTCTGTTTGTATGTTATATCCTGACAGTATAACAAACAAGAGCTTATTCGAACAATGTAATAACAAAGCGAACTTTTATAATATGAATCTTTATATAAAATTTTATATGAAATCACTACACATGTGAACACAAGTATTTTTCTATCTTAAAAGGGGAGGAAATATGGGTAAGTATTTTTAAATATTAATTTAAAACATTTAGTTTTAATAAAAACTTTTATATTAATTGAAGATATTAAAATTCACAATATAAGTGTAGAAGTAGTGGATAAATATGTGTACCTTGGTTATTTATTGGCTTTTGGAAGAGGGGTTAAAGTAAAGGAGATGTTTCGGCTGTCTATAGCATTATCAAATGTTCGCCATCAAATATTAAGCTTTCGATAATGCCTTAGTAAGATGAAACGTGTCATTCTCATAAATTATAATAAAACTAAATAGTCCATTGTTTTGGCCGAAACACTATGATACCTTAACTAAACTTTGTTTTTTGTATTATAAATGTATTTTATAATACAATTGTGATTCAAAAAACAAAGTTTATTCATTAACAGTATAAAGTATAATATAACTGTTAAATTTAAAACACTGTTATAATATCATATTTTTTTATTTTACACTTGAGAATGTCGCGACAGCTGTTTTGTCAACCGATGTTGGCATCGTCACGTGTTACATACAATTAGTTGTAAATTTAAATTTAACAGTTTATAATATTGAAGTATCATAGTGTTTCGGCCAAAACAATGCACTCTATAATAAAACTTCTAGAAAATATACGTTTTTATTTGTATTTATTATTATTATTATGTAGTTTTACATCATTGTTTAAGGTAGTAGTCTGGTAACTTAAGCCAATTTTCATGTCTTTTTTGGAGGGCGTTTTTTTTTGTAGGAAAATAAAAATGTATCGTTTTAGATATTTCTTATTCTTCTTCTTCTTTTTCAGCCTATTCCCGTCCACTCCTGGACAAAGGCCTCCTCCATTTGCTTCCATGTAATTCTGTCCTGTGCAGACTGCATCCAGGTTATTCCGACCGATTTGGATATTTAGGATGTTTTTATTTACATATCAAAGATATAAAAAAAAATAAAAAAAATAAATAGTTTATTATTAAAATTATTATTGATCGAAGTTGGCACCTCGAAAAAAAACGCGTGGGTGGCCCCGGTGATTTTGGCTCTTGATGTTATCTGAAATCAAAAATTCTAAAGACATGTCATTTTGGTCGGAACTACAGAAGTTAAATTTCATGGATAAATAACAAAATGGCGGACTGGGAAAAAAAAAGTCAGAAAAAAGGGGTTGTTAAATAAAAAGTTTACCGGTAAAAAATGTCTCGGTAGTTCCGACGAGAATGACATGTCTTTAGATTAAGAATTACAGATAACATCAAGAGCCAAATTCACCGGGGCCACCCACGTGCTTTTATTTCGAGGTGCCAACTTCGATCAATAATAATAATAATAATAAACTATTAAATAAAATAAAAAACTGTATCTTTAATATGTAAATAAAAACATCCTAAATATCCAAAACGATTCATTTTTATTTTCCTACAAAAAATCGCCCTTCAAAAAAGACATGAACATTGGCTTAAGTTACCAGGCTACTACCTTAAAAAACTATAAATAAAACATGTATCACTTTATCTTCTAACCGTAGTTATGTATTCATAAATGATCATTTAATTTCACTGAGATATTTGGAAATATACTTGTTTACCCCTTGCATTGTATTTTCAAGCAGAATTTTCTCATGATTAATCTTCTTCCCGACAAAGTTTTCTTATTAGAAGCAAACTTATATAAATTACAATTAGTTCATTACTTTCCCTTAACAAATAGGTACTAGTTTACGCGGATTTGATTTATAAGGAAATGGTTTGCTAGCTGAGGAAAAATTAACTTTTCCGGTTCTAAACTTTATTTATTGTATCGGAGGCGTAATCAAATTCGTAACAGTACTTTTGTCCTTCGAAGTTGGAGTATTTTATTTCACTTTTCGTTGTTATGTCCCTGTTTGAGAATATCCAACTGAGAATTTTAATACGTCTTTGAGAAGGGAGTTGAGCCGAGTTTATGAAGACGTTTTGAAAATCTTTCATAATTAATTTTATTAATCAGAGCAGCCTTAAGAGTTTGCAGGCTGTAAAGAGTCTTTATATAATTAAGTGAAGTAAGTTGTCTACTTGGATTACTACAACTTCCAAATTCAGGAGAAAACAAAATATTATTATATTAAAACAGAGCAATACAAATATATTTTTAAAAATTCAATATTTTTACAAATTAGATTTTTGTGCAAATATCTGTATTTATTTGTTTTTCAAATACATTTAATACTCATTTTTAATTTTTTTAACAATGATGTAAAACTGCATTTTAAATATTCATTACGAATTACAACATTTATTTTCAATGAGTCTTTTTTTATAATTTGTGTTAATGACATGTTTTGTCTATCTACGGCATAATCAAATATAGCTAAAATCAAACGCTTTGATATTTTTGCAATGTTTGAGCAGAATACGGTGGTTATGGTAATTGACTTGGATTAAAGCATTGTTGAAAATAATAAAGGGGTAGGCAGAAAGAAGGGTCTGCCACACTTTTCTATTTTGACATATTTCTCTCGCTTCTTCAACATTCAAACATCTTGTCATGCACGCGCGTCGATTTCTCTGACTCCACATGTGGTTGAAATTCCGCAGAATATTTAATGTATTTCTTGGCACTTGTTGAAGTTAATATATGAATAAAATGTTTTCGTAGGGTTTGAATACTAAATAATATTATGTAAATCAAAAAAGTATTTTAGTGTTTCAAAACAAAGTGTTTCTGAGAAAAACGTTTTTTGGGAATTTCAAATTTGTTTATAATTCTAAGTATTATATAAACGTGGCACGATCAAATAAATCAAGTATTGAATGCCGGCCAATTCTTTCTGCCTAACCCTTTCGTCGAGACGGCGTGACAGTTAGTAATAGTTTTCTCAGGTTGGTCTTCTGCGATGCGTAGACTCGATCCATGTGTTCTTCTCGTTTGCATCTGTAATATGAAAAAATAACAGAATACACCTATTGAGTCTTCTCGTCTTCGAAATCTTGATTCCGCATTTTATATTATTTATCCTAAATACAGGTCAAAAAAACAACTAGACATATCAGATCTTACCGAATTTGAGGCCTTGAAAATAGTATACAGAGTGATCACGGAAGAGGTCACAGACAATACCGATAAACTTAAAAAACTCAGATATACACAGCCACTGGACTAAAACTGTAATAAATATCATTTACCAAATGCGTGGACAAAGACAAAACAATCAAAGATAAAATACAACAATCTGGAACTCTACAATGGCCTACTATTGGAACAAAGTCTTACCCAACGATAATTTAAAAATAAACCTGTAAAATCATACTATATTTATAGCATGAAAAATTTAAATATAATTGTATTACTTATAACCTTCTTCTTAATGCAGGTCTTGTGGCTTGTTTCTTTAGAGGAATTGGCCTCCTGTGAGGTTGACTCCCAGCTGTCGATCTATATCTTTGGTGGTCCGTCCGGGGTTCACCTACCTTGGGGTTGGGCATGCACCACAATGAGAGAGAGTCTGGATGTATATATTATTTTAACATGTATCTTCTCTTTTGCCTCCATCACCCAACAACATCTTCGACCTAGCAAATTTCCATTATCCTTGAGCTCTCAATTCTATTTCGTAGTGTCTCGTCAGATACATGTATGTTTCCAAATGTCTTTATTTCTGACAATCTGAGCGCGTTTTAACGCATTTTGGGTTTTTCCAGTAAAATAAAATAAATAATTCTAGTTTATGGCTTATTCTAGTATGTGAATTAATGCATTCATAGCTTTGGTTATATTTTGATATGGCCCTTGTAAAATCAAAATTTCAAACTTTATTAGATATAGACTTATTTTATTTCTTATGAAATAAAAATTACCTTATTAAACGCTTAGGCATTAACACTGTGGAACTCCATAGTCATGTACTTAGTAAATTTAATAACTTTGTTTAATCCACAAAATATTTAAAATATATTTAAAAACACGACATGTTTCGGAGGATACCTCCATCTTCAGGTGTAAAAATATAATAAAAACTAAACAAAGAAATAATGTAAAATGCGCATTTAAAATTTGATACAATAATTTAAAATTTGAAATTAACCTGGGCTATTTGTTATAAGTACTAATAATTATTTTTTATCAGTAAGACAAAAAATAATTATTTGTCTGCACTTAATAGCTAATTGTATACATTACTCTATTTCCCTCCCCCCCCCCTCTCTTTCTACATAAGCCACCTTCCCTTAATGTTATTTATTTCTCGATGTACAATTTTTAGTATGTATAAAGCCCTGAGGAAGCTCGCATAGAGCGAAACCGGTAGGCCCTTATTCTCAAAAATGAAGTGGTTGTGTTGTAAAAAAAACTGTGTAATTAATTTTTAAATATGTCGAACCACCAAGTAATTACTTCTTATCAAAGTTCTTATGAAAGAGTTCATGTGTTCAAATAGGTTCGAATTGATATCGAAACATTAATAAAGCAAGTAGTATTCCCTCCAGAAATTTTATTTCTCCCAACAACAAACTGATGTCTGTAAATTATCCTGACGGGCAAGTCACATTCAATTAATAATTAGAATTCTACTGAATCTCTTTTTAATTAATTCTGAAAACATCTGTTCTGTTTTGTTACTATATTTAAATAAAACCAGCCTGCAGAAAATTACGACATTGATTTGAATTCACTTTATGTTGGATCAAAATATTGAAAGAGCGAATTACTTAAAGATAAGTATAAATGCTATTTTTTGTCTTATATTCAAATAAACATTATATTTTTAAATAATACGATTGAAGATAAAACCCGTCTATTATGTGTTTGTAAATACAAGTTTTGTTTATTTTTTGATTTTATATAGAAATAGATGCGGTAGAAATAATATCCCTTGACTAATGTTTGTTAAATCTATCTTAGTTTATCGAATAAAATAAAACCTCATTGTCAAAATGGGAAATCGGAAAATTTTATGATATCCAAGCTCTTTCTGCTATAAAGTGGTGAAAACATAACTTGCATACGAATGCGCTAGTAAACAATGTGATTTATGCTTACGCTTCCTAAACCACAGAGTGTTTTTCTTGTAGCCTGATATAAAAGAACATTCTACCCAGTTTGAAATGAAAATATCTTCCGCCAATAGATAATAAACCAACCTTTAGAATTTGCATCTCAATACACTGCGTCAGTTCGCATACGTACTCGTTTCGATTGCGACCTTTCCCGAGAAAAATATTCAAGGAATTTCCATTTTATGACGTGAGACTCGTGCTCTAGTGAACCGCTTGCAGGGGGATGTTGAGCGCCTTTGAGTGCATTGAAGTTGCAAACATTCCACACTTAGTGAAGGTACAAGCCTATATAATAAGGGAGAAATATCCAATGTCAAAAATGCGATAGATTTTTAAGACGCAGGACTCGTGCATACTCTAGTGAACCAGTTGCAGGGTAAAGTTGAGCGTCTGCGAGTGTAAATAGGGGAGAGAAGTGTAATTTGAAAAAAAAACGATAGATTTTTATGACGTGGGATTCATGCTCTAGTGAACCGGTTTCAAAGGGTAGTAGAGCACCTTTCAGCGCATACAAGTCGCAGATATTCCACACTTAGTGAAAGTACAAGTTTACATACTTACGGGGGAATAGATCATCGATGAATTCATATTTCAATATACGAAACATCAAAAATCGTGAAACTTCTGTAAATTGTGTCATGTATCGGATACAGAAAAGCGTAACATGTGACGGTAGATTTTATTTAAAAATACATTTGATAACAATTACATTAGAATCAACTGCAATTTCGTTCATTTTAAACCCCTGACGATGCTAACATCAGTTAACGAAACAGCTGTTGTGACAAAATATATTAAATTGTGATCTTTAAAACAAAGTTTTTAACTAAACAGTTAGTCACCAAAGTAGTCAAAGCTGTTAATTTAGATAGTTATTTAATTTAGAAATTTTTACAGTATTTGTACTCGTACATTCCTCAAGACATCATATCATTTATAAAGAGGAATACTGCTGTAAAAATGTCACAAGTATTTGAGAGAAACGTGTTGCTTTGAAGGTTGTTTTTTTTTCTGGAAGAAAATATATGGAAATGAGTTGTCCTGAATAATTTACAAAGAGCAAGTACCGTGTCACGATACTATTTTCTCTGACAGAGACACCGTTACATTTTACATCAATCAAAGAAATAAAACTAAAATTATGTGACATGTAATTTTTTTTTCCAAAATGCGCATTGTTTAATTGCTGATATACTAGTGCATTCACACTGTGGAATTCAATGATATTATTTTATGTGAATTCAAAACTGTAGATTTAATTTTTTTTGTTCATAAAAAAGCTTATATTTCAATTAAAATCTATTTAATGATAATAAAATGAAATGTGATTTTGCCCATGTAATTCTTTGATTTAAGCATATATTTTTTTTGTTGCATGCCATGTATTTTCAAAGGAACTTTTTTATTTATTATCTGTGTTAAATTAAAAGTTCGATTTCAGATAATGTAGTAAGCTTGAATATTTTTTATACTAAAAAAGAATACGTAAAAGTTATATTTTGTGTAATTTATACACAAAGAATATAAAAATAAAAGCACTTTATAAAAGCGTGTTAAAAATGACAAACGATTACGTTTTTGTGCGAAAAATTCTGAAAACAAGTTACTAGTACTTTGTCCTTAAAATTTTGATGAAAAATACATGACGGATCAGAAATACAATGAATGCCGAGTAAAATTTGGCAACGATCGCAAAATTCTCATAAAAATAAGGTCAATGTCAGGAGTCTTAAAACATGACGAGGGTGTATCAAGGATGGAGTTGTGTGTGAATTATTTAAAACAGGATACTGAAGAACAAATTTATGGGCTTCTGTCGATACTACCATCCCCTGGGACAAGACGTGACAGAATATGGTGAAGGTTGTTTTGATCCTATCATAAATTTCCTTTATTTGTTATATTTTGTTAATTTTCCACATATAGTGCAAACAAGAATGTTCAATATAATATATCGATAATAAATTATTTGTCACTTTGAATAAAAGTTATATTTACACACAAACTTTCAAATGACTTATTACATTTGGGTTTTAGGAAATCGGGGTTCCCCACGAAAAGGGACACTTTCGTGGGTTTTAAACCCTTCATTAAATGATTATATTTATTTTTGGTTATCTATTCGAAAATTGAATTTGGGAAAAAAATTAAAAATACGTATATTTATTATATCGATAAAATTGTGTTTGTATTGTATAAAATTTTTTAGAAAGCTAAATTTGATAAAACTCGTATTTTAAAATATATTTTATAACTACAAATAATAAATGATTGAATATGATTGAATATGATTAATCTACGAGTATGTAAATTTATAAATTTATATATACAAATAAACAAACCATCACGCCGTTACCCCGGAGGGGTAGGCAGAGAGAATGGACCGCCACACTACTCTATCCTGGCACACCTCTCTAGCTTCCTCCACATTCCGCATTCATACAACGAGTCATACACGCATGTCACTTCTTCTCCCGACTTCTAACATGACCAATCTTAAAAGTTTAGTTTTGTAATGTTTAATGATGAAATAAACTGATTTGATTTGATATAGTTAATGATTGTTTACACAAAATAAATATTTAAACACATTTTTCGTGTATGCGGTCAGTTTTGACTGGTATTATTTTTTATTTACAGTTCTGCTTTTGGTATAACAAATATTAAGAATTAATCTAAATAATAATTTAAAGTTCATGAACGTTCGAAAAAAATAATTTTAATATCTGTCAAAACTGACCAAATTCATGAAAAAAAATTGGTTTAAATATTTATTTTGTATATATTATATTAAATTATACAGTAATGAAACACTAGACTTATGAAGGGCTTCTGTCCTGTCTTTTGTTCGAAACATGTTTGTGTTTATTTTATTTTAATTTTTATTACCAATAAATAAACATTGTTCAATATCTATGTTTTTTTCTTTTTCACATCATCTGTGAAAATTCCTCTTTATTACTAAAAGCCCGAAATCATTTATTTATATCATTGATTATCTTTAATTTATTCATATTTAAAAAAATGCATGTAAAAAAACATTTTAAAGTTAAACGCTTTTTAAAAGTCGAGAACTCGGAAATCTACTGTAACATTGTTTGACAATCTAAACATAACAAAATGATGATAGATAATCAAATGATTTTACTGAAATCTCTTGATGAATTAAATAAAACGATGTTTTTAACTACTTCCACGTGTGTCTTTATTCGGAGAGCAACCGGTTTCGCCAGGCTCGCAGGCATCGACAGACTGGTGACATCGACAGACCAGTCTGTCGATGCCAGGGAGCCTGGTGAAACCGGTCGCTGTCGAAATTAAGACAAAAGAGGAAGTAGTTAAAAAACATCGTTATAAATATAATTAAATAATTATTATGATGATAGATGTTTCATTATATGTATAAATGTAGGACCTCTAACAATTAAATTCAATTACATACCTCACCCATATTTCAACATTGCGAAACGTCTCAATCAATGTTGTTATGCCGAGAAGCTTATGCATAAGGCTCTACATACCCTATTCCGTGTAACTAAGTCCCTAAGACTCGGATGTTTCCCTGGCATGTTTGCGTGCAATGGTTTGACCTAGTCCCACTAAGTGGTGGTCCGTAAATGGATCAAATAAAATAACAGTAATGATGGAGTGTAAAATTTAAAAAAAATAATCAATAAAACTTTTTTTTTGTTTTTACGTCACTTTATTATTAAACTTATTAAACGCAAGGCATTAACACTGTGAAATTTCATATTACAAAATTCTTATGAAATTGAAAAAGTATGTTTAATCCACTATTTAATAAAAATGTAAAAATAAACACGATATGTTTCGGAGGATACCTCCATCTTCAGGTGTTAAAATATGTCCGAAACATGTCATGTTTTTTAATATTTTTTTATTAAATAGTGGATTAAACAAAGTTTTTCAATTTCCTAAGTATAATACTTTATTATTAACTGTTGAATTTACAACGCTGTTAATCATATCATATTTTTTTATTATACACTTTTTGAGAATGTCGCGACAACTGATTAACCAAACGATGTTGGCATCATTCGGTGTTACAAACTACTGATTTGTAACATGAATATAACAGCTGATGATACTTACATCAGTTGGCGAAACAAGTGTTGCGACCTTCTCAAAAACTGTGTAACAAAATATTTTGATATTATTAAAGTGTTGTAAATTTAACATAACAATAGATTTTCGGCCAAATCAATGGACTATCACTTTATAATGTTATATTGAACCAACTGGTTTCGTTTCCGCCGGAATTTCGAAGAGCTCACCGGTTCTTCCAATAAAACAAAATTTATCCACGACCTTCGTGGCAGAGTGGCAAGCGCTATGACTACTACACCAAAGGTTCCGGGTTCGATTCTCGGCGTTGGCAGTGTGATTCTCGCGGTGTCTTTGGTCTGGTGTTGAATTCTCGCTACAATAAAATTGCGACAGATTAACCACATATCTCTATGAATCAATATAATAAAATAAAAACAAATTGTATACTTAAAAAAACGCGTATACTTCATAACGCCATCTCCTCTTAATGGCGTAGGTAGAAATAATGGGCTGCCTTTCTGTTTTTACTAATGTACATCTCTTACTTCCCCAACATTCATAAATCGTGGCCTACACGCACGTCGATTTCTCGGATCCTTCAGGCGTTGTTAATTTAATATTTGATCTTTCCTTTCAATGTTTCATTTTGCTTAACATATTTGAAAAGTCGATTGAAATAATGATAATTTTGTAAAAGACAATGTGAACGTGAATTAAAATTATAAATCCTTTATATGTATTTTCAATTTATTATGTATTACAAAAGTCAGATAGTAGCTTGTATATTTACTACCAAACGGCTGTGTCTTGCTTATGATAATACTTATTTTGATTTGTGGTATTCTTTTATTGCTCGTTTATATTTGAGCTTTTAAATTTCGAACTCTTTTTGTAGAAATAATTTTTGATATAAAAATTTATACACATTTATATAACAACCTAATTGTGTCGTTCTATTCCATTAATCAGCAAGCAGTTGGTGTGTATTTGTAGGTCATGAACAAACCAAAATGTCATTTAAATCCTGAATAGAGCTTTAGTTCTGATTTAATTTACTTCTCTGCTTAAATGATAATGAACTGTTAAATTTACAGCACTATTAAAATATCACTTTTTTTTTACACTTTGGAGAATGTCGTGATAGCTGTTTTGCCAACCGATGTTGGCATCTTGTTTTTTGAAACACTTGGTGATGGCAATATCTGTTGGCGAAACAGCTGTTTTGACATTCTGAAAAAGTGCATAATAATAAAAAATATATATTATAACACTGTTGTAACTTTTATAGTTAATAATGTTGAAGTATCTCAGTGTTTCGGCCAAAATAATGGATTATCAAGTGTGATTCAAAGTTTAGTTCTTGTAATGAAAAACATATAATCGAACCTACGTTAAATAGATAAAAAGGTGTGATGAAATTAAATTCAAAAATGCTTTCATTCAAAATTTCTAACTAATTTTAATTTAATAATTTTTTGAGTAAAAGTAATAAAGGGATTTCTCAAAGAGATACACATATATACGAATATTAGATATATTGTAAAAATGCGTAAATACTGCCACTGCTTGAAAAGAGGTCGACAAGAAATCTCGAACCCCCGACCCATCCTTCAGTCGGGCACGGATCGCACACCCCTACCGAGGGTTGTAAGAAGATGTGGCGACCTACCCCACTTCAGTAGGCCGTTATTGTTTCGTCTTAGTTGGAGGATACACTTTACCAATCTTGAACCGCCATTTCTAAGTTACTACAACATTATAACGAACTGAGCGAATTGCAGAATTGCTGATGAAAAATATTGATTTTTTAACAATACTTGTAACGCAAAACAAACCATTTTTTGCTGTGGGCCTATGATCTGGAGCTGCGATCTGTTCTTTAGAGGGTTGCTTTTTCTTTGAGATGGATTCACAGCAATATTTTTAATTTACATTATTTTTTATCTTTCAAATTACTTGTTCAAGGCAGGTATCATTATTAAAATTAAAAATTATAGAGCTAATTTTTAGTCTAACTGCTTTATCTATGGCTAACATGTTTACTTCTAATATTTTCTTTACAGGTGAGGGAACCAGGAAAAATGATAACCCGATCCACACTTCGTGAATGGAAATAGAGAAAATGAAGATACATCAGAAAAAAATATTTATTTAGGCATTTTAATCTAGGGATATTATTGATGGCCAAATTATAAAATGCCATTCGTGAATCGTCCTTCTGGATAACCTGGACGTTGTTTAAGGAGACCACCCTCATCTGGTCCTGTTTTTCCAGCATTCATATGTCGTTGACAAATGGACGAAAATGCTCTACTATCTGATCGTTTGAATTGTCATTGACCTTCTGATTTGATACCTGAGGAGATACGAGCATGTTTCTCCGTGACCCGTAATAATCTGAGAGAATTCAAACGTCGTAGATTGCTTTTTTCTGAACTCTCTTGACTCTTTAATGCTACCCCTGTTTTCTCTTCCTTGGTGTAGAAGTTTCATGTTTTCCAAAAGTTATTCTATTGTGAATCCACAACACAAAGTGTTAGCAAATATAAAAGAATTACAAAGTAATTGTTCAACTTTATACATTTATATTGTTTATTGCGTTATTCTTCTTCTTCTTCTTTGCTAGCCTTCTTCCCTCCACTGCTGGATATAGGCCTCTTCCAATTTCCTCCACTCGTCTCTATCCTGCCCCCCTTGTATCCAAGATTTTCCAACCCTTTTGACAATATGATCGGTCCATCTCATCGGTGGCCTTCCGACACATTACCTATTTTTCCATGGTCTCCAACTGAGTATCCTGGGTGCCCATCTGTTGCCACCCTGTCTAGCTAAGTGTCCAGACCATTGCCATTTCAATTTTGCCACTTGGTCCATGACGTCAGCAACCTTGGTGCGGCGTCTGATTTTTCTTTCCTTATGCGGTCACGCAAGCTCACACCAAGTATCTGTCATTCCATGGACCTCTGTGTACACTTGAGCCTGTGGACACTTTTTGCTGTAAGAGTTGTCGTCTCTAGTCCGTATGTCATTATGGGTAGTATACACATGTCGTAGACCTTTCTTGCAATATTACTTACAAGTATAGGGTTTCAGTGGAAAAGCCACAATAGAGCATTTCGTAAATATTAAATAAATTTGCGTTTTTTTGGAATAGGTGGATTTATTTTATTTTTCACTTTTTATACTTTTCTAGTGAATTTACCTTACATTTATACAGTTTATTACTATTTACATAAATTCATATACAAATCACCCATTTATTACAAAAACCATTTTAAATTTTCGTATGAAGCATTCACTTTGTGGTGAGATATTTCAATTTTTGTTTATTATTATATTTAAAAATAAAATAGAAATAACACTGCACTTTTTTTTCACCACTATGCGGTTATTTTAATTGCCGACTAGTTTCGCTTGTACCCAAGCTTCCTCAGGGCTTCGTTATAACAGAGGAAGCTTGGGTACAAGCGAAACAAGTCGGCAATTAAAATAACCGCATAGTGGTGAAAAACAAAGTGCAGTGTTCATATTTTCATTTTATTTTAAATATAAATAATAAAAATAATAAAAACCATTTTATTTCTAATATCATTTCGTGATATTCATGTAGATACGAGTATAATAAAAAAAACATAATCCAATACTACGTATATATTCGACTTTCGACTATTTCATATTCATCTTACTTGTTATAATTTAATCATTCTTTTACAGTCATACACTCAAGGGTTGTTAAAGAAACTTCAACATGCATTTCCATCTTAGGTTTTCTCGATAGTATTTGGTTTGCATTCACTGCTCTTGGTGCGCTGTTCGTTCCAAAAGCTTATACCAATCCTTTTATTATTACTTTTCGTTTACATATCCTTTGCGAGAAAGCTGCCAAATCCAACATTTTCAATCGCTTATTGCAAGAGTCTCCATTTCTACTATCTAGCAATTTTTTAGTATCCTTTTGTTATTTTTTTTTCACGTTGTTTGATTATATTATTATAACATATATGAAAGTGAAGCTTTGAGTTTGCAGAAGAAGGGTTAATGTAGGATTAATCCTGTAGAAATAAGGTTACTTAGAAGAATGTGCGAAAAAAACAATGTATGAGAGAATATCTAATGATGAAGTAAGAAATAATGTAAAGCGGATGAAGCGTGATAAATAAAAATTAAGAATGGGTCACTTTGATGGTTTGGACATATGGAACGAATGGATAAAGGAAGAATGGTTATAAAGATGTATGCAATTAGTGTGAATGGAAAAAGAAGTCCAGGAAGGCCAAGAAAGACATAACATGACCAAATATAACAATTACTGAAAGGAGCTGCAATGTTAAAAGTAGGAACCATCGACGAGCGTGCATTTCACGGTGTGTGAATGTAGAGGAGGCGGGAAATTTATGTCAGGATAGAACAGTGTGGTGGTCCATCCATTCTGTCTACCCCTCCGGGGAAACAGCGTGATAGTTAGTTATATTGACCGTAAAATAAAGTTTGCTTACATATAAATTGATTTATCTAAACATGTTTCCAAGGTGAAGGACCTTTACTAACGGAATAACGATATTTCCATATTATTTTGATTATTTATTAGAAAGAATGCTAAAAAAATATTTGTTAACGATGTAAATGGAACTAGAAATAGAGGAAGACCGGGGAAAACGTTGCATGATCAAATAAATCAAATATTGAATGTCGGCCACGTGAGGGGTCAAAGAAATCGACGCGCTTGCATGACACGATGGATGAATGTTGAGGAAGCTAGAGAAACATGTCAGGAAATAAAAGTGTGACAGTCCATTCTTTCTGCCTACCCTTCCGGGGAGACAACGTGATGGTTAATTAGTTAGTTAGTTTTTCTTACGATTCAAAATATTTAAATTTATTTTGTGGAAAAAAAAATTTGATTCATATAATATAATGGAAAAGTGATTGTATTTATTTATTGTTTGTTACTTGAAGAATATAATTCAATGATATTTAACAATATATAAGAAAATGCACGTTTTATAAAAATATCGTTAAATACAATAATGTGTTGTTTTTTAAACAATACGAATATATGTTCTCTACATGTGTATTCGTCTCCGTCTCCATCTCCTGGCATCTTTTTTGACCTTGTTACGAATAATAATGAAGTCTGAAAATTGACACAAACATCAGTCGAAGTTGATACCAAGACACAAAAATAAAATCTATCTTCAAACTAACTAACTAACCATAACGCCGTCTCCCCGAAGGGGTAGGCAGAAAGAATGGACTGCCACACTTTTCTTTCCTGACATATTTCTCTTGATTCCTCAACATTCATACATCGTGTCATGCACGCGCGTCGATTTCTCCGACTCCTCACATGACCGACATTCAATATTTGATTTATTTGATCGTTCCACGTTTTCCTCGGTCTTCCTCTATTTCTGGTTCCATTTACATCATTAACATATATTTTTTTTACCATTCTTTCTTTATTCATTCTTTCCATATATCCAAACCATCTTAATGATCCTTTCATTATTTTGTTCATGACACCACCATTCGCACCGCATTCACTTCTTATATTTTCATTCGACACTCTATCATACACAGAGTATCCACACATTCGTCTAAGAGATCTCATTCTACTGCATTTATTCTACTTTCATCCTTCTTTTGCCAGTTCCATGCTTCGCTTCCAAACATAAGGGTCGGTAGAAGAACACCATTGTGCACTGCCATTCTAGCTTTTTTGGATATATGTCTATCTTCAATATAAATATATAATAAAACATCTGCAAAAAAGAATGTTTTCATTAATTTTAAACATGTTTTAAGTTAGAATAAAACCAAAAGTAAATAAAAATGTAAGAATCTACATATTAAAAGTGTTCATAAAATGAATATTGTTTTTCAGTGTTTTATTATAGGCATTAAAGTAACATATTTGTGAGATTAATTAGCAATTCGATATAATAATAATAAACATAAAAATTTATGTAATTTGACAAAAGTAAATTTCATTTCATTCTACTAGTTCATTAGTCTCGACCGGTTTCGGAAGATCGCTGGCTTTTTCAGGGTGACTAGAGAATGACAACAAACTTCTACCAAACAATTTTAAATAACTACATTAACAATTTAATAATCTTGACAGCCTTCATAGCAGAGAGGCAACAGCTTTGACTGCTATACCAAAAGTCCCGGGTTCGATTCCTGGCGATGACTTAGTCTCGTACAAAAATTGACGTACAAAAACAGTTGATAGACTAGCTACCTATATCATACCATGAGATTGAATAGCTGACAAAGTCTTTACATTAATTGGGTTCAAATAATCTGTTGTATTACATATAAAAATGTGGAAAGCAACAGGAAACTACTAAATTGAAGACATCCCAAGATCCAGCAATAAATGTAATACTTTGGAAAAAAAAATCCCTAGTGTTGAAACTTGAAACAAAAAATTGTATCATCTTTATGTCATATTTAAAATGTAACAGCACAGTAATTTAATATCATAATATATAATATATCGTATATGAACCCTTAAAATTAATATATTTATATTGAAGTTATTTACGGTTTTTTAGAACTCCATATTAAATAATAATTTCTAGATGTTTTGTTATAATTTATTGGAAAGACATATTTTGCCTTTTTAAGGTATTATCAAACGTCAACGAGAAATTTTATAATACCTTAGAAAGGCAAAACATGTCATTCCCATAAGTTTTAATAAAACTTCTAGAAAACAGACGTTTTCATTCGTATTAAATTGTATTTAAATAGCTTTTTGTAATACTTTGAAAGCCAAAACAAGTCAAATGTGAAGTAATAGCGCCTGAACTATTTCGAGATGCGAATAATCTCATTTTATTTTATCTCCGTTTCCCCTCGGTTTCATCTCCGGGCGAGCACGCTAGACCCCGTTTGAGTAAACAGTCCAGATAGCCGGGCCGAAAGCCCACACATCCCGGGTAATGGAGGCGATACGCGCACAAAGAAACGCCCGCAAATATTTGTCCGTTTCAGATGCGTGCCACAGGCGAGGTTCCCTGTGATGCACACTGGCGCACAGGCAAATGCGCTCGCAGGAAAATGTCATATAATGAAAATATAGCTAATTTTTTTATATCGTTTGTTATAAAACATCAATAATTTATTTATTGTTCCTTTAATAATGATCTGTCTCCACATTAAAAACAAATTATTTTAAATATCTACTCTCATTAAAAAAAAATCCTCTTCAAATTACTCTCTTATCGGAGGTTGGAAAACATCATCATCAAACCAGTTTATTTTCTCAAAAGATAGTTTCAAACATAATTAAGGTTTCTTCTTCTTCTTAAAGTGCCCTGCCAGGTCCCCCCAACGTTGGCGATCACTCTGGTAAACTCTTCCCTATCCTGCGCTGTCCGGAATAGCTCCTCCACAGTTCCTACACAGCCCTCTATTTTTCCCTTCAAAATTAGATGCAGCAGGCGATATTTTTCTCCTCGTAGAACGTGACCCAGATATGAAAGCTTGCGGACCTTGATCAATGTCAGGAGCTCTCTATTTACTCCTGCACGATTCAGGACTTCTGTGTTCGTCACTCTCTGTCCATCCTGAATATTCTTCGGTGAAGCCACATTTCAAATGCCTCTAACCGGTTCATTGTATTTATTTTTAATGTTCATGTCTCACACCCATATAACAGAACAGGCTACACATAACATCTTAACATCCTCTGTCTTAGTTTTAAGTTGACATTGTCATTGCAAAATAGTGACTTCATTTTGTTAAATGCTGTTCTGGCTGCTTCAATCCGACATTTCAACTCTTCATCTGGGTCAAGGGTATCTGTAAGCATGCTGCCGAGGTATTTGAACTTTTCCACCTTTTGTTCAGTCGCATCACCGAATCATTATGATCCAGTCTTCCGAATGTCATCCACTTAGTTTTACTGACATTAATAGTTAAGCCCAACTGTTCTCCGGAATTATTAACCATATTCAGTACGTCTTAAGGTTTAAAACATCTATTTAGTACAGGTAAAATATAATAAACAATATCAAGAACGCGTGAGAGGTGGTTTGACTTGAAATCAATCACTCCCTAAAGTCAAGACAAAAACACGTTTTTTAACCATCAACTAACTAACTATCACGTTGTCTCTCCGGAGAGGTAGGCAGAAATAATAGATGGCCACATTAAAATGATACATTATGACTACTAAAAGCCACACTAAAATGATACTAGGGCCACACTAAAATGATACATTTTGACATACTTTCTCGCATTCTCTACTTTCTCTACATACATTGATTTCTCCGACTATTTGGCCGACATTTAATGTGATAGTTAGTTAGATTTTTTGTTTTAATGATTATATTTCAGTTATGGCACGCTACTGTCGATACACGTATGGCTGCACTATGCAATATGTTTCTAATGATTCTAACTGACCGCCAGATAACGGAAGTGTTTACTATCTTGTACCAGTCACTACGGTGCTATACTGCACGGACATAATGGAGCACTTACTCGTGTTGGTGTATTTGGGTATCAGATTGTAGAGTATGTTTGATAAAGTGACATACTCGTATATATACATACACATACGATATGACCTAGCATATGTAACAATATAATTCAATTGTTCAAACATATATAACACTATTATATCTATAGATATCTGTGTACCTACAGAGAAAATAGAACACATACTTACTCCATTATAGCCAACGTATTGCTCCGATGAATAACTATATCTACTGAAGCAAATATAGCAGTACATAATAGAGATTTAGTCAAAAACCTTATTTCAATTTCAATTTTCTAAAAAAATAAATATAACAAAACTAACTAACGGACTGCCACACTTTTCTTTACTGGTAAATTTCTCTTGATTCCTCAACATTCATACATCGTGTCATGCACGCGCGTCGATTTGTCTGATTCCTCACATGGCCAACATTCAATATTTGATTTATTTGATCGTGCCACGTTTTCCACGGTGTTCCTCTATTTCTGGTTCCATTTACATCGTTAACATATAATTTTTTACCATTCTTTCTTCATTCATTCATTCCATATGTCCAAAACATCTTAATGGTTCTTTTCATTATTTTGTTCATAAGGCCATCATTCGCACCGCATTCACTTCTTATATGTTCATTCGACACACTATCATACACAGAATATCCACACATTCGTCTAAGAGATCTCATTTCTACTGCATTTATTTTACTTGTTTCTTTCTTTTGCCAGTTCCATGCTTCACTTCCATACATAAGGGTCGGTAGAAGAATACCATTGTGCATTGCCATTCTAGCTTTTTTGGATAGGTTTTTGTTTGCGATGACAACTTTAAGGGCACCATTCACTTTGTTGCCTAACCCAATCCTTCTTTCAATATCCCTCTCCACTCACCGATCTCTCGTAAACATACTACCTAAATATACGACGTATATATAAAAATCACAGAAAATTATTTTCCTAATCGTTTACAATTGCATTAAAAAAGAAGGGAAATTTTGAAATAAAGTGGTAAAAACTTTGTACTACTTTGTACTACAATTAAAAAAACAAGATAAGCAAATACCATTTTAATATACATGATGCTTTCTGAGGGTAGCCTCACTATTTTGAAAAATGTCCACATCTGAAGAGATGCGGTATAAAAGAATTATTGCCCTGCCCACTGGCATTACCTTAGATAGATTATGTATGGAAGTGAAGCTTGGAGCTGGCAAAAAAAGGTTGAAAGAAGGATAAATGCCGTAGGATCGTATAATCTAATATATATTCACTGATCACTGAAAAGAATGTTAGGGAAAACGATATACTCGTATGATAGAATACCGAACGATAATATAAGGAAAACATATAAAGCAGATGATTGCAACATATGTAAGTAAAATTGAAAAAGGATCCCTGAAATCGTTTGGACATATGGAACAAATAGACGAGAGAAGAATCGTTAAAACATTGTAGACAAACAATGTGAGTGGAAAGAAATACGTAGAAGACCAAGGAAAGTTTGGCATAGTCAAATAAATCAAATACTAAAATGGGGTCACATTCAAAGATAGACAAATCGATGTGAGTGCATGTTACTAATTTTGAATATCTAGGAATCTAGAGAGAATAGTCATGACAGGGTAGTATGGCGGTCCATCCTCTCTACCTACCCCTCCGTATAAATTGCGTGATAGTTAGTTGAATAATCAGCATACTAACGTTAGTTTCTTCTTCACTAGTTTTAATCCTAATGATTCGTTTACAGCAAAGTGTAACATTTTTTCTGGTTCTTGGGATGCTACTTGGATTTTTAATGTGGTAGTTTCCCGTTGCTTTACATATATGTTTACTACGGGTTATTTGAACCCAATTACTGTATACAATTTTTTGCTTGATTGATTCTCATGACATGTGAATCATGGCAAATCTATAGTCATTTTAGTATCACGTGAATTCTACACCAGACTAAAGACAGTGTGACAATCACCCGGGACCTTTGGTGTGGCAGTAATTGCTCTTATCACTCTGCAACGAATGTCGTCTGTTTTCTAGAAACACTCATATATTTTATGAAAGTAACATTTATCGTTTATATAACCACAATCTGCGGTTTATATTATACTTGTATACAAAGTGTTAATTTTATTTATTGTTTCTTGACGTTATTCTTCATACATTTGATAATGCCTTAGCAAGACAAAACATGTCATTCCAATTAAATATAAAAAAAACTTCTAGGAAACAGATATTTATGTTTATATGATTTGTTTAATTTATAATGTATATTTTCATTGATTGTGGATATGTTAAGCAAAACACATTGAAAGGAAAGATCAAATATTAAATGTCCATATGAGGAATCGGAGCAATCGACGTCCGTGCATGACACGATGTATGAATGTGGATGACGTTTGAGAAGTATATTAAGAAGCGAGATAAGTATGTCCATTAATTTTGCCCGGGCTTAATTATTCGTTAGTTCGTAAATTTAAAAATATATTTTTAATTATAGACCAAAACAGTCGTCAAAATATTATATTCACGGCATAAAGGATTTTCTACCCTTTAAAAACTCGGTTCACTAACTGTTCAATCGTAATCAGTAATATGTATCAACTTTTAATGTAAATCTTTGTTTTCACACACGATTAAAAAATCACAATTAACAAAACCAAACAGTTTTCTATTTGTTTTCTACACTACTGTCGTACAACAATAATGAGAACGAAATTCTAAACAATTCAGAAATGTTTTTGAACATGGGCATTGTGTGCATTCCAATTTTTTCGAATTACTTTCGGAGAGAATCGAAGAATCTCTCTCTCGCTCTCTTGTATTAAAAATATTGTCGTACTCTTTCTTGGTGCTATGCGGGTTTTTGCCAATTTATATTATGTAATCTGAGTTTCATACCAACATTATCAATATAGTAATACATAAAATACATTTCATATGAGTGGTGACTTAGTATTTAACATAAGTATAACCTTCTCGGAAGAGAACACACATAGCACATAAACATTTGTTGCTCTAGAGCTACCTAGTACTTACAAAGTAGAAGTACTTGTATATACACTATCCACAGATCGCTTGTACAGAGGCTTATATGCTTCCATTTTGTTACTAAGTCAATATAGCCCATTAGAAAGTTACTATCCTTTGTGCCCATGTCCCTAAGAGGTTTGTAAATACGTGTTCTGCCGTATATGATAAAAATAAACCACTCTCTCCATTATTAGAACTAGTAGTAAAAATATATAGAACCCACATGATCGTACCGGGATTCGATGAAAAATACCAAAGATTAAATTATTTTTGGTTTGAAAGATGAAACAGGATATTAAATTATTAACATGAAATTAAATTTGAAGTTCGAACATAGAGAATATGTATTTTTTAATGGAGATCGAAACGGTACGAAATACTGTATGTTTAATTTATTTGATTGATATGTTGTTGGTATTGTTTTATGCATACTTAAGGTATAATAAATTTATTATCAAGCGTTCCTGGTATAATATTCTACTAGTATATATCATATTTTACCTGTACTTAATAGACGCCTTAAACGTTAGTATTGTTTGTAATGTCTGTTTAGATAATAAACTATGTTGATTTGATTTGATTATTAGAAGTGTATTGTAATTATTGAGAACGAAAACAGAAAAACAATTTCATGTTAATAAATATTTAGTTTTACTTCACTTCTACTTCTATAAGTTCAACTGGCTTAGGTTACATTACCAAACACACATACTACAAACCACCAAACATACTTAAATGTGAAGAAGCGAAACAGCTGTCGTGACATTCTCAAAATGTGTAAAATAAGAATTGTGATATTATAACAGTATTTCGCATTTAACAGTTAATAATATTAAAGTTTCATAGTGTTTCGGCCAAAGCAGTGGACTAATTAACTGAGTGATAAATATAATACGTTACATTGTTTAAATAGATAAATATTTCAATTCCTTCAAAAACCGATAAAAAACACACAGATTCCATTATTTAGCTTTGAACCAATTCCACCAAAGATTATCCCCTTTCAATCAGGCGCGTTGGTAATTATTGGGCCCTTTGTCGCTTTGTAACACCAACGTAACACAATTAGCATGCATGGCAAAAGTTCCCAAACTTTTTTACCCCACAGACCACTTGCTATTTTTTTATTGCCGTAGACCCTCTGCCTGGCGAATTTTAAATTTCTCGAATCCTTTATCAAATGTGTTTTTTGCAGCTGAAGCAGTGCTACTTACCGTAATATTCTGTGCAAGTTTTGGTTAAGCTGGACAATCAGTAAAATAAGTAAGTAAGTAATGTTAGTCTGTACAGAGTGTCAAATGCAAATATAAGAAATGAATGCAGTGCGAATGTAAGTGTTATAGACAAAATAATGAAAGGATCGTAAACCCTTATAGTCCGGCTGGCTACAATAGCAGTCGAAGAAAATCGGCCCAAAAGGCCTGTCGGCTACAATAGCAGTCCGCATATATTATCTGTGTTTAACGTGTTATATCCCGTAAAGTTACTAATATGGATCAAAAGTAAAAATTATATATTATATACACTCATACATTCTCTGTAATCTAGAGTTAAACTTTGCCAGCCTTTAAGATGGTTTGGACACATGGAAAGAATGAATACAGAATGGCGATAAAAGTATAATGACGTGAATGGAACTAGAAATTAAGGAAGACCAAGGAAAACGTGGCACGATCAAATCAGTCAAATATTAAGTGTCAGTCACGTCGGAGAAATCGACGTGCGTGCATGACACGATGTATTATGAAGTATTTATGTAATATAGAAGAATCCAGAGAAATATGTCAGAATTCTTTCTGCCTAACCCTCCAGCGAAACGGCATGAGGGTTAATTAGTAAGTTAGTTATGTAATAATAATAATATATATACGTAATCTGTGTAAGGAATATTATGTCATTTAGGAACGCCTGAGTGTTGATTATGATTCATTTCGGTCCCTAGTAAGATGAAATAGACACATTAGATAATAATTAGTAATTGGATGATATATGAAGCATCGTTACAATAATCAAGGGCGTTGTAGAAAATGCTTTAAGTTACTAACATTATAAAACATTATTATTTAATATGAGGGCTGCGGCTAATACATTCGATCAACATTCACATAAGGATAGGATCATTTGAAAAAGTGCGTTTTTAATCTCGATCTACTCGTAAACTTTGATGGGCTCTTAATGCTTTTGAGGTCTGCAGGAAGATTATTCCAGGACGAAGAGCCAGCTACCGCGAATGCTCAGTCAACAGAGTTTGTGCGGTGTCAGGGTTTGGTGACAGAATATATAGTATGTCTATCGCAGAAGACATCACTAATTGAAATGTAGACTGCATTGCATGCAGGCTTTCCGTGAGAAGATGTTCCGATATATTGGCTAATGCCATTCCATTGAACGCCTTAAAGCCCGACCAACAGAGCTTGTACTGTATTTTTTTATATTTTAAATACTTTAATACACCTGATTTGATTTAATCAAATCGGTTTATTATCTCAAGAGATGTTACAAACAATATTATTGTTTAAGGCATCTAATGAGTAAATGTGAAATTTTATATATGCTCTCACTGTCGGAGATATTTATCGGGGACCAAAATACGAACATTTCTGATTTCTCGAAATATCTCTGATTAATCTAAATAAATCGGTTATGAGATGCCCATCTCTTCAAAGATGCAGAAAGTTTGTCCCCAGCATTCCTAAAAAAAATGCCGCACATTAACACTGTTATGTTGAAAATTATCTCTTTCCGCCTAACAGCAAATATTTTTTTTGTTTTTGATAAGAGCGATGCACTAGAACCAAATATTTGCGTATGTCTAATATATAACTGATAATTGCATCCGGTAATGATCTAAGAATAACTAACTTTTTATTTCCTATGACGAGTTTATTCAAGCTCTTCGATTCTGCGTATTTTGCTCTAGCAGTTCGTTTCGCCCAACTTAGCCAGATCGAGAGAGCTAGAGAGGTGTTTCAGGATAGGGTAGTGTGGCGGTTCATTCTATCTGCCTACCCTTGGAGGATAACGACGTGTTGGCTATTTGATGTTGTTGTTTAAGAATGGATAGCTATACTGTTTTTGATCATGTACGTTTGTTTTTTTTTTTCAACATCGAATACGGCCATACTTAAGTTATTTATTAACTTACCAATGCCATGTTTTTTTAACCTTGTAACGCTTCATTTTTTTCATACATAATACTTTCTACACATAAACTAGCTAGTTTGTTACGTCTTTCTAAAATAATTCAATAATGATATTAAACTCTATATTCACACATCAATATGAATGAAAACAGCTGTTTTCTCGAAATATTATTAAATCTTATGAGAATAGCATATTTTGCCTTGTAATTACACTGGATTTTTTCAAAAGAAAACACTGTTTAATATTCCACTATACTATATTTATAGACCATACAACATATTTCGGAGTTACCTCCATTTTTAGGTGTAAACATACGATTAAAACTAAAACAAGAAAGACTTATTATATGTTTGATGTGTTTTTGGGTAACACCGTGTGATAACTCCTTCTCGACCGACGTTTCGGAGATCGTTGCAGTCTCCATCTTCAGGGTAATGAATGTGATATGTGTTGTGTCTGCTAAGGTACTTCACCGTTGTACCATGTACAACGGTACAACGGTGAAGTACCTTAGCAGACACAACACATATCACATTCATTACCCTGATGATGGAGACTGCAACGATCTCCGAAACGTCGGTCGAGAAGGAGTTATCACACGGTGTTACCCAAAAACACATCAAACATATTGCTGCCAACCGTGAAAATCTACGCAATTACAAGACTTATTATATATAAACAAAATATTGTGACTAAAATTTTAATTACCGGTACCAAATTACATTGTGGGAAAACCCACATTTATATATAATACAATACAATACAATGGAAATAATACAATTAATAATACAATACAACACAAATAATATAATATAATGGAACACTATGTTGGATTTTAAATATTATCTGGACTAATTGTTTTTTAATTGATTCTAACAACTTAATTATTTAGTACATGAATAGTAAACAAATTATAATTTATGGAAAATACTTGATTTTAAAACATTCATAAATTAACACCATGATAATTTAATACATTCATAATATATAATTATGATATACGAAAACACATTCTAAAGAATTATTTGGACTTGGGATTATTATTTGGGATAGGAGTTTGGAAGACTAAATGTCGACAAGGTATTTAGAGAGAAAGAAGTGAATGGAGGGATCTGATTGTTGATTATATTCTCTCCCAAGTTTACCAATTTGAGAATTTCCAACGATTCCAGTTTGTTGAGTTTATTGCTGTTATGTATTGTGTGTAAGAAAGTTGTGTCTCTTATGTCAAAACTATAGTCAAACACAATACAATGATTAGCCAACTCTGAAAAAACAGTACGCTAATTTATGTTCATTCATGCGTGTGTTGAATGTCCGTCCCGTTTTGCCTATGTAACCACCGTCACACTCATTAAAACATCAATTCATTAATGCCTTATAACATAAACAGGATTGCGTGATGTCTCCATGGTTATTCAATCGGTATATGGACAAGTTTATGAAATAATTGAAATGAATAAACGCTGGTGCTAAGACGAATGATTTGTCTTTAAATTGTCTAATTTACGTGGACGACGCCGTTCTCATTGCGGCTTGTGCGGATAAATTATAAGAATTGTCGAGGTACGCAAGTCTAACGATTTAATGATGAATTTCGGAAAGTCAAATTTTGATAGTTTTTTTAAGGGAGAGCAAATGACAGTTTGTAACATAAGTGTAAAGGAAGAGAACTTGATGCCCTTGATGCCCGAATGGGTAGTGACGTCGAAAGATGGGTGGGTGCGGGTGACAAAGTGATAGGAGTTTTAAAAATAGTTTAATAGTAGAAAATTTATCAATGAAAGCGAAAACGTTCCCATTAGAGTTCTGGTTCCAACCCTTATGTATGGAAGCGAATAACAAAATAAGGATAATAGTAGAATAAATGCGGTAGAGATGAGTTGCCTAAGACGTATGTGTAGTAAAACGATGTATGACCGAATTTCAAATGCTGATATAAGAAAAAAATGTAGAGTGGAAGAAGGTACTATGCACAAAATAATGACAGGTTCGCTGCGTTAATTCGGACATATGGGCGCATAGATGGAGAAAGATTGGGTTAAAAAGTATACGTTTACGATTTAAATGGAGTATGGAGTCGAGGTAGACCGAGGAAAACATGGCATGACCAAATAATACAATTTTAAAGGTTGGTTAAATAAAAGTCGGAAGAATCGACTTGCGTGTATGACTCGTTGTATGAATGTAGAGGAATCTAGAGAAGTGTGTCAGGATTGCGTAGTTTGGTAGTTTATTATCTTTGCCTACCCCTGCGGCGAAATGGCGTGATGGTTTGTTGTTCTTGTTGTTGTTACATAGGATTAAGTGTAACCAGCGAGCAATGGGAAGATACATGTTGGGAATTAGTTTCCGCGATAAAATTAGAAATAAGAAGATAAGACGTCAAACGATTATTACCGATATCGCAAAGAGAACAGCAAACCTAGAATGACAGTGGGCGGCCTGTGGCGAGACAGGATGAGCTCAGGTGGGCACCTAGAATCCTGCCTAGGAACAAGAGAAGAGGCGTGGGAAGACCACAAAAAGGTGGACGGATTATATTATCCAACTTGCGGGTGGCAGCAGATGGCCCAAGATAGAAAATATTGGAAGAGTTTGGGAGAGGTATATATCCAGTAATGGAGAAAAATTGTCTGAAAAAAAGATCGTATCATGTAACTACCATATTTAAAAAAATATATATATTTTTTTTTGTTTTTGGCTTTTTATGTATATTAAGAAATGAGTTTTTTTTTAGCACAATATTAATATAATTATTTGAGCAACTAGATATTTTATTTAACTTCGAAAATTATTATATCTACTTTAAAATGATGAGGTTTTAAAAAGGATTCATTTATTTCAACAATTCTCATCTTAAAGGTATACTTATGTACGAGTATTTCGACAAATTATTTTTCGGGTTGTTTAAGACATGAAATCATATTATATTGCGAGTTTATAGTAGCGCCTTTGAATATAATAAATTAAGATGCGTGTCATCTAATCAAGATGTTGTCGTTGCCGACGACGTCGTCGTAACGGACGTCCGGTAATATGCTGACATTATTCGTAGCGATTAGTGTTTGCTTGTCGTCGGATAGATCGTGTGTCAAATCATTGTCCCCAAAATAGTTTAAAATTAAACAATATGCTTGTATTAATTTTGAGATTTACACATTGTAATAAAACAATACATTGAATTTTTTAGAACATCTGAATAAACTTTATTTAAAAATAATTAAAAGAATTTTATATTTTGTTTTTACACCGCTATATTTTGTTTTATCGAAACAACCGGTTTCTTTTGCTTCGATAAAAAAACAGATTGTTTTTGTAACCCTGACGAAGTTCTGGCGGAAACAAACCCGGTTGGTTTGATAAAACAAAATTAAGTTGTTTTTAAGATAAACAAATAAATAAAAAATTTAACTGAAATCTCTTGATGAAAATTCATTTTAAATAAGAATTTAATAAATAAAAATATAACTAGGTACTTCCACATTTGTCTTTATTTCGACAGCAACCGGTTTCGCCAGGCTTGGTGGCACCAGTTTATCGATGTCAGCGAGCAAAAAAACATCGTTTTATTTAATTATTACTTAAAATTAAATTGTATAAAAACAAAATAATCAAGTATAATAATTATTTTGAACAATGCCTCTCGCAAATTGAATGCTTCATATGAAAGAGTAAACTTTATTTACTAACTAACTAACTAACTAACCATCACGCTGTCTCCCCGAAAGGGTAGGCAGAAAGAATGGACTGCCACACTTTAATCGATGCGGCACTCCATCCTTCTCTTTTCGCCATCGCGAGAGACGCGGTGTGATGTGTGACGCGTGTTAGAGTTTTCTAAATATATTATTCTAAAAACTTCACGTCAAATAAGAGTATCACTGCATCAATCATTTAAGCAACTTAAATATACCCGCTTTAAAATGAATCGGAATGTTTCTACAAGAATATCTCTATATATGACATCGCCATAGAAATCTATTTTCTCGATACGTCTTTTTTTATGACCAACACTTTCTCAGTGTGCGCCATGAAAAATTAAATCCATAAATTACTCGGACCTATAGATGTTCTATACGCTGGGCGATGAAATTTTTGTATCCATACAGAAGGAGCGTTTATATGAAATGGTGAAGTTATGTAGTATTATAATGTATTATAATGGTGACGAGTTAATAAAATATTATAAAATATAGAAAATGATGTTCAAAAAAAATTATAAACGTGTATTAGGAGAGGTGATTTTGGAGGGTTCACGTTGAGAGGATAGACCTAGCGAGGATTTCCAAGTTTGTTATTCTTGAGAATCCAAAACCAGAACGACTACCGAAGATATGGTTATAAATTTAGACGTTTTCCTCACTAAACCAAGATTGATATCCTGTCTGAACAGATCGCAAGAAGAAAAAAAGTTTAAGTTTAAGAACATATTTTGGCAGAAACACTTTGATTTACTTATTGAGAATGTTACGACAGCTGTTTCGCCAACGGATGTTGGAATCATCAGGTGTTACAAACAACTGAATAATTATTGTTTATTTGTACTGCGCGGAAACGTATCTGCTTACAAAACAAAAATAATAAAACAATTGTACTTGCTCAAAAACTACGGACATGATGATAAGCAATCCAATTATGTAGGGTGTCCCAAAATTAAAGCAAGATTTGAATTAAATAGAAAACACAGTTTTTAGTCTTTCGATTGTTTTTTTTTATTGAATCATAAAGTACATAGTACAGAGTTATTTTTATGAAATAAAACATGGAGCAAATGGCCTCCACGGCTTTGCTGGCACATACACACTCTTTTGTCGATAATTTTCATGATCATTTTGCATAAATGTGGCTGAATTTCATTTATTCAGCGTTTAATTTCCTCCTGTAACGCACGGATTGTTGTGGGTTTGTTGACATAGACCATTGATTTCAAATAACCATATAAAAAGAAATCTAATGGTGTTAAATCACTCTATCTAGGGGGGCAATTCTGATCACCGAAATGAGAGAGTACAGAGAAACGGATTTTCACCAACACTCTCACACACTTGTTTTTGGACGACCAGTGCGTTTAGCGTCTCCAACTGATCCAGCATCTCTGAATTATTCAATTAATTTCTTCACAGTTGTCGAAGTTAAAACATTATTGTTCAATTATGAAAATAAGTGTGTTGTATCGTGTAACGCTACATTTTTACTAACTCTAAACTATCAGCTACCAAATTGCTTTTTTTCGTTGTTGCCAACAATTTTCTGCACAAAAGGCGACAAATTCAAATCTTGCTTAAATTTTGGGACACCCTATATAATGAGTGAAAGAAGTATTCCAATACATAAGTGCCAGAATATCAAACGATAAGATGGTCAATAGAGCGAGAAGATGAAACATTGTACTTCTTGGATAGGAGCAACTATTCAACGGGCTAAAGGTTTTTTTTTTTTTTTAAAACTTTTTTGGTTTGCACGGCACAACAGAAATACAATTGAACTCAAACAGAACTAGCAAATATCATTGATTCTATAATAAGTATATAAGATGAAGCGATCTTTAAAAGTTTATAATTTTTTTCCAAAGCATACACTATGAACATTTAAAATGTTATGAACGTGTATTTTAGCTGTAAATAACAAATGAAAAGAACGACTACCTTAAGTAATATTCCTCCATGGGATAAGGCATTGCTTCTATGGAGTTAGACTTACATTGCTATTTATGGCGTGAAACTTCTGGAAGAATCCAAAGAAAACTACTTCCACTCTCCTTTGAGAAGTTTAACTGTACGCTTGTACAAAGGAAATGAATTTGTGCATTTTCTCTTAACAAATGAGAGCGTTTAACATTTGCCTTTAAATTGGAATTACTCTCATTTGAAATGTTATCCAGCTATTTGAATTTTTTATTCAATGGCTCATTATTTTTTACTGTGCTTTTTAAATTAAGTTTATAAAAATATTCTACAAATTGAATTTCTTTCTTTGATATATACGAAGCGTTTTGATAATAAAAAAACAAGCGAATTTTTTGTAACACAAAAGTCGGGCGGCAAACTTCTATCACGACGGAACAAAAGTTTGTTGTTTGATATGACTATGTAATATGTGGAAAAGTAAATAAAACTGTGGTCTTTAAAATGAAAATTAAATTGTTACAAAAAGTTTACTAGTTTTATTTTAATAGAATAACGGTACTTACTTACAAAAATACGCTGATATTATGAAACTATCTGGAATCGTTTATTTATATTTTCTGAGAAGTATTTTTTTTTGTTAAGTTACTAATAAAAAAATATGTTATTATATATAAATCAGACAACATATTAAAAATAATTCATTAACGTATTAATAATTTATTTTTTCATTGATATGAACTGAAAAAATATCATGTCTTTTTCTGAAAGGGGTAGGCAAAAAGTATGGAAAACATGTCTCGCTTCCTCAAAATTCATACGTCGTTCCGTGCACGCACACAGATTTCATAGACTCCTCACCTGGCTGACATTTAATATTTAATACATATATTATAGTGGTACGTTTAATTTAATTTTCGTTTTTTTAAAGTATAATTAACATTGGTAAGCCTTTTAATGTTAATAGTTTAAGTTTTTAGTTGATCGTCAAAGGGAAATTATGAGTAGAACAAATAAATAATATAAAGTAAAGCATATTTAATATGAATAATTTACTTTCCTGAAATAATACTTGTATATTAGGTCCTTACATATGAAATTGGCGTTTTGTATGGGAGGAACATAAAGTTGATTTTTTTTAATATAATATATTTATTTAATCAAAGTATGTACCATTGATATCTATGCACTTTTGCCATCTCATAGGTAGTTCATCGATCCCTTTACTAAAACAACCATTCGGACGGGAATCAATAAAATCTTTGAAGTCGGTTTGGACTGCCCCATCGTAGTTGAATTTTTTCCCATGCAAGAAGTTATCCAAATTTCGAAAAAAATAGTAATCTGTTGGGGCAAGGTCCGGAGAGTACGGTGGATGTCTTAGACATTCCAATTGAAGCTCTTCTAATTTGGTAGCCGTCTGTTGTGCAGTGTGTGGTCTAGCGTTATCATGAAGCAGCAGTGGCCTAGAGCGATTAACCAGCCTCGGTTGTTTAGCAGCTAGCTTTTCCATCATGGTTTGCAGTTGCTGACAAAAGACATCTGCCGTAATCGTCTGGCCAGATTTAAGAAAGCTGTAGTGAACGACACCAGCACTAGTCCACCAAACGCTCACAAGTAACTTTTTTGGAGTCAATTTTCGCTTGGGGCATGGTTTGGCTGGTTCGGCAGGGTTCAGCCATTGCGATGAGCGCTTTCGATTATCATACAGGATCCATTTTTCATCACAGGTAATGATTCGATTCAAAATCCCTTCATTATTGTGCCGGTTGAGTAATGCAACGCAGCAGTCAACGCGCGTTTGTTGATTTGCTTCACTCAATTCGTGAGGTACCCACCTTTCAAGCTTTTTCACCTTCCCAATTTGCTTCAAGTGGATTAAAACAGTTTTATCATTAACACCGCAGCCCGCAGCTAACTCGGTCGTGGTTTGCGATGGATCCGCTTCCACAATAGCCTTCAATTCTTCATTATCAACTTTGGTCTCCGGCCGTCCACGGGGCTTGTTCTGTAGGACGAAATTTCCAGAATGAAAACGTTGGAACCAAAAACGCACTGTGTTTTCTTTTGCGGCACCGTCGCCATACACATCATTAATCCTTCGAGCCGTTTCTGCAGCACTGGTGCCACGGTGGAACTCGTACTCGTAAATAACGCGATATTTCAAGTTTTCCATTTTGTAAACTGAGTGACGCAAAGAAAAAAAAACAATTGAGGAAAAAACCAATGAATTATAATTTTCGAAACACAAATACTTGAGTAAATAGCTGTATAAATTTAAATTTGGAATTCCTAACCAAAGAGAAGATATTTGAGATCAAAGTAGCCAGTACGGCAAAACGCCAATTTCATATGTAAGGACCTAATATTATTGTCAACGAACGAAACAATAATATTGAATCTAAGAGTATTCTTTATACTAGAAGGAATTTGAAGCAGTCCGAAGTCAGGCTTAAATATTTACTGAGATTGCTTAGAAAGCGACCTGATTTATGTACCTAGATGTTTCAGCTCACTGCAAAAGATTTTTCTCAGATTTTAGCTACCAGTTATTTCCAGTGTAATACAACTCGAGGGAGAAAAGCTTCAAATATTTTGCCGGCGTTGCGTTTTATTGTTTGCACTAGACTGCACGAACATACAAAATACAATAAACATTTTCGTAGGTCAAACTTATTAAACTGCCTCTGGTGATGCCGGTGGGGAGAGCAATCAATCTGCTGAACATGAATATATTTAGTAAAATAATGAATTTCATTTTGGAGTTTGCCAGCTTTGCAACACTCAAGTGGAGGTTGCCATGTTTGCAACAAATCCTATATTTTAATAACAAAATTCTTCAGAATGAAGCCGAATTTGAAACTGAAAATCAATAAAAATTGTGTGCAAATGTATTATGAATAAGACCCAATTCATATCTCACATTTGATTGTTGGTGGAGTTTGCCGGGTTTGCAAATAATACCCTCATTTTACATTTGCGTATGTTTTCACGGTTGGTAGCAATATGTTATTTGGAATTTTGGGTAAATTCGTGTATCTCGTCTTTTTTGACCGACGTTCATTGTAGTCTCCATCTTAGTTAAGATATGTTATTAAAACTACCCTGAATATGAATTATACTATATAAGAAAAAAATAACGAAAGTTCAAACTACGATATTGAAAAAACATATTAATTATGAGTAACGTTTAAATTGAAAGTAAAATAAAAATATGAGATAAACAAAATCTTCTTCTTATCTCCGCATCCTCCACAACATATCTCCACTGGCTCTTGACCCTGGCAGAACTAATACATGTTTAGCTTGTAAATATCACGTTTAGTAATGTGAACAAATTGATCAAATCGTTTTGTGAAACCGAGTCATTTGAGTGTTATTATTATCATCAATATTATAATAATAATAAAAATAATTGTTTTTATTAATATTATTATTTTTAAGTGGTGTTCAAATGAATAGAAAAAAAATTGTTTACGCTTCAACCAAATGACATATACTGAAAAAGGCACGAAATGACAGTAGCTTTCAAATGAATATAGTCACGGATGAACACGACGCGAAATAATACTAGTAACGCCTTCTCTTAGAAAACCGCAAGAATTAATCCATACACCCAATATAATTATTATAATTATTTTTATTTATATAATTATGATTATTATTATTCATCATTATTATTTTTATTATTATTATTAATAGTATTATCAATATAATTGTTATTGTATTTAATTTAATTTTTATTTTTATTATTTTTATTTTTATCGTTATTTTATATACAACAGGTTACTTGAACCCAATTTTTGTATACCACTTTTTAAATGTTGATTGATTTTCATGACATAGTGATACGTAGCTAGTACATTGAATTTTAATTGTCACTTGATTTCTACTAGACCTAAGACAGCGTGATTTTGAATCTAACTCAGGACTTTCGGTGTGGCAGTCATAGCTTTTGAGAATAATTTTGATAAAGATGGTTATATTTTGTGGCTTTTTAATTGTTAAGAAAATATTTTTAATTTATTACAATATTCATTTGTGATAAAAAGCCAAATCATTTGTCCGCTCTGAAAAGTGAAATAAATGATTTAATGCAGCGCAAAATGCATAGTGAATATAAAAACAAAATGCGCTCCACACACATGCGACACGACACGACATTGACACATTACTGCAGCGACGGAACGTGCAGTAATTGATTGCGTACATTAATCCTGTATATTTACACGAACTCATTCAGTGTGTGTTCAGTTTACGTGGTGTTGTGAAAATAACAGTTTTTCACTGCGTACCTGTACAGCGGTGCTAGCTCAACAATATCAGGTTTGAACTGAGTTCAAATTCAACCAACAAATTTATTTATTAAATGTTGCGCATCCTTATGGTTCGTATTCAATTTATTACACGCTATCGTGAACAATGATTCGGATTTTCTTCTATATTCGCCTTCACTCTGTGTTGTATAGATATATATATTTGAATATTAAATGCTATTTAATAAAGCATGAATGTTTTCCTCGTTGTTTTTTTTATCGAGTCTTAATTTGAGAATATGGTTTTAAATTTAAATACATCCAATTTTTTGTTTTTAAATTTTAAAAAAGTTTTTTTTCATCCCAAAATTCCAAGACGGAAACTTTATGAATTAAAAAAAATCGTGTAATTCTGTACTTCTAATGAATGATCAGAGAGGCAGTATATTGTAGAGAAACCTTTTTTTTTTAATTCCTTTTTTGTTCACTCATACAAACTACTTTTTGGATTAAGCATCTCAAAGACTATCCTTTAGTTTGACTATGGGCATAGTGGTGTAATGTATAAATGAAACAAAACATTTCAATGTACTTTTTTAATAAATTGTTGTGTATGCGTAACAAAGTTAATAAAATATGTTCAAATTGTGAGTTCACAAAAGAATAATGGTGAATAAAGAAAAAATATTAACTTATCAACAATCACGCCATATCAAGGAGGGTAGAAGGAATTAATGTACCATCCTATTTTTCCGTGACGAGGCGTTTTGACAGGGATTCACATTACAAGCGACCTGCTCTCTTCGACTGCCGAGAGCTGACTGCCGATTTTTCCCAGCGTTCCCAAACCACTGACGGAAAAAAAACAGTCCTACTACTTTAAGAACAGAACCTGGATAATATAATATACAAACCAATCAAATGATTTTATTGAAATCTCTTGATGGAATAATAAATAATAATGAAATAAAACGATGTTTTTTAACTCATTCCACTTTTGTCTTAATTTCGACAGCGTCCGGTTTCGCCGTAGTTTGAAGGAGTTAAAAAACATCGTTTAATTTAATTAATATGGTATATATAAACCATGTTTCCACCAATATATAATTGTTTTTCATAACACAAACAGGATTTTTCCAATAAAAAAATGACATTGACACTGTCGGTGACAATTATTTGCAGGTTGGTAAACATAAAGACATTTCAAGCAAAAAAAAACAAGCTGATTTATCCACAATATCAAAACTATAAAAGGCAAGGATAGAGAGGAATGTCTCATAATTTTTTTGTCCTTCACTAATAATCCTGTTTGCGAGCGATAAGTAATACTGGTATTTTGCCATTATATCAATAAATCTATTAAAAAATTCTTTTTGAAACCATCGCCATTTGGTGTAAATATTATGGGAGAGAGGGCGTTTTAGTTTTTTTTATTGAAAGGAGACAGTGTTCCATGAAACGTTAAAAAAATATGATACTTGGACGAACATTTTTCTTCAAACTTTAAAAACAATTTTCATGCTTCGATTCTCATAGTATATTGGGTTATTATTTCTTTGTTTAGTAAATACACCCGGGTAGTCACGCGCTTTGAAACCACCCCAAATAACGGAAAGCTTTAGGTGATCAATAATAAATCAGTTCTGTTGATTTTACGATGTTTATTCTGAAGAAAGTTGTAAATTTTAAATGATAATCTGCTGTTTACTACCCTAACGGAAGGGTATAAATCATAAGTGTTTCATTTGTTATGAACGTTATAAAAATAAACAAACGCTGGCTAATAAAAGAATCGTATTGCAGAATGAAATATAAAGTCCAATTAATTACTTTCTTGTCTTATCGTATAAATACGCCTTTAATTAAAATTGAAGGAATCGAAAGGAACAATAAATTATTATATTGTAATATAATTATTATTTACTCGTTTGCAAAGAAAGAAAGAAATAACAAGTGTTAAATATTAAATTAAATGTAAACAGAACCGTAGTACTTTAAAAAAATATGTAAATCTACGTTTAAATAATCAAATAAAATAAAAATAATAATAAAAGCATTTTTACAAAAAATGGGCCGGAAATAATGCATGATAATAAACGTTTTATTTCATACAATTTGAGCCATTTGAATTAATTGTGGTTTCAACTCAGATTAATGTGGTAATTTCCGTAAAAAACAATGAAAAGATTTACTTAAAAAAAACTTTGAAATTTTACTAAAAACCCTCTTTTTTTTTAAAATTAAATATTGATAATAAAAAAATACAATATTAAATTCTTCTTCTTTCCAGCCAAATTTACTCCTCACATATAGGACTCTTCTAAACTCTTCCAATTTTTTCTATCTTGAGATATCTGTTGCCACCTACGACCCGCTCATCTGTCTACATTTTTGTGGTCTTCCAATTGTTCCAAGGCCTCCACTTCAGGTTTCTAGGTGACCACCTGAGCTCATCCTCTCTCATCACATTCGCCGCCCAATGCCTTATTAGCTACTTCTGTTTATCCCTTTCTTCTCTTTCCTTTCCTCAGAATAGATACCTATCCTTTATGCCTTTATGATAATCGTCTTCAGGAGAAATAAAAAAATATCTGATATTTTTTATTGGAGATATTTTTACAAACTTCTAAGAAATCTTTGCTGTTAATTCGATAGTGAAATTTCTAAGAATCTGAACCCAAAAACTTATCTTTGATATTCAGTACTGGAACAGACTTGTTATTTCGGTAATCTCTTATAATTTATTTTAAGATAAATATCTCTTTACTTTGAATTTCCAAAGAAATGACGCTCAAGGGTGTTGAGATATTTAGATTAGTTTTAGCAGCGATATAATGAAGTTAAAGAACAGACTAATAAAGCAGCAGTTATCTCCGGATGCCTAAGAGACAACCAGCATTTGCTAGAGAAAAGCAAAATCAGGATATAAAAAAGGTATCAGACCCCCAATAACTTGCGGAATCAAAGCAAGAGCAGATACTGCCAAAACGAAACATTGAATTAGAATGCCTTAGAAGGGCATTTAATATTGCCTTAGAAGGGCGAAACACGTCTTTCCCATAAAACATAATAAAACTTCTAGAAAACTGACGTTTTTATTCGTATTACTTATAAAATTAGAACATCAGAAATTGTAACATTGCGATATTGAATGATAAGGCGTTAACACTGTAGAACTCCATTGTAATTTGGAATATAATAATTAACAATATTTCTACTTTTATTTATGAAATATTGTCTATAGAATAAAAATAAATATTATATACAACATATTTCGGAGGGGACCGCCTTCATCCTCAGGTGTAAATATATTTTCTACTTCCGGTGCCGTGTCAGGTCCCCCCAAGATTGGCGATCACTGCAGCAAAACATGGTTGTATTCGCCATAGTGATTCAAAATAAAATATGACCAGAGTGGTTTCCCGTGGTTTCCCTTCTCTAGTGAATTTTTTCTGTTGGGATTACCTTCCTTTGGCTGGTTGAATCTGGTTTGGAGGCGCCAGAAACTCGCCTTTCATCCCCTCGTTGTGATCATACGGTAATGAGTGTGATCTCATTGCCCGGGGTTCGCGACAAGGACACTAACGAGTTGGAATAGTCAGTAATGATGCCGGTGGAATGCAACTGGGCGCTTCGCAGAATTTTATAGAATCACACCCTCCAGCAAGATGTGGCCCGCCGCGACCCTAATGACGGTTTAAACCCCAATTTGTAAATATATAACTTAATTATATATTGTATTTATACTTAAGGGGGGAGGAGGTCACCTCCAAAACTTGTTGTGTATAATATTTTATACACAACTTACCATCACGCCGTCTCTCCGAAGGGGAAGGCAGAGATACCCGACTGCCGAACTTTTTTTTATACTTCTCTCCCTTCCTCACCAATCATAGATCGTGCCATGCACCTACGTTCATTCCTCCCCATGTTATCAATATTCAATAATTATTTTATTTGATCATGGCACGTTTTCCTCGGTCTTCCTCAATTTCTAGTTCTGTTTACATCGTTATCATATACTTTTTTACCAAAATGTCTTCATTTATTCTTTCAATGTGTCCAAACCTTCTTAATGTTCCTTTCATTATTTTGTTCATAACACTTTCATTCGTACCGCATTCCCATCTTATGTTTTCATTCGACACTCTATCATAAACAGTTTTTCCATACATTCGTCTATTCGTCATCTCATTTCTACTGCATTTATTCTACGTTCATCCTTCTTTTGCTAATTCCATGCTTCGCTTACATTCATTAGGGTCGGTACAAGAACACCATTGTAACCTGCCATTTCAGCTGTTTTAAATAGGCTATTATTTGCGATGATTACTCCGCATCATAAATAAAAATATTATATTATGTAATCATAATAATGTACAATTTGAAATTATTGTGTTTGATGATTGTTTTTTTAAATCTTTCAATTCTTTGAATAGATGCTGCATAGTAAGGATACCAGACAGAAGGTACATATACAAGTAAAGAGTAAATCATGAATATATAACGTGTATAGTAGGGCTTAACATTACAGTCACTTTATTAAACGAGTATATATTAGTTCCATTGAAACGAAAACTGCCTGTTTATTCTGAATTTTAATGTACGGTGAAATCGCGCTATTCCTTACTAAATAAATCGCTAAAATATGTTCGCATTACAAGTACCGAAGTGTTCAATAAACCATCAAATTGTTCGCATTTCAACGATTGGAGCGGCATATAAAATATGGTTGTTCTCTTCTTATATACGACGCAAAAGCAGGACCATATTTCTGCCTTTGTGTCCCCCGGGTCTAGAACCTTCTCCACCGATGTAATCCCTCCGTAAGCCCGATATTTGTTACACCTCTCATGTAAAACATATAGAGAGCTACGTACTGCAGTAAATCTCGCAACAGGCTTACAATGTGAACATTCTTTATATCGGATTTCGTCTAAATTGTTTCTTGGGCAAACGTTTCGAACACATTTTTATTAGATTATTAAAGTAAAGTACTTTATATGGGCTTTACAATATTTGTCAGCCCTTATGGGGCAAGAAGAATTTGTATTATCCTCTTTATATTAATAGGTTGAAATAAATTAACCGTTTCTTGAACAGTGATTACTACATTCGTGGTAGAGTGCAAGAGAAGAATCCGGTTCGATTCTCGGCAATGACAGTGTGATTCTCACACTGTGTTTGGTCTGGTGTAGAATTTGCGTAAGAATATAATGGCAATAGATTAGCTACCTCTCACATGTCATGAGAATCAATTGAATACCTAAAACAAATTGTACATAGTATGGGTTCAAACGATTCGTTGTTTACAAAAAAGGGCAGTTTTCTTATTTAATGGGAATGACATGTTTCGCCTTTTAAGACGTAATCAAATGTTATATCTGATAATGCATAAGAAAGGAGAAACAAATCATTAACATTACATATAAAAAAAACTTCTTGAATTCATACTAATGATAAAAATAAACATTTTTACAATAAAACGAATTTTACTGTTATATTATTTACAAATCATTTTTGTTTATATCCAAGTTACAAAAGACAATAATTAAAGTGTTAACTATCTAACTAACCATCGCGCCATTACTCCAAAGGGGTAGACAGAGAGGATGAACTGCCATACTGTTCTCTCCTAACGTACCTCTCGACAATTCAACGCTCATCGATTTTTCCTACTTAGAATGTAGCCGTATTTCAATAATGTATTATCATTATTTGGTCATGCCATGCTCTTCTATGTCGTCTACGGCTTCTCTGGTATACAACTTTTTAACCATTCTTCTCTCATACATTCGTTCCATATGTCGAAATTATCTCAGGGTTCCTATTTTAATTTGACTTTTGCCAGTTCCATGCTTCGCTTCCATACATAAGGGTCGTCTATTAAATGTCTTTTCGGTATTGTGTTTAATGTACAGTTGCATATTAATCAATCTTATACAGATCCAAAATCTGCAAAATTTCCGTACTATCTGTTTTGGTAGCAAATTTTCCGGTAACATGATTTACTTGAGATCAGCACCTAAATAAGCAAGAACCAGCAATGTTCATAAGCAAAACAATGCAAGTTCCTGCCAAGCAATCTACATATTCCCTACACCAGTGGCGCTTTTAGTAAGTACAAATAATTTATCTATTATATTATACTCAGAATAAGTATTTATTACAGATTATCTATCGAGCGTGATCACGAATGTTTTATATGACCTTCTTCTTATTTTTATTCAACGTGTTAAAGACTTTAGAGTCTGTGGTCTGACAGATAAGATGGGATAGGTGCACACTTACCCATTTCTTCAGACTTATCAGGGGATCCTTTGAGAATTCCGTCATCTTGGAGGCTATCCATCTTTATGTTCCGGATGGTTATCTTCGACAGCGTCAGCATTTATCTCCCAGCATGCAGAACCAACCTGCCTCTGGTGATGCCGGTGGGGAGAGCAATCAAACTGCTGAACATGATCGCTTCGGAGATTGATGTCTTTCATATTCGTGAAAGTACGTTCAGAAGACAAATACTCTTGACTTTGGAGAGTATCATGTATTCTTAATGTCGAACCATCTCTCATGCGTTCCTGGTATTATATATTTAGTATGTTTTACCTGTTCTCAATAGATGCCTTAAACTTTAAAAAATGTTTGTAATGTCTTTTGAGAAAATAAACTGATTTGATTTGATTTGTTACAAGATTCTCCTCTTGTGGTAAACTCTAGCTATTTTTCCAACGTTTTGGGGGCCTCCCTGGTTAACGTCGTCCATCTGGTATTCCATGCAGAATAATTTATGGGATTCTTGTAGGATTCATTCTCTAGACATGTTAATACTAGTTCCACCAACATAGTTGCCACTATCTGATCATATATTGATCCTCGCAGAAATCTCGGATTGTAATATTCCTTACACGCAGAGTACGTCGTCTTCTTTTTAAATTACTTTAGAATAATCTCTCTCTTAACTAACTAGCTAACCATCACGCAGTGGCGGTAATCCAACTCCAACAAGCCCGGCTTGCGTAAGACATTTTGAATCAAAACCTATTCTGGCTAACAGAGGTTCTGCTCTTGTGTCTATTTCTCTTACGTCTCATGAGAACATTGTTGGAAGGTGATTTGGTGAGGTGTTGGTTTATGCGGGAGCAAGCCGGGCTTCTAGGCTTCTATGGGAGTTCCGCCACTGCCATCCCGCCATCTCCCAGAAGCGGTAAGAATAAATAATAAACCGCCTATCTGTTGATTCCTGACACACTTATTACCATCCTCAACATTCATACGATTTTTCCGAATCCTCACGTGGCCGACATTAAATATTTGATTTATTTGATCATGCCACGTTTTTAACAGTCTTCCGCTATTTTTTGTAGTTCCGTTTACATCGTTAACATATATTTTCTTAACCATTATTTCTTCATTCATTCGTATCATTTGTCCAAACTGTCTTAATGTTCCTTTCAAGACGCTCTATTGAAAACTCTATTTTTAAAGAGATTCCAGTAAATGGTAAGTGCAAACATGCATCGTTGCCTTAGAACTCAATATTTAAGTGCATGCATTATATCAATGTCAAGAATTACTATAGAATTCTCTTTGCTTTAAGAAAATACACTAAATAATATATCTTGCACAAGTGATCGATCGCCATTATACTACACTAACCTAGTTAAGTAAACGGGCGTTTGAGAAAACTTTACGGAAATAAAGCTTTTACGTCATTTAAGACTCTCTCTCTATGTGAACTTTTGTGATAGCTGCTGACGTGACATGTGAATAATACCAAATGATCACTAAGTGCTGCACCGTGTGAGATAAAGTAACAACATGTTAAAAATGAAAATATATAAGCTTAAATATAGTATATGTAAAGTTTAACTATTTTAGACCAACCCACCATATTAAATTATTGTGATAATGTCAAAAAGAAAATTAGATTCTAATAATGTAATATTACTTTTAATGAGTTTTGAGACAAATAAATAATTCTTGTAAAACTCTAAAAGCTTTTTATGAATATAGACTTTCAGTTTTAAAAAAATAGATATTTGTTTCATTGTAATGACATTGTAATTGAACAAAAAAAGAACGCTATTTATATCCTACTTTCATTAAAGTGGCTAAGGTTAAGATTAGAGGGTTATCTATTAGATACATGGTAATTTAAAATTCAAGAAGTGTTGTGTTATTGTACAAAGTGTATTTCAATTTGATTTAAATTCGAATATTTTATATTTGCTTTCGTGTGTAACTGAGTTAATGTTAAAAATATTTACTACACGATTGTTGATTATTCAAGCAAAAAAAATTATTAAAAACGAGCTGAATGGGTGAGGTTGTTTGTTCATTTTGTCATATGGAACTTACAAAATATGTGCACCTGCTTTATCAAAGACTGCATGTCTTTTGAGGTTATAAATTATCCGTTTTATGGACCGAACGCCATTGACGTTAGTACATAGTCTGCATTCCCTTACAGTACAGTGTGAAATTTATAATATACAATAAATACACAATATGTTACAAATGTTACAATACTATGTTACTAAGAAAGCGAATAACCCACAGTATTTTTCTTTAAAACAAAATAGAAAATTGTTTGTTGAATATTATGAATGTATAAACTAACTAACTAACCATCACGCCGTCTTTCCGAAGGAGTACACAGAGAAAAAAAAGACCGCCACATTTTTATTTTCTGACCGTTTTCTCAACGTTCATACATCGTGTCATGCACGCACGTCAATTATTGATTTATTTGACATTCAATGTTTGATTTATTTGATCATGCCACGTTTTCATAGGTCTTACTATTTTTTCAGTTCCATTTGCATCGTAAGCATATACTTTAGTCTCTTTCTTTCTTCATTTATTATTTTCATGTGTCCAAACCATCTAAATGATCCTTTCATAACGTTCTATTATACATAGATCTAATCTACTGCATTTGTTTCTACTTTCATCCTTCTCTTGCCAGTTTCGTGCTTCATTTCCATACCTAAGGTATATTCGTATTATGAGTAACCTGAAGTATTATTTAATACGGCTGATTGTTGAGAAGATAGAGGAAAAAAGAAACGTGGGACACAGAAGAACATCAGGGGTGGCAAATATAAGAAGTCCATATACACCTAATACGCCTATCTCCGAGGCGCGAAAACTTCTCTGAGCAGACCCATTGATCCCTTCCATGAATCTATTTCGGATTTGACCCCTTGCCACCAGTATGTAGCTGCGATGTCCTGAAAGAGTAAGGGAAGGCTTTCCAAAGCGCGTTCGTTGGAGATCCTCTCGAAGTCCTTGAAGATGGTCGCCGTCCTAATGAAGTCCTCGACTCTCTACACATCTCTGCCGCCATTGAAGCGCGAAGCACAGTGAGCAAAACTCCTTTAGGTTGATTTACAAGGATCTGTTCAAGCTGGTCAGGAGATATCTGGAGCGCCATCTTCGATGCCGCCATCGCTGAGCCGTTGCACTGTTTACTATTAATCGCTTATCACTATTTTCAAATAAAGTTCAAAACACGAATTCCGTTTCACTTTTAACAGTTATAAATCACATTTGACAATAGTCCTTTTCTAACATATATCGTCAATCTTTATTGAGTAGTTCAATACATTTTTCACATTCACTGATTGTTCATCAAAATTACAATTTCTCGGTACAGTACATGAATACAAAACATTTTACTTCACTGATAATAAAGTATTTCGAGCACAGTTAACACACTTACACTGATTTTACTTTACCCTTTTTCCTCGAAAATCCACAAATTCTGGCCAAATTAACAAACTTGATTGTTCTTAAAACACAAATATCCGATTTCTAACACATTCAATTGATTTATCTAATCTATTCCTCCAAAATCTTCAAATTTCGGTAGAGTTCGCAATTACAATAAGGATATTTGACAACAGTTCGATTACTTTTAACACTTTCACTTGACATTTGATAACTTTTTACTGATTTTGCTCATTAAGCTTTATCGAAATCCATATTTTTCTGCAAAGTTCGCAACTTAAGCACACGTATTTCACAAACGTTCGGTTAATTTTACATTCAAGATCGTCGGTTTCATACCGCTGCCTCGGAGTGAGCACCCTTAACATTTTTTGTTCGCACTTTTATTGTTTCACGGAATTTCGTTCTAACAGTTGACCGTTCGCTTTCATTCAGTTTTAGAGAAATGTGTTAATTACTCAATATTTCTATCATTTCGTTCACTGATTCGTAAATTTAGTCCATTTGATTCACTTTACGCACATTTTTCGCGTTTCGATTTTCGAACATTTTAATCGCGACTATTATTTATTTATTTTTACGCGGAATACACTTTATGTAGAATGCCACGAAATTGGACGCCGTTTTTGTAGTACTTTTTGCTCCTAGTGGGAAGCCACCAGTAAAATTGGGTGCGAAGGAATGATCTTCGATAATAAAACCAAGGATTGTTTAAGTTTTTTTACTGTGAGTTCATTCTACAGCTGAGTGTAATCGTAACATAAACAAAATACAATTATTACATATCGCAAGACTTTGTAGCACGGAGATACAAGTGGTCCTTTGTCAGGCTCGTCCTCCCAGATCGTCCCTTCGAGACTTTTAATTCACCAAGAAGAATAGAGGTTCCTCATCTGGTTGATCTTCGTGGTTCTTCCCTTCGAGAATTTAAATCCACCAAGAATTAAAGAGGTCCCTCATCAGGTTAATCCTTCCTTAGGTTTTTCCCTTGGAGACTTTAAATTCACCAAGAATAAAATAGGTCCTTCAGTAGGTTGATCCTCCCGGGTCTTCCTTTCGAGACTTCAAATTCACCAAGAATAAAAGAGGTCCCTCATCAGGCCAGTTTAACGGTTCTGCTCTTCGAGGCTTTAGGTTCACCAAGAAAAAAGAGGTCCCTCATTAGGCTAGTTTTACGGTTCTTCCTTTCGAGACTTTAGATTCACCAAGAAAAAAGAGGTCCCTCATCAGGTTGGACCCCCAACGTTGGTGATCACCTCGGCGAACCTGTCCCTGTCCTGCGCCTCTCGGAACAGCTACTCCACACTTCGGATGCCGGTCCACTCCCTTACGTTTCGCAGCCAGGACATTTGTCTCCTTCCAGGTTCTCGGCGTCCCTCAATTTTCCCTCCAATATCAGTTGGAGAAGGTGGTACTTTTCCCCACGCAGTATATGACCCAGATGTGAGATCTTTCGAACCTTGATAGTTGATAACAGTTCCCTGTCAACTCTAGCTCGCCTCAGGACTTCGGTATTGGTAACCATGTCTGTCCAGGGAACTCTGAGCATTCGGCGATGGATCCACATTTCAAATGCTTCCAGTCTCTTCATTGAGATAACTTTCAAGGTCCACGTTTCACATCCGTACAATAAAACAGACCACACATAACATTTGATCATTCTCTGGCAGAGTTTCAAGTTTACGTTATCATTGCAGAAGAGTGATTTCATTTTATCAAACGTAGCTCCTGCTGCCTCAATTCTGAATTGTATCTCTACATCTGGGTCAAGAGATTGCGTTAGTATGCTGCCGAGGTATTTAAATTTTTCCATCCTTTCAACGTTACGGCCGTTCAAATGCAATACTGACCCACTGTAGTCAAGCCGTCCGAATGTCATCCATTTGGTTTCACTGATATTTATTGTTAGCCCCAATCTTTCACTGGACTCGTCAACAAGATTAATGAGGTCCTGAAGATCACTGACACTTTCAGACAATAAAACAGTGTCGTCGGCATATCTTATATTGTTTATCACATCGCTATTAATTTTGCACATAATGATTAGACTTGCACTGGTTTAAGTTCGAATTTACAACATATTCGTCTCAATGCTGTTTATTTATTTAACTTTTTTAATTATGTTGCACGTTAGGTAAGCTTCATTTACATCTAGAGAGGGTTGTTATAGAAGTTGAAAGGACCGAAGAAAACAGACCGGTGACACTATTGTAAACTGAGTCCTTTATATACACACAGATCGAGGGTGGTAAATATGATTCTTCACTTGAAAATAATCTTAAAATAATTATGTTAAATTTACTGAATTCAAATATTGGTATTTATGTTATTTAAGAGGATTCGTATTCAATATAATGGATTTAAAATTTAATTAAAGCTGACATATTTATATATAACGTTTGAAAAATTGCTACTTATGTTTTTATTTTTAAAGAACCTAATAATAATTTATTAGATATCTTGGTCCATTACAATCTAAAAAATGGAATTAATTTTTTTTTTACAAAAAAAAAAGTTCTTTCAGGCATGTTTTGGTTGTGACACAATATTTTTCGATGCATAAATTTAAAAAAGTGAGCATCGAATTGCGTAATGAATTTAAAACTGCACCAAAAAATTTTCTGTCACAACCAAAACATGTCTGCGATAATAAAAATAAAGTGTTGTGGAAATAAAATGTGTAATTCTATTTATTCAAATACACAATCAATTAAATTGTTTAACTAGAAAAACAAAAACTAAGAAATCTTGAAAACTTTTACGACAGCCACTGGTGCGTTGTTCATTACGTTGCTGCATAGATACTGGAACGCGTTATAAATGACAACACTGTTTGCTTCCCACAGCGTTTCAAATGTGTTCAAAAACAGAGAGTTTATGGTGCATTGTGCAATTTGAATAAAACACATAATTAATTGCTCAACCAACTATACCATAGCCATTTCTTGCGCAATGTTCATCAAATATTTTTGGCTACAATGATAACATTTATTTTGCCCTAAAACGTATTGAATTTATAATAATGATTTTCAATAAAACGAAAAATTATTAACCATTGATGTAAAATATCAAAAATGAGTTTTTCATACCAATTGGTGTTAAATGTAAAAAAGAATAACTGTGCAAAGGTGCAAAGCGATTGAATGATATAGTGTAGTTCCAACTTCACCCTAAAGATGCCATCCGTGGATACATGATAAAAGAAACAGATTTTTTCTTTTCTCTTTGTTTTTTTATTAAAACCACTTTGTAATAACCAGCCTTTAATTGCTAAAATTCTTTCAAGAATTTAATATTCATGAACATTTTAAACGAATAATGTACATAGTATTTCATTCGCTATTCTCCATGAATTTAATTTATATAATCTTAACTTATGAAGTATTTTGCGTGGGACACGATTTCAACAATTTAAATGAATACTTTTGATGAATAACTATAGTGGATACTCTGTGTATGATAGAGTGCCAAATGAAAATATAAGAAGTGAATGCGGTGCGAATGATGGTGTCATGAACAAAATAATGAAAGGATCATTAAGATGGTTTGGACATATTGAAAGAATGAATGAAGAAAGAATGGTAAAAAAAATATATGTTAATGATGTACATGGAACCAGAAATAAAGGGAGACCGAGGAAAACGTGGCACGATCAAATAAATCAAATATTGAATGTCGGCCATGTGAGGAGTCAGAGAAATCGACGCGCGTGCATGACACGATGTATGAATGTTGAGGAAGCGAGAGAAATATGTCAGGAAAGAAAAGTGTGGCAGTCCATTCTTTCTGCCTACCCCTTCGGGGAGACGGAGGCGGAAGAGGGAGGCGTGATGGTTAGTTAGTTAGTTTGAAGATAGATTTTATTTTTGTGTCTTGGTATCAACTTCGACTGATGTTTGTGTCAATTTTCAGACTTCATTATTATTCGTAACAAGGTCAAAAAAGATGCCAGGAGATGGAGACGGAGACGAATACACATGTAGAGAACATACATTCGTATTGTTAGTTTATATATATATATATATATATATATATATATATATATATATATATATATATATATATATATATATATATATATATATATATATATATATATATATATATATATATATATATATATATATATATATATATATATATATATATATATATATATATATATATATATATATATATATATATATATATATATATATATATATATATATATATATATATATATATATATATATATATATATATATATATATATATATATATATATATATACATATATAATATTTTACATTATACAAATCGGAAAGGTTTATCAATAAAAACATGTTTTTAATATTAATGCTATTGAATAACGAAATATTGCATTCCCGTATAATAAAATAAAAGTTCTAGAAAACGTCTTTGCATATGTTTTTTATTTATTATTTAATATGAAGTTTTGCACAATTGTTTAAGAAACAATGTAAAATGTATTGTTTGATTTCTTCTTGAATTGTCAACCCTAGGTGCTTAAAAACAAATGGCCCCAAATATTATGCTTTATAAATCAGTATTCCAAATTAAACGCAAAGAATTATGTTATTATTTGATTTTGAGATATAAGTTAATAGTGTTTTGCAATCGTAATAAACAACCAAATATCATTGTTTTTCATAGAAGGATATTTTTAGCCAGCCTTGTTTATTTCAGTGGAGGAATTTGCATGTCTACCGAACGACATGCCATGTATTTAGCAGAGTCGTGCGTGTTTATGTACCCCGTAACGGGTAATTAAATTATTATTTCCAATAATATTTTATACAGCGAATGAGCCAAGAGTAATAATTTGTACTGTACGAGTATACCTCTCGTGGCTGGAAATTCCCCAGGTTAGTTAGCCCAACTTAATTAGAAAATGATTTTAACAATTAATTTCCTATTCCAGCAGTCGAGTAATATGATACATATCGCCAGCAAGGAGGTGTTCTAATGAACACAGCTTTAGATCATAGTTTCTTAAACTTTTCCGTCTCAACGCCCCCTCTACCGCAATTGTTATACCTACTAATTATTAAATACATTTGGTTATATTTTATTAAAGGTTAAGACATCAACCGGTGAAATTAGATTGTTAATTTTTAACAAGAATTTTAAACACTGTTTTATCCTACTCCATCTTAGTGTAGGCCTTGTGGCCTATTTCTTAAGAGGAATTGGCCTCCCGCGAGATGAACTCCCAGCTGTTCTAGCTGCTCTCTTTAGTAGTCTGACCTGGGGTTGTCTACCTTGGGGATGGCTCTGCAAGAGATATTCTAATAAACATAACATAAGATCATATGTTCTCAAACTTTTCCATTACACCATTCCCTTTACATGAATTTAAAAAGTACTCCTTCTCCCAAAATAATTATTCCAATTATTAAATAAATATGATTATTTTTAAAGATAATTTTAAACACTTTCATTATTTAATAAAGTGGATAATAGAATGCTTGAAATTCTCATTTACAATACATCTGTATCTATTTTTAATTAAAATCTTTATATTTAAAAGATAATCACATACAGTTGAACTCGATTTTTACGAGGAAGATGGGACCGCCTGAATTTGCTCGTTATTGGCATTACTCGTTATATCATAGAATAGGTATTTTTAAATGCTTACAAACATACCCATCACATGAAGACATGAAGTATCTGAAGCGGTCACACAACATAAACAAGTTGCAATTAAAACAAAAATACCGAGGAGAAAAGTAGCTCGTTATGAAAGTGAATAAAAATAAGTATGGAGAAAATAATAAATTAAAATAACAACGCTATTTCCATGATAGTAATTTTTATGTGAAGAAAGTTGCTAAAATTGTACGAGTATATTCATGAAAATAGTATGTTCAGAGAATATATCTTTATAATTTACTAAAATACATACGCCACACCTGGCCTCCTGGGCTGCTTTAACGCCCTCATTTATGTACCTCTGAACCGGCTACCGCCCCCTTAGAGAGTTCAGCGTCCCTTGTGGGGCGTTACTGCCACCGTTAAGAACCTATGCTTTGGATCTATGAAGCCGGATGATTTCTAGATCGAAATTAATATGTATTAGCTTACTTGAAAACAGTTAATAAACTTCAACCTATTTGTAGAATCTTATATTTTGTAAAGAAAATAGTGTATTATAATAAATATGTATATTTAATACATGTTTAATTATATTGAATGGGGGTGGCATTTATCTCCAAGGCATTTTCAAAATACATTTGATTAATGTCTTCCCATAGAAAAACAAACTATTTTTATAAAATATTATAATCATATCATCCAGAAAACAGATTTTCATTCAAATTTTTATTTTATAATACATCTTACATCATAGTTCATGAAGAAATACATTTATTACGTTTTATTTGTATTCATATTTATTTCTTAGTGTCAATTGACGAATAATAATGATAATTAAATAATATTACTGATAATTTAAAAAGAACAATAATATTGATAATTTAAGAGTTATCAAATCATGAAAATGACGAATAGTATTGATAATTTAATAATAATACTGATAATTTAAATAACGAATATTATTAATGATTTTGAGTCATCAAATCCTGAAAATTCCGAATAATATGAATTATTTAATAATATTGATAACTTAACTAAGGATTGATATATAATATAATATTTGTTTGTCATTAAATCATGCAAATACCGAATTATTCTGATGACTTAATAATAATTTAGAGAATTTAAATAACAAGTAATATTGATATTTTAATTAAACAAAAAAAATTCCCAATGATTCGTGTTTATGAAGATTTTTGTAAGAATAACATGAAAATCGAGTAGACTCGACTGAATTCACAAATTTATGAAAAATTATTCAGATTTTTTACTGGCGTCAAAAAGTATGTAGCACATTCTACTAGGGTTCTTTAACCTCTGAAATAATCACGAACTACGAAGTATTAATTCGTTTCTTTTGAAATGGAAATATAATTCTCGGGATTTTTTTTTATTTCAACTGAAAGCCACCGGATTTCGTTTAATTAATTATTAATTATTTTTTAATTCCTTGTTATCAAGTATTCTTGACTGCGGAAAATTCATGAACTACAATGGTAATCGTTTTTAGAAGAAACTTACTAAGTAACCATCTCTCTATTCGTACAACGTAACATACACGCTCGTATTACGCTTCTTTTTCTACTCACACTGTTTGTATACAACATTTTAACCATTCTTACACACATTAAACGACTTAGATTGCGCGAAACTCGACTCCAAACTTTAAACGCGTTTTTCCAAAACTGATTTTTTTTCGATATGGTTGGCATGATATCTCAAGTTCTAATGTACCGATTAACTTGAATTTTTTTACAGAACTTCTTTATATGATATATTTGAGTATCGCACTACATGGGTCTTTTGAGAATTTTTTTTTTTCAAATTCGAAAGTTGAAAAATTAGGGTAAAAGTGTTTTTTTTTTTCAAATCGCCCCTATTTTTAATTTCCCTACCTATTGCGCAAACTAAATCCTTCTCATTCAAGAATTTTAATATTTTTTTAATCACTGGACGGACTGGAATCCTGCCAACCAGGACGTACTATTTTATTGTTAGCCCCCACTTTGCCGGCCTGCGCCTTTTTGGATTTTGGATTTTTTTTGTTTATTAATGTACTTTTTTTTATATTGTTGAAATATCAATAAATAATTAATGAAAAATCAGACGGCAAAAATATTTATTGTCTTTTTGAGCGCCCGAAAAATACCTCAAATTCGGGCGTCTAGACTAGAATACCCCCTTAAGGTCTGAGTCCTTTTAACAGTCCACGGTATCCTTAGCTTCTTCTCAGTTGTATTCCTCATAATTGAGGGTTGTGTCCATCCTGTCACCTATTGACCATGGCACGTCATGTGCTTCTTTCACCCGTCAGTCTCCACGCTGCAGCTAATGAGAGACCAGTCGGATCCATGATTTGATCAGACCAGTGGCTTGGTGGTCGTCCTTGTGGTCGCTTTAACTCCAATTTGCCTATCATAGTGCACTTTTCAAGGTTATCCTGATTTCTCCGAGCTATACGTCCAAAATGTTTCAACACTCACTGAGAGCACATTCGCGAGAGTCTTGCCTTGATACCCATCTGGTCAATAATTGACTGGTTTGTTCTCCTTGCCGTTCAGGGTATACGCAGCATTTGTCACCAGCACCACTTCTCGAAAGCATCAATGTTGGACCTCTCCGATGTTCGCACAATCCAAGACTCGCAACCATAAACGAATATGGAGGAAACAAGGGTTTGAACCAGACTCATCTTGGTCTTGTTAGAGATATTATTGTCCTGCTATATCTTGGTGAGCTTAGCATACGACGCCAATTTCTCATTTCAAAAGCGTCAATCCTGAGGCTATCACGGGATTTATTTGTCTAAGTGTCAGTAGCGTAAAAAATATTGGGAATATGAGAGTGTGCATAGTTTTAATTTTAGTAGAATTGAAAATACCTCAATCTTTGTGAATGAAAACTTTATAATTTGTTATAAAAATTTGACGCATGAAAATATTATAATTAAATAATTAAAAATAAAAAATGTATATAAATACTCGTATATTAGGTCCTTATATATGAAATTGGCGTTTTGTATGGGAGGAACATAAAGTTGATTTTTTTTAAATATAATATATTTATTTAATCAAAGTATGTACCATTGCTATCTATGCACTTTTGCCATCTCATAGGTAGTTCATCGATCCCTTTACTAAAAAAAACATTCGGACGGGAATCAATAAAATCTTTGAAGTCGGTTTGGACTGCCCCATCGGAGTTGAATTTTTTCCCTTGCAAGAAGTTATCCAAATTTCGAAAAAAATAGTAATCTGTTGGGGCAAGGTCCGGAGAGTACGGTGGATGTCTTAGACATTCCAATTGAAGCTCTTCTAATTTGGTAGCCGTCTGTTGTGCAGTGTGTGGTCTAGCGTTATCATGAAGCAGCAGTGGCCTAGAGCGATTAACCAGCCTCGGTTGTTTAGCAGCTAGTTTTTCCATCATGGTTTGCAGTTGCTGACAATAGACATCTGCCGTAATCGTCTGGCCAGATTTAAGAAAGCTGTAGTGAACGACACCAGCACTAGTCCACCAAACGCTCACAAGTAACTTTTTTGGAGTCAATTTTCACTTGGGGCATGAATTGGCTGGTTCGGCAGGGTTCAGGCATTGCGATGAGCGTTTCCGATTATCATACAGGATCCACTTTTCATCACAGGTAATGATTCGATTCAAAATCCCTTCATTATTGTGCCGGTTGAGTAATGCAACGCAGCAGTCAACGCGCGTTTGTTGATTTGCTTCACTCAATTCGTGAGGTACCCACCTTTCAAGCTTTTTCACCTTCCCAATTTGCTTCAAGGGGATTAAAATAGTTTTATCACTAACACCGCAGCCTGCAGCTAACTCGGACGTGGTTTGCGATGGATCCGCTTCCACAATAGCCTTCAATTCTTCATTATCAACTTTGGTCTCCGGCCGTCCACGGGGCTTGTTCTGCAGGTCGAAATTTCCAGAACGAAAACGTTGGAACCAAAAACGCACTGTGTTTTCTTTTGCGGCACCGTCGCCATACACATCATTAATCCTTCGAGCCGTTTCTGCAGCACTGGTGCCACGGTGGAACTCGTACTCGTAAATAACGCGATATTTCAAGTTTTCCATTTTGTAAACTGAGTGACGCAAAGAAAAAAAACAATTGAGGAAAAAACAAATGAATTATAATTATCAAAACACAAATACTTGAGTAAATAGCTGTATAAATTTGAATTTGGAATTCCTAACCAAAGAGAAGATATTTGAGATCAAAGTTGCCAGTACGGCAAAACGCCAATTTCATATGTAAGGACCTAATATATAAAAAAATATGTATATAAACGGACAACACCGACCAGGAAGACCCCCGAATCGGTGGAGAGAAAGCTAGAGTTGAGCGTCTCAAGAGAACCCGCCTGAAATAACAGACTCCTGAGTCTACCAAAAGTGAAGAAGAAGAAAAAGAAGATATAAATAAACGAATCTTACTCCATTAATGTTTTGAAAAAACAAACTGAGCTTAAACGTTGCTTATTCCAAATTAACAAAGCGATTAGAAGACATCTAGTGAGATGTGAACAAACTGAGTCTATATTGCCAGATTAACTTGCCAGAACATCATCATAATACCAATGGTAGCTTAGTGCTTTCTACCATTAACGTTTATTTCGAGATTTCTGGCGAAGTCACGGTGGAAATATCCATATATAATTATTTTATGGAAAATCCGTTTTTCCGTGTAAAGCTGAAAAACACAAAGACAATGTCAACCCTCAAGGGTTGTGAGTATTTTCTTTAAATATATAGTGCTACCTCACTACATCAATGACGTTAACAGAGAAATGCAAAATCTTTTTCATTACCTTTCGTTCATGTTAAAAGGCTCTACATATTTAGATTTTGATGTGCTATACGATTTGTACGGTTTTATACGATTTTTACGCTGTGACTTTCTTTTTCTTCAGCTTTAATCCTAGGATTTAGTTAATTTCAATGATATGCAACTATACCTCCGCTCGATCTTCAGGAATCCACTGTGGTGTGACTTTAGAACTCAAGTTTTAACGTTTCCTTTTTTTTTCTTTCACTATTTGCGACGTTACAATCCGGAGAGGGAATTGCCTCCTCCACGGTATTCTTCTACATACTTGTTCCTGTCACTTGCTATCCAACTCTATTCTCTAGATTTTTTCCCACGCAGTCCGCCCTTGGTCTGCCTCTTGGTCTATTTTCGCACGGTTCCCATCTGGACATAAACTTCGGTATTCTGTTTTCTGGGAAAGAGTATTTCTATAATAAATATACATATTTTGAAACATAACTTTGTAATAAATGTTAATGATAATGTTGGTTAAATTAAGTTGTATTATTTTTGTAGTAATACTAGCAACATGTTTTACCTTGCTAGAGCATTATGTTTGGTTGAGTCATAAGTAACTTCCAAATTTAAAAAAAAAAAATTTGCTTTAAAGAAATTACAACATTATATTTATATATTATTTATTCACCACTGTGCTAACCTTCTAATAATATAACCTTCTCCCATCTTTTTGGCGACTAATCGATCCCCTCCTCATAAAATTTGGTAGATTTGGACAGAAAAACGTATCAAGAGGAACAGAAAAGGTAAAAGTCCGTAGGAGCGAGATCTGGGACGTGGGTGGATGTGGCAAAACAGACCAGTTGAGCTCCAGAATTTTTTTTGTCACTTTTGACGTGCGTGGTTTAGCGTTATCGATTGACGAGTGCAATTCGCTTTTCAAGTAGTTTTTTATGAACTCTTTTTACCTGCTGAACATATGCATCGGCAGAAATCGTTTCGTTTTGCTTCATCAGCTCGTGGTGATTATTTCTCGACGATCCCACCATACACACAATCAAGATTCCTTACCATGAATATTGGCTTTAGGGTCCGGTAAGGGTAGTTGATCCCTATCCTGCAGTTGTTTTTTTTGCGTACAATATTCTCAAATGTGTTCTATTTTTAATCGCCTGTTACTGTCATGTCCAAAAAAGTCTCGATTTTATGCCGTGGGAGAAGTCTTGTGACGATAGATTTGCATTATTTCGGTCACTGATATTATATGATACCCATATGCCTAACTTGCTGACTTTACCCAATTTTTGCAGGTGGCGATAAACTGTAGATTGTGATGTATTGAGTCTCTCTGTCAACTTCCTTGACATTTGACGTGGATTGTGTTCCAATATTGCATAAAAAACGTCCTCATCGAAGTCGAAAGGGCACCCGTCCATGGTTCATCTTTCAAAGACTCATCACCGGAACGAAATTTCACAAACCAATTTCTAACTATCCGTTCGGTTATCAAACTCTCACCGTATATATAATACTTCATATATTTTCGGCCATCGCTCTTCTACTAGTTCCTTGTTTGAATTCCCTAATCATAGCATGACCAATATGCACTTTTTTGATTCTCCATTTTAAGGGTTCGTAATAACACCACTGTAACGTCCATCACGCTAAATAGTTGTCAAACAACTGATCAACTTCTTTTCTATCTAGTAAAAACAAAAATCCTCTTGTCGGGTGATTCACTGTTAGTAAATCCAAAAATCGAAACTGTCAACCTGAGTTATTTATTACTAAAGTAGCCGATGTGATAGAAAATGTGTCTATTATAAACTAGCAATTGCCAAGCCATATTGTCAAATATCAAACTAAATTGATAAAATCCAAACTAGAGTGGAGACCGTGACAACAGAGAAGTATCTGAAAATTACAGAGAGATGTAGAAATGCTATTCATCGATATACTGAAAAAAAATGAGTGCACAAAACCAAGAAAAAAACTATGTGGAAACATAAGAAAATGGAGTAGACGTCTTAAAAATAATAAAAAAATGTCGATGTAAAAATTAAGAAAAAAATTAAATACATAAATTAAAAAAAAAAAATTGATGTTTAACTTAAAACCTAGGTTTCATTAATATTGCTTTAAAAATTTAAATCATTGTATCGAAATATACTTTTTGGCATTATATTTATTCAAATATAAAATTCTACTATACAACATCATTCAAATACGCGCGTGTTTTTACTTTATCTTCTCGGGAGTTCTAGCCCGGAAGGTATTCTTCCCCCACATGTTAGAAATTTATTTCTTGGATGATATTGGATATTGTTGGATAGTGAGAGGAGGGTTTCTCGGAGAAAGTAGTCCGATATTTGGACTACTATGACTACGGGAGTAGGGTGGAGTGTGGAAGAGTCGGGATGGCCTTGGAGAGGGACCGAGGTCATATGACAAGGAGTGTCCTTCGGTGGAGGCCCGTCGGACCTGGATATAGTACCAAGTTGGACGTAAATGACCTTGGTTGGTCTCGGGTGGGAAACATGGACCCGTCATTTGGGACCATTTTTCATTTAACCAGTCTGAGCCACAGCAGCGCGTGTCTTGGTACAGCTTCTTCTTCTTCCTCCTATTCCCATCAACTCCTGGACAAAGATCTCCTCCATTCACTTCCATGTCACTCTGGATTGTACAGACTGCACCCAGGTTATTCCGACATGTCTGTTCAGATCATCCTTCCACCGTAGTTGCGGTCGCCCTACACTTTTGTTTGCCGTCCACGGTCTCCAAGTCAGCAGTCTTTTTGTTCATTTTTCGTCTGAGTTTCTAGCTACGTGAACTGCCCATTGCCATTTTAGAGTCGCCATCCGGTGGATGATGTCAATGACTTTTGTTTTTTCTCTCACCGTATCATTTCTGACTCTGTCTCTTCGGTTTATTCCTAACCTGGCTCTTTGGGTCACTCGTAATTTCTCGGCACTTTCAAGACTACAAGTACCAACAGGCAGATCACAGGCTTCATAACTTTTTGGTACAGCTAGTTAATAATTAAACATTTTATATTAATTTGGCAAGGTGAAACATGTCATATATCCTCGTATATTAAATATAATAAAACTCGCTCTTCTCATCTGTGGTATAAATTAACTAGAAGCTTGAGAATGCCCTGGTAAAACATAGATGAATCAATTTTTTTAAACTTTACACAATATTCGAAAATAAGGATTGTTTTACGTTAGAACCAAATATGCAGAGCGCAGGTGACCTAATTTAATTAATATCGCCACATGAATGTTGGAATATAACCGAATTGCAAATATTAATACAATTGGCATTCAGTTTGAATTTCTACGTTCGCAAATGTATGAGTACATTTCTAATAATGCGCAAATACAAAAATACTTATAAACTGTATTATACTGCGATTCAACTGATACGAGGAATCTATTAATGTAGGAAACATCATACTCAACAAGAAACCTCGCATTCAGTCTGATTGAATAAAACAGAACTTCCAATATACGGAATCAAAGCTCTTAAAGTGCAAACTATTCATCATTTCAGGTTTTCAATAAAAGGCTTCAATAGTTCGCTCTGCAGATGAGTGTACTTAAATATTCATTCAATTTATATTAAAATATTGGTAATTAATGACTATTGATTACTTGTGAACCAAAATCAAGAAGTGGGGAAAATACATACATGACTGAAATTTAAATCACGAATATTTTATTATTGTTTTATTTAATACAACAACAAATCATCACGCCGTTTCCCCGAAAGGGTAGGCAGAGAGAATGGACACACTCTCTAAATTCCTCCACATTCATACATCGAGTCATATAAGCACGTTGATTCTTCCGACTTCTAGCATGGCCGACATTTGTTTTTTTTTAACTAATTTATTTATTGATAATATGCAAATACCAAGAGTTTATTTATTGTTTCTTGAAACTACATATCAAAAAGTTAATATAATGAAAATGTACTTATGTTTCAAGAATTGTTATTATACGAATATTTTATGTGATTATAAAATATAGTAAAATTTCAATTTTCATTCATATTAACTAACTAACTAACTAACCATCACGCCGACTCCCCGAGAGGGTAGGCAGAAAGAATAGACTGCCACACTTTAATCGATGCGGCACTCCATCCTTCTCTTTTCGCCCTCGCGAGAGACGCGGTGTGATGGGTTGCGAACCTCATCGCCACCAATAGGCATCTCCCGCGCACACTTGATCGTCCAACGTCTACAAAATAAATCTAAAACAAATTATATAAAATACAATGATATAAAATAAAATAAAATAACAAATAAAAATAAATGATATAACTAATAAAAATATAATGTCTTTAAACTATTATATACTTGTATATACAATTCATATTAATTATCTAGAAAATAGTCGTTTTCGTTCGTTTTCATTATCGAGAGTTTATTTGAATTACATTATTAAGAATTAACATATTTTATGTGACTGCCTTATTTTTTATAATTGTTTGTTATTAAATAATATTCACAAAATTTTAATTTTCTTGAAATCATGAAATGTTTAAAGCTTTATTCATTGTTTCTTGGCTTACGAGATAAAAATCTATTTTTAATAATTCGTCTGTGTTATTTTATTACGCTAATTTTCAGAGGCGCTGAATATTATAGTTCTCCAAACATAGAAGCATCTTCCTTGCCTCCTAAACAATATATGTCGGCCATGTGAGTGACGAGTATACATGACACGATGTATGAATGTTAAGGAAACGTTTAAAGTTTGGATAAAGCAGTGTTGTGATTCACTTTTTCGACTACCCCTTTGTAAAAGTAGCGTGACGTTTTGATAGATTGGATATGAAATTCCACAGTGTTAAAGCTTGATTGATCACAAAACGTAGTCATGGAATCACCGTTTTGTAAAACGCACAACGCGCAGTCCGCTTCCGAGAAACACTCCATAGCGACTAAATTCCCAAGAGCCAAGCTACCGATTGACATACTCCCCACCCCTCGAATTCGTTACGTTCATGCAGTCAGCTAAACAAACAAAAACATCATTTTCAGACATCTCGTATAACGTTACTTTTGGAACGTAACAGTTTTTGTTTTAATTTATTTGATTATCAAGTAAAACGCGTTAATTTCTTACTTTGATGAAATTCCTGCTCCATCGTAATAGGGTGACCCGCAAAAAATAGACCCTAGGCCTTCAATGGCTCCTCTCTATTCAATTTCTGAGAGTTAAATAACACTGTCACAATAAAGAGAGCAGAGCTTCTCAGACCCTTTGTTGAATTCTTGAGGGTTAAGAATGTGTAAACTTGACATAAATCCAAATGATGTCATCGCCCGAATGGTGGCTGGGAGGACATAAAACGAAGGGCTAAAAACCTTTATTAGTTCGCGTAGGGATTTACAGCCGGGGGTGGTGAGGAATAAGGGACTACCCATAGTCATACCCTCAAAGTGGCGGCTCGCGAATTTTATATCCACAATTAAAATAAAAACCTAATTAAATAAAATCGAACATATATTATATACATATTCTTCCTCACTTCATTTTATAAATTCACGCTATCATAAATATTATTTTTCGTTGTTTGTTGTTTTTTGAACAATGATGTAAAACTTCTCATTAAATAATTAATACGTATTAGAACGTCTGTTTTCTAGAAGTTATATTATAGTTTATGTGAATGACATGTTTCGCCTTTCTTAGGTATTATCAAATGTACATTTGATAATGCTTAAGATAGGCAAAACATGTCATTCACATAAATTATAATAACACTACTTTGAATGAACAGACGTTTTCATTCGTATTAATTATTTAATTTTTTTTCATAAAATGCATTTCGCATGCATCGAAGTCAAGAAGAAACGAAGAAAACATGGCATGACCAAATTATTTCATTGCCAAACGGTTATGCTCGAATGCGTATGTTTTGGTGAATCTTCTTCCTCTTCAAGTGCCGTGTCAGGTGCCCCCAATATTTGCGATCACTGCATCGAAAACATTTATGTCCTGCTCTACTTGAAACAATAATAATAATAGAATCGAATATAATCGAATAATATGTAATAATAATAAAAATAATTGAGTCGAATAATATAGACCTAAAACTGAGAATAATCCTCATCAAGATCTTTGTATGGAGTATCTTGATGTACAGCTGCGAGACGTGGTGCCTATCCAAAAGAGATAAACGGAGACTAGAGGTTTTTGAGATCAAATCAAATCAAATCATTTTATTTCATCAACAGACATTACAAAATTTATTTTTAAGGCATCTATTGAGAACAGGTAAAATAATATATTATATATAGTATACTACCAGAAACGCATAAGAGATGGTTCAACATTAGGAAGACAGGATACTCTCCAGAATTAAGAGTATTTGCCTTCTGAACGTACTTTCACTAACATGAAAGACGTCGATCTCCTATGATGTGGTCCTATAGAAGGCTATTGGGAATTTCCTGGAGAGACCACATTACAACTGAGGAGGTTCTCCAAAGAATCGAAGGAGGAAGGCACCTGCTCAGGACCTTGTCCGAAAGGCGTGCAAGATGGATCATCCATGATATATGACAAGAAGGCCTCTTGCATGCTATAATGGAGGGTATGATCGAAGGGACAAACTCTAGGGGACGCCCATGCTGAGAGTACCTGGAGGACTTGTTGGTGGACGTGCGCTGCTCATCATATGCAGATTTCAAAAGAGCCGCACAAGAAGAAAGGAAATTGCTGCGAACCAATCCCAAGTTTGAAACCAGAGAAGAAGACTTGAAACAGATCCTTATAGTGTATGAATGTGGAGATATATATGAATACAAGTTGCAATATTAACGGAAGCAAATAATTTCCACTATTAAAAAACTTGGTTCACTGTGTCATCGTAATCAGTTATATGTTTTCAATTTTAATCCACATAACATTTTTTTTATTTTATTTAAAAAACACTTGTTGAAAATTCACAATTAACAAAACCAATACCAATTGTTCTCCTTTATTTTCTACCGTACTGTCATCCAACGATAATCAGAACAAAATTTGAAATAATCCAGAAACGTTCACGGGCATGCGCATCGTGTGCATTCAACTTTTTAGAATTACCTTCGGAGATAATCGAAGTATTTCTCTCTCGCTCTTTCGTATTTAAAATATTTTCGTACTCTTTCTTGATGACTTTGGTTTTTGTCTATTTATATTAAAAAACGTTTTTATCGTTAAAATGTTCACGAAACGCCTCTGCCAAGGGGCTCTGAAGCTTTTAAACATACCGGAACAAACAAAATAATGCGAGTGGAAGCACGGGAAGACACTTGGAACTCAAATAAATTATAAACTCACCTGCCACGGGGTTTCTATCCATTTCGTATACTAGCCATACTCTTTTGTAGTGAGGAACGTGTGTTAAAATTAACATGTTTTCATTTAAGCTATTGTCCTTTAATGTCCTTGATCTGTGTGATATCGAATTGTACACGAAAAATATTATCACAAAAATTAAATCTAAAACTAACCATTACGCCGTTTCTTCGAAGGGCTAGGCATAAAGAATTAATCGCACACTGTTCTTTCTTGACATGCTTATCTCACTTCTTCAACATTCATACATCGCATCATGCACGAACATCGATTTCTCTGACTCCTCATGTGTCCTACCTTCAATATTTGATTTATTTGATCGTGTCATGTTTTCCTCGATTTTCCTCTTTTTCTAGTTCTGTTAATATGGTTAAAAAATAAAAAAAATTACCATTATTTCCTCATTGATTATTTCTCCGTGTACGCAAACCATCTCAATGATCCCCTATTTATTTTGTTCGTAACACATTTATTCGCACTGAATTCATAATTAAATTAGTTTTTGTAATATTGTTTGATTAATATTTTTTTTAATTGTTTTTTTTAAAGACTAATACCAAGGATTTAAATCAATGATATTAGAATTTATTTTACAATCTTCAATGTGAGCAGAAAATAGCTCATTATTATGAAGAAGGAATCTGGTCGTGTCCAGGCTTGAACCCATGTCCCCTGGATCAGGAACCAAGCGTTCTATCCCCTAGACCAGTGTTCCGCAAACGGTGTGCCGCGGCACACTGGTGTGCCGTGAGCCGGATCAGGTATGCCGTGGCCAAATACATAAAGAAAAAATATTTAGTCGGAACGTTGGTGATCTTTTTTTTATTGTTTTTTTAAGGCTATTCAGCTTTTTCGTGAAAAAGGTCCGCAGATTTCTACTGGCCGGAAGTTGCTGGCAAAAAAAAGGTTACCAACGTCTCCCGTGCTGATCGACGTCTAAGTCCAGATCGAATTTTAGCTTCTGGTGTGCCGCGGAATTCTAGGAAGAACTTAGGTGTGCCGTAGGTGAGAAAACTTTGCGGAACACTGTCCTAGACCCCCTGTGCCAAGCTATTTCGGGGAACCTTTGTCTCACACGTACACACTGCCGGCGACACGGTACAACGGTGAAGTACCTTAGCAGACACAACACATATCACATTCATTACCCTGAAGATGGAGACTGCAACGATCTCCGAAACGTCGGTCGAGAAGGAGTTACCCAAATCACACGGTGTTACCCAAAAACACAACAAACATATTGCTGCCAACCGTGAAAATCTACGCAATTACTGTCCTAGACCATTGTTCCGCAAAGCGTGTGCCGCGGCACACGGTGTACCGTGGTCATCAGTTGCTGTGCCGCGGAAAACTACTATTAAATCGAAAAAAGCGAACGCCTGAAGACGATCAATGAAGGGATGAGAGGAGCCTTATCGACGATTGCTCCAAATTTTGATCGCCTGTGCTCAGTTAAACAGGCTCACATTTCTCACTAAACATCTTTTCATATTAGGTATATTGATTTTAGTAATAAATAAGTATTAAATAAACATTGCATTTTTCTTTGGTGTACCTCTAAAATTTCTTGATTTGATAGGTGTACCTTGAACATAAAAAGTTTGCGGAACACTGCCCTAGACCACCACCCGATACATGTGTGTATATCGTTTGGCTGAATAATTCTTTGAAAAAAATTAATGCCATTTAGCTTTTCGGAGATTAGCAATTAGCTTTGCAGTTTGCGCCTTCAGAATCCTCTGCGAGTTAAGTTTCAGCGATTACCAAAACGAAAAATATACCACCATGTTCGCAATTATAAGATGACATGTACTCGTATATTTGAATATTACGTTTTGTCTTCTTCCTATAATGTTTTCTGCGATAGACGTTTTGGAGATCTTTAGTGTTGCAATATTTTGGTTGATTCTCACGTTATTATAATATACATATTTATATGATAATACTATATACTCTATATACATATTTATATGATAATACTATATACACACATTTAATATAAATTTAGTGTGATAACTCTTGTTCTAATAGTTTAGACCGGTTTCGGCAGCCTCAATATATATCAATTGAACCATTTTAGATGATTTTCTAGCAATAAATAAGATTAATATTTCTTCTATATTCGCCTTAACTTCGTACTGTGTGTTGTGGATTTTTTTTTAATAATTAAAGCAACTCAGTTTATAATCTTAACGGACATCACAAACAATATTAATGTTTAATATTTCGAACATGGGAATTGAATTTAAATTCAATTAATTGTTTATTATTGTATATTTTCATATTTTTTTATGGGTTTTTAATTTCTAAATTATTTAATGCTGATATTCAAAATATTATCGTTATCCCTCCCACCTTCTCAATCCTTATTATCCGCCCCCCTCACCTTTATACGTAACTCCACCCCTTTTAGTATATAACTGATCACCCTGTTTTATTATATTGTTAAAAATTGTAAATCGAAAAAGGGTTGAGTTACCACCAAAACATGTCTGTAAAAAACCGAAGATTAGTTATATTTATTCCAATATGAAAGTAACATTATGTAACTATCCAATTATAAAAAATAACGGAGCTAATGCCTACTGAATCAATTTCCTATCAGTATTTTATTATCATTTAAAATTTAATATGCATTAATATAATAGTACACTTTGGAAATAGAGATATAATTTATAAATAAAAATTAGAGATCATCTAAAATAAAATTCTCAGTATTTTACGAGGATAGTAAATGTATTTTCAAATAAAAAGCAGATGGCTGGTAAAGCTAGAAAATGTATGAGGTAAGAAAATGCTTTCAGAGTTCATAATCTTTTAACTGAAAGTGCATTATCTGAGAGTGGTGAATTGTGTACTTTGAAGCTAAGTTTTCTTGCATTTCAACATATTTTATAATCTTACCAGCGAACAAAATACAGCGAAAACTTTAAAAGCGCTAATGCCAAATACGATAATGTGTTTTTCTTCTTACATTTCAATAACATAAGGTCATGTTTTTTTTTAATTTTTTTTTTTTTAATTGTAGCTCTAAAATCAAATTCAATTTAATCTTTTTTGAATGTATACATATCCTTGTATACGAATACTGGATTTCACCCATTGCGGGTTATAAATTTTTATGATTTAATTGTATCTCAATAGAGACGAAGATGCAAATTGGAAACTGAATATGGTTGATCAAGGTGTTTACTGGACTTATGACCTGTCATTGGTTGGGTTTAGTGCACACTTTATGTAATTACAACATTCCCCATTCCACCCTTCTTATGACCATGTCTGACAAATTTTTGGAAGTTGTAGGTATATATGTTAAAGTCCAACGCCATAATTCACATGTCAGTTTCAATGCGCCATCTATGAAGATTTTGATTATATATGATAATCTCTAAGATTAATCTACATATAATCTACATACTAACGCCATCAATTTAATACATTGTTTTTCTCTGATTTATTTGAATGAACCGTTACGATGCTGAATGTAAAACACATAGGCAAAATTAAAAAAAAAAAAGTTGTTTTATGAAATTTTATGGTAGAAGTTCATTGTAAATAATGAAAATAAATATAAATTCTCTAATGAATTACATATATATAGTTAAATTCCATTCGAGTTTATGACTTCGACCGGTTTCAGAAGCTCGCTGCCATCCGCCCAGAAGCTGACGAAAGCCAGCAAGCTGCCAAAACCGTGGTTAAGTGAAATTTGAATAAATGCTTTAAATATTTTTTTCATAACATTTAAGAAACGGGGTGATGGTGTGTTATTGTTGTTATAACAAAACTTTTTATTTACCATCGAAAATGGATAGCGAAACAATCATAACAATTTATCTTCTCTTCTCCAAATAAAAAGAAAGTTTTGTTGGTAAAAATAGTACAATTAACCCAGCTATTACTTAAGCGCCTTAAGTTTCCTAATGCATCACCTTGTATCGCCATATCGTGGCGAAAAAAGATACCCCAGTCTTGCACTACGGAATGCACCCTAAGAGCGCCGGCTACCGGAAGCTTCTTGTCTATATTACGTTCTGGCCGTATTCTATTTACGTTGAAAAGCACTTACACTAAGTAGAAACAAGATCTGTGTTCACAATAAATATAACATGAACTCTGAATTATAAGTTTTAGTCATTTTAGAAAAGAAATATTATTGAGGTAAGATAATATTTTTTTTAATAATAACTTTTAAATCAAATCAGTTTATTTACTCAAAAGACATTACAAACAGCATAAATGTTAAGGCATCTATTGAGTACAGGTAAAATATTATTCACACACCTACAACATAATACCAGGAACGCATTAGAGGTGGTTCTACATTAGGAAGACAAGATTCTTTCTAAAGTCGGGAGTATTTGTCCCCTGAACGCACCTTCACTAATATGAAAGAGGCCGATCTCCGAGGAGACCATGTTCAGCAGACTAATTGCTCTAGCCACCGGTGTTACTAGAGGCAGATTGGTTTTGGCGGCCGGTAGATAAAATAATCTGTGCTGTCGCTCTCGGATATATCTATCAGGGACAAAAAGACCAACACCCTCCAGTACGGCCGAGTTCTCGAAATATCCCCTGATTAATCTGGAGAAATGGGTTATGAGACGCCCATCTCTTCGAAACTGTAGAGAATTGGTTCCGAGCATTCCTAAACGAAACGCCGTGGGATAGAGCCACGGACTTTAAACTCTTATAGTCTGGTGTTTTGGCCGAGACACTATGATACTTCAATAATATTAACTGTCAAAATTAAAACACTGTTTATAGTATCACATTTTTTTATTATTATATTATTTTTCGCGACGGCTGTTTCCTCAACAGATGTTTACATCATCATGTTTACAAAAAAAAATAATAGTTAAAATTAATTTTCGTGATTTTTTGAAATTCTATGTGCAGCATTTATGTTGTTTCAAAATGGCGCCCATAGGCGGCTGTCATTTGAAGCTTCTCACAAAAAAGTAAAACTATCTGCATTTTAGCAGTTCTTTAAGATAAAAAAACTGTTCCATATACATAGATTTGAAAAAACCACGGGTGATTTATTGTTTTTTATGGTCCTTTAACATGGAAAATCATACAACGGTGCACACTCTCATATCCAAATTCTACAATGCTTTGCACGCCTTCCCGTCAGCCAGCCAGCTAAAATAACAACTTCTCCCTGAAGAGGCTTTTGCCTCTGGTGCCACCGCCACAGTTTTTGACCATTGTAATCGGCCGCTATGCCATTTTGCAGTTCCAATCATCTTCCCGACTCGCTGCCATCTCCGAGTCCGGTGGCGTTCCTTGAACGCCTTCATCCCTTTCTTCTCCAGCCGCCGTCGATGCCGCTTCCTCCTGCCCCGTTGCTGCCATCGCTGCCGATCCGCTGTTAACTCCAACGCCTCAAGCCCCAACCCTATCCTTTCCACTATCCTTATTCCATCCTGTATCTCAACCCGATTGCCATATTGGTCCCCACCCAAGGCCACCGGACCATGCCCATGGCCACTCTTGTCCCACTCGGTTCCGTATCTAGGACCAACCGGCCCCCACCCAAGACCACTACCTGTAACCGTTCCTCGATCTCCACCCAAGACCTCAGCCCCTGTCCAAGGCCACCCCCAATCTCTCCACACTCCTTCCTACCCGGGTAGTCAGGTCCAAATGTCGGACACAACCCACTACATGCTCCAAAAAACTCTCCCCTCACCACCCAACAATATTCAACCTCGTCATCCAAGAAAGAAATATCCAACATGTGAGGGAGCAATAGCCTTAGGGCTGGTACTCCTGAAAAGACAATATCCAAGATGTGCATTTGTTCCAATTTCAATTTGAATAATTTCTTCGATAGCATTTGGAAGTTCTTGCTGGAGTTGAGTAAGGTACCCAATAACAGTTAATTAAAACAACGGTTAGTTAATATTTATATTATTATTATTATATTATTTTGCCATATAAAAACTCGGAAAAACGACTCCTCACTTAACAAACATTTTAAAATTTTATTGAATTGATCGAGTCACATATTCGACTAATTAGGTAACATCAGTTATTTTTTATTTATTTAGGTCATCAGATTCAGAACCATAGAAGAAGTTTACAATTGTCTTATTTTGTAAATAATTGATAATTAATTATTCCTTTGAATTACGTCAAATCGACAATCCAAGTTTTCCCTCACCGAATCCGTAATTTTCCACTTCTATTTATATAAAATTAAAACAGATGTAAATAAGTGTCTTAAGTTGAATAAATTGGAGATGAATTCGTCGCTTTGCGGTGTGAATTAAAGGATTATGGTTCCTGGAACCTGCATTGTGCTTCAAACAAAAGTGAGTCTTCAAATAAGTCAGGTGCCCACATTTCATTCAACCAATTCAGACCAAGCCGAAATACGAGTATTATTTAATGCATATACTTGGACCCATAGCTAAAATGATTGCATATTAATTTTACCAATCAATTTAAAGAAAACAGCGATTCTTTGATTTATAGTTAAAATGTTTTCAATTAATTATTATACTGATTTTTCCGCAATTTTTCACGTTTGAGTTGAATTTCATTGTCAACTATTCAAGTTTAGGGGAGAGTGGCGAAGTATTCTGGAGGAGGACGGGACCCATAGTGGGCTTTAGCGCCAGTGTTGTTGTGTTTGTTCAAAAAAATAAAAAGTCTTAAAATATCAAGACAATCTACAATTGTTGCTGTTTCTTGAGCAATAATGTAAAATGATGATGCAAAAAGTGTAGAATTCACATGAAAATAAAATGACGATAGATCAGCTGACTATCACATATCATGAGTATAAATTGCTTAAAAGTTGTATACAGTAATTCGTTTCAAATAACCTGCTGTATACAAATGTGGAAAGCAACGGGAAACTACCACATTAAAGGCGCAAGTGGCTTCTCAGCAGCAAAAAAATTACACTTTGTTGGCAAACAATCCCTGGGATTGAAATTAGTGTAGAAAATGTAAAATTTCATTTTAAATAATTGGTTCGAATAAGCATATACTGTCTTAATTTTTCATAAACCTAAACACTGTGAAATTCCGTAGTGAAGATTTTTTTTATGAATTCTCGAAAAATAATCTTAAAAAAGACTGTGCCTTAATTTATAAAAATATTGCGTATTATGTGTGATACGAGGTCTGTTCAAAAAGTATCGCGAATTTTGAATTTCCGCTGGCTACGTATATTTGATTTTTGATTTTTTTGTAGCGTTATGTTGGTACTCATGTCCCTTACTTATGCTGACAAGGTCGGCCATTTTGAATGTTTAGTTAATTTTTGACAGCTGTTTTGCTTGGATGTGTTTTGGCTCGTCTTCGATTTTTGCCTATTCCAAAAAATGGATCAAAGAATCTGTATCAAATTTTGTGTGAAAAACAAAATAAAGTGCGCGGACGCATTTCGAATATTGACTGTGGCATATGGTGAAGCTACCTTGGACCAAAGCAACGTTTATCGGTGGTACAAAATGTTCTCAGAGGGCCGAGAAGATATGAACGACGAAGAGCGTGCCGGACGCCCGAGCACGTCAACAACAGACGAAAACATTGATAAAGTGAAGAAAATAGTATTAGCCAATCGTCGAATCACCGTTAGAGAAGTTGCTGAGGACCTAAACATATCGATTGGCTCGTGCCATTCGATTTTAACCAATGATTTGGGCATGAGTCGGTTCGCCGCGAAATTCGTGCCAAAATTGCTCAATTTCGACCAAAAACAGCATCGCGTTAACATTGCTCAGGAGATGTTGGACTCGGTCCGTGACGACCCAAATGTGCTCCAGAGGGTCATAACTGGTGACGAATCATGGGTTTATGGTTATGACGTGGAAACCAAAGCTCAATCATCCCAATGGAAGCTGCCGCATGAGCCAAGACCAAAAAAAGCGCGCCAAGTTCGGTCGAACGTGAAGGTTTTGCTCACAGTTTTCTTCGATTGCAGGGGCGTGGTGCATCATGAGTTCTTGCCACAGGGTAGTACGGTCAATAAGGAATATTACCTGCAAGTTATGCGCAATTTGCGCGAAGCAATCCGCCAGAAACGCCCGGATTTGTGGAAGAACAAAAACTGGCTTTTGCACCATAATAACGCCCCTGCTCACACATCGTTGCTTGTGCGCGAATATTTGGCCAAAAACAACACAGTAATGGTGCCGCAGCCACCGTATTCCCCAGACCTGGCCCCCTGTGACTTTTTCCTGTTTCCAAAACTGAAGAGGCCCATGAAAGGACGACGCTACGCCACGATTGAGGAGATAAAGACGGCATCGAAGGAGGAGCTGAACAAGATCACAAAAAATGATTTTTTTAAGTGCTTCGAGGATTGGAAAAAACGTTGGCATAAATGTATTATATCCGAGGGGAATTACTTTGAAGGGGACAAAATAGATATTCATGAATAAATAAATACTTTTTGAAAAAAATATAAAATTCGCGATAATTTTTGAACAGACCTCGTATATCAATAATTTTGTTTTAGTACCTGGATCTAAATGGGTCAAAATTAATTAAGTCCTTTGAACCAGCTTCTGTATAAAATGCTTTGAATTGTTAAAAGAATATCACAGGTTACCATTTTCTTATCATTGAAATTATAAATACTTGAAATATATAATAATATTTTCGTACAATGGAATAGACGTGGAATAACACTTTATTTGAAATGTAAAGAATTTAATTATGAATTGTTCCATGAAAAATTCTTTGGATATTAATTTTGTCTTTCATATTTTTTCTGGATACTTTGGTTCGAAGGTAATTCAAATTAATTTCAATATTACAATTTTTTGCGCTTTAGTATGTACATTGTGCTTAAAAGTTAACTCGCCATATTCTTATTATATTTTGAGATTTTTTTTCTGTTTTAATTCTGCGCTATTTGTATTTAAAATAAAATTTATATTGTATAAAAGACCATAAAATGTAACATTTATCTAAAATAGAATATTTTTTTCATATATTATATTTATCGAAGAAAAATTGGTTTCTTCTATGGGCCTAGTTAGCTTTTTGTTTGTATTTGGGTTAGGTTGGCTTTCTAGAAACCTTTTTTGCCCAATAATAATTCTATGCAGTAATTTATAAATCTGTAATTTTAATAATATCAAAAAGATCAAATCAATATATTTTTAAAACACCGCACAAGTTCAAAGTTTTTATGTCTTTTTTTAACTGATATATTAATTGCTATCAAATGTACTTTTACATAAAGAGGAAAAGTTTAGAAATTTATAGATATCCATAGTGTTTTTATTAACAATAATCTCAAACATTTATTTTATTCGTTCGGAGAGAATCGAAGTATTCTTCTCTCACTCTTTTGTATTCAAAATATTCTTGTACTCTCTTTTGATGACATTCGGTTTTTGGGTATTTATTATTTTATATTAGACAATCGCAACAAGTCAATAATTTAACTATAACTTCACTAATTATAATGAACTTTGTGATAAATTTTGACAGAATGCAGTTCAGGATACATTAAAGAAACTTAATTTTTTTTAAGGTATACACTTTTCAGATGATGAAGACATGGCATAGCTTGGAGTGAGGTTAATAATATAAGAGAACCTAGTCTTAAAACGAGAAGAGCCGGCTCCAATAGCCAACCTGGGGTATGGGTTAGGATACTGCTAAGGATAAGATGTCATATATGAAGTGTAGATATTTTGATGTAATTGTGTTTTTAGATGACAAATATATGGCATAGCTGTAGGTGAAATTAATAACAAACGGATCTACCCGAGAGAACAGCCAACCCTTACAGCCAATCCCTACAGTCAACCTAGGCTGTGAATTGGGATAGTGTCAGGGAGATATGATAAAACATGTTATAATATACTCGTAAATGGCAAATTGTCTTTGGCATTAAAATATTAGTCTATACCATTATTATTTTAGTCCTAAATCATATTTTCTACTCGCGGTCAAGATGTGCTGTTTCTTGGTAATTCTTCAAGTACAAGTACACACTTCATCTAAGAGATCTTATTTCTACTGCATTAATTCTATTTTCAACCTTCTTTTGCCAGTTACAGGCTTCACTTCCATATCCAAAGGTCAGTACAAGAACACAATTGTGCACTACCATTTTAGATTTCATGGCTAGGCTATTGTTTGCGATGACATCTTCAAATGCACCATTCACTTTTTAATTTTTTGATCATCGAAACATCTCATTTATAACAAAAACCAATATAACTCATTGAAAAACAATTACTATGTCACCAATGAGGTTCGATATTATACGAGTATTTGAGTCGTGTGGCTACCAAAGATTTTCAAATTTAGAATCTTACGTTACACACATTCAATTTAACAACATGATTGACAATTCAAAAATAAATTTACATTGTATATTATATATAAATTACTAAGAAGAAATAGAGAAAGACCGAGATGCGAGAGAAATATGTCAGGAACGAAAAGTATGGCAGTTCATTTCTTCTGCCTACCTATTTGGGGAGACGGCGTAATGGTTATTTAGTTAGTTAGTTAGTTTGTTATAAATAAATTAAACAATTTTATGAAATTTTCTTTATTAGAGTCAAACTTAAAACTAAATAAAATAATGTTTCATTATGTTATCTCTAAAAAAAATAACAATATAGAAGCTCTAAGTGACCCAGTGGGCAATGGAGAGGAGGATGTTAAACATCAGTCTGCGAGACAGGAAGCGAAATGAATGGATCAGAGAAAGGACTAAAGTTGCGGACGTAGCGTGCAAAATAGCCTCGTTGAAGTGGAATTGGGCCAGCCATGTAGCGAGGACCTTGGATGATCGGTGGACAAGACGCACACTGTAGTGGCGACCGAGATACGGCCACAGAAATCCTGGCAGACCACAAGCCAGATGGTCTGATGACACCAAGAGAGTGGCAGGAGATTAATGGCACAGAGCGGCGAGAAATAGAGAGTTGTGGAGGTCAGATGAGAGGCCTATGTTCAACACTGGACGACTAAAGGCTGATAATGATGATGACGATGATCTCTAAAAAAAAATTCCAAGAGTTACAATAAAGTCAGGAAAAAATACATTACGTTAAAAATGTATTAAAAGTATGCAATATTTTTTTATATACTTTCAGGACTAGCTAATACTTCAATAAAGGAAATTAGGTAAAGTAAATGTTCATGTTATAAAAAATCAGTAGACAATGTTATTTTTAGACATAACTTCCCTTTGTAAAATACAAATAAAACAGAAGAATTATTATTCAAACAAACGTTATATTTTTAATTCATGTGTATTTAACAAAAAAAATATATATCCCTAAATTACGAGTATATTACAGGATTCGTTTTGTGAATTCCCCTGATGGCCAACATATTTTCCTGGCTAAATCAATTATATAATTACAAAATAATTTATTTTTTAAGTTTCTTGTATTATTATTTTTTTATATATATTATATTTATGACATATGGAACGAATGAACAAAAAAAGAATAATTAAAATGTTATTTATAAGCAGGAAAGTGGAAAGAAAGTGGAAGATAAAGGAAAGCATGGCATGACAAAATTAATCAAATACTAAAAGGAGGCCACATTCGAAGTTGGAAAAATCTATGTATTTATCTAGAGGAATCAAAAAGAGGTATGTCAGGAGAGAGCAGTATGGCGGTCCATCGTCTCTGCCTACCCTTCAGAGTTATGGTTAGTTAGTTATATTATGTATTATATTATGTATTATATACAAACAACAGCTTTCCAGATTCAAGGTTTTATATGCACTAGAAATAAACTACACTACAAAGCTCTTTCTAAACATACGCTTAAACTGATAAGTTCCAGGTACAGAGCTAAGAATGTGATTGGAAGTAAGGGTGCCCATATCATAAAAAAGAATAGGTCATTGTCCAGTAATAACATTATGATAATGGGCAACAGATAGGGTGAGTAGCAGGCTTTTGTTTGGTTGTATTTCTATAAACCTTATCATCTTGTTTCTTCGGTGAACTCTGTACAAGAAAAGGAATGCGAATGTGTTTTTAATAAAAGTGAAAAATTATATTATAAATGCTTTTCAAATAGTGAAATGTTTCTCCCTCGGTTAGCACAGAGAGCGTGTTTTTTATCCTCAATGTGGTAATCGTGAGATTATTTTCGGTATATTATTCGACTCGCGAATGGGTGTAAACATAAAGACAGTTACATGGGATACATGGAGGTTTATTACAATCAAGTTAGTTTGGCATATTACAATTATGACAATATTATGAGGCTAGGGATGTCTTACACAGTATTACATAAAAAAAACACATGATGGAAGAATGAAGAGGCGGTTTGAGGCGATTCCTCGATGACGTGCTCGTCAGGACATCGACCAGCGACGTCGTCAGTCGACGTTGTCAGCGACGGTGACCAGTTGATGGCGGTTAAGGAAATACATATATAGAGCGTCACCTGGCAGACACGAGGTTCCATAAGCTAGTGGTGCTGTACGGAGTGAAGAAGTGGTCCCTGCAGTTCCGCATGGTAGTGTGGTCCTTGACAGTCAGGTGGCAGCAAGATACGGAGCCTCGAACGCGGTCACGTCGATGTCCGACTGAGCCATCGGAACTAGCCGCAGACACGCGGACACATGATGCACATGCGCGATCCTTGATGTATAAATTTATCGTTAATTTGATATCCAACGCGTACCTTATATCATTCTCATGAAGAAAGGCTGAACCATTGCTGGTCCAGCCGGATGGCAACGGATTTCCAATTCTGTTACATTTTGGCGGGATCGAGGCACAGGCGACGCGAAGTAAGATGGCGGCCTACTCGCAATGGCTGACTGGGGAGAAGTGGGCTGGCTTCTAGCCTCGGAGCATAGAGTACAAAAAAACAGTGTTACCAACCGGAAAAGCGGCGGGTTGCTAACACGGCGGAAACAGGAGAAGTTGGAAATAAATTTCGAAGAGGTACTTAACTGGGGAGCTACAGAGTTAGGCGCGAATACAGTGGCCGAAGAAATCGTAATGGTATGTAACATTACAATAGATGTACCTATTATAACCAAACTGATAAAATGAATATAGTATAAAACTTTTATTTCATATGATACCCACACAGTCCGTTAAATAATCATAAAAACTCTATATTAAATATCTTATATTATTGAAAATGTTCGTTTCGTTTCGTATAGATTTGTTTTCCTTGACTTTTAATAATTGATTAATTTGATTATGCCATTTTTTCATCGGCCGTCTTCGTACGCTGTATTAAACTTTTTAAGCATTCTTCTTTCTTCCATTCGTTTTATATGTCCAACCATTTCAGGGATCCTTTTTAAATTTGATGAATTATACAATTATCTGTCTTACATTTCTTTTGTATTTCTTCGTTCGGTATTCTATCTCTTTTTGATCTTCAATATTTAAAATGTAATCGTAATATAAATTATAACTGTTCCATATTTTATGTATTAATTGTTTTGTAGGTAATAAATATTTAACGCTTTGAATTTATCGAAAGCTGATGATTTTTCATATTTCATTAAATTGTAAGAAATTTACTTAAAGTAATTATAATAATAAAATTTTCTTTTGAGAAGATATTTGGTACATTTCTAACTAACTAACTATTGTAGCCGAAAATAAAGGATGACTCAGATCTTGTTTTAAAATCCTAGATTTTCAGGTATTATAATGACAAACAAGCCCTTTGTCCTTCGTGAAATGAAAAATATTTTTCAAGACTCTTTAAAAGATATTTTATGCATTTTTATTAAACCGTTCATTTTCTTTTCAAAAGAACTAAGTCTATGAATATTTTAAATATTTTTTATTTATATTCGTATTTTTTACATTTGTGTTAAAATTTCTCAACGTGCTTTAAACCTATAGTGTGTTCATCATAGAAAGAAAAATATAATATTTTTTTAATCGTTGATGAATGAAAATTCATTGATTGTGGATTGTGATGTGATGTAAAATTCTAAATTAAATAAGATATTACATATATTATCACGCAGTTTAAGAATAAGTTTCACGAGGAAGATTTTTTTTAACCCTAACGGAGGATTATCGGTTAAAAAAAAAATAATTCTGTCAAATGTTGGGCCTGATTATTTTTAAATAACCGTTTGTTTACTTTGTTATTTATACTTGCCTAAGTATTTATGTCAAAATCGAACATAAACATTAATCTTTAACCCTTAACGTACCGTGTTCAAAACAAAACGCTCGCTCCCATGTGGTAAGTTCAGTTTACCGCTAACTTTATCTAAATATCAAGCATATGACTAGATGAATCAAAATTTAATTTATGTCATCTTGTAGGGAATTTCATTAGGAATAGATCGATATCTATAACATACATGGATTATTTGAAAAACATATCATTATTAATTTTTTTCTGGAACCATGCGATTTCTGATATGTAATGCGTCACAGCATACGGGCGACTGGACATCGGGTATAAACTTGTCTGCGCGCCGCGGCCGGCGGGGCGAGGATAAAGGCACCTAGGCAAAATGTATAGTACGTTCAAGACAACGAGTACGTATTAATATTTGTCCCTTTTGGTAAAGTGTTAATATTTTCACAGTTCTGATATTATTAAGTTACGTGCTGCGTTTTCATCCAGTCGGTATTATTACGTACCTATTGAAAAGGTCAAAGATATAATTTATAATACGTTCAAAACAGCGAGTAAGTATTTGTCACTTTTGATAAAGTTGTAAATATTAGCAAAATAAATTCTACCTTAACACGAATGAAGGTGAGGGCAGTCTTAGAAAATATTTTTTTTTGGGATGAAGGAAGTAATTTTTTGCTTTTTTTTTATTACGAAATATTGAGAACACTTCAATGGAGGATTACAATTTTTTTATAATATTAGGGTCCATAGGTTTTAAGAAAATCAACTTTAAATTGGCAGTGGAAACTCAATTGACCACATGGCAACGCGACGGTTAAGTTAATTAACGGTTTCCGGATGATTAATTAATTTATTTTAATCATAAAATATTTATAAAATCTTCACTGTCCTAGTCAGGTGAAACCTTTGACTCGTATCAATTCAATGTATTTTTTAGAAATAAATATTTTTTAATTAAAATAAACAATTGCTAAGAAAGAAAAATGTTTTACTAAATATTATCATATCATATAAATCACTTGATTGAATTTTCTCAATATTATCATTCATTCATAGTAATGGTGTTGTTTTGAACAATCGTAAATCAAGATATAAATGTATTTCAATACGAACTAACATTACTAAGCAACAAAAGAGTTTTCCTATTCGTGAAATATGATTATGTTAGAATTAATATATTTCAACCCAAATCTCTCTGCCCAACGATCACCACCAGGACAGTCGAACAATAGATCCTGTATCCCGGATATTAAAAGGATCTAGGACTTCATTAATTTATTTCATTAATGGAATCGTAAGCAAAACATTGAAGCATGATTTTATAAATAAACCCTACAAAATTTTAATTAACGTGTCAATAGTTGTAATTTAGGGACCGTGCAAATTGCTCGACCAGCGTTAAGTTGTTTTGTATTATAACGGTCCATACCGTTACGTTATAACGTATAGGCAGCACACTGGATATCAGGTAGGTTGAAATAATTAAATTTGAATATCACAGATGGAACCAAATTTTTTATAACATTTAACTAGCATTTTATTATGTATGTATTTATACAATTTTCTATTATTCTTCTTTTTCTTTGTGTCAATAGCATGACAGTATCATAAGTTTGGTATTGAAGTAGGGTTTTATCTTTATATTGCTCTTGCTCTTGTGGTGGTAGGTTTGGCCAACTTTAGTTGTTTCCAAGGATGCCGGGTGTTATAGTAACCTAGTAGAGGTACCTCCCTTGTTTCCTATATCTTATGATATTTATAATGTTTTATTTGATTTGTATTTATTTTATATACTTAACTAAAATACAATAATTTAACATTTTAATAAAATGGATTTAAAATTTTAATAAATATTTGTGGTATAGTATACGGCGTGGTATAATAAATCGGTCCTTTTTTTAAAAACCAATTTAACTTTTCTTTATCTATTTCAAAAACATTTTAACTAAAACAATCATAAACTTACTTATTAACTACCCATCACGCCGTCTCTCCGTAGAGATAGGCAGAAGTGGCCGACATTTAAGATTTGTTTTCTGTTTATTTTCTTTGGTCTTCCTCTATGTCTTGCTACATTTACTCGTACATATTTAATATATTATTATAATTTTGTAAAGGGCAATATTTATGTAAAGGATAGCCATCATATTGATTCTCGTGACATGTGAAAGGTAGCTAATCTTTCGCCATTTTATTGTCACGTAAATTCTACACCAGACCATGGCATTAACATTACCATCGCCGGGAACCGAACCCGGGACCTTTTGTATGGCAGTCAACACACTCACCACTCGGCCAAGAAGGTCGTCATGTATGGCCATCCATCCTTTCTGCCTACCTCGAGACGGCGTGTTGGTTGGTTGGTTATATAATAATTTTATTTTTTGTGAAATTTGGCTTAAGCAAACATTATTTCAGATACAGCCCCATTTGAATCGTTCATTATCATTCGAAAAACCATTTTTCATTTTAAGCGACAGGTATATCAATAAAATACCCCTGATTCCACGTTGTTGTTTTTATAAGGGTCGCCACAATGGGCGAAATAATAATAATAAAATTCACTTATTTCATATTTCTGATTCATTGTATTTTTACGCTGAAGTAAAATTTTCTATAATAATATTTTTTAAACTGTTAAACTAGAAAACTTTTTACCATCATTTCAAAACCAAAAACACATTATTTTGCATATAGCAAATAATTCCCAAAATTGAAGAAAATTTTTAAAATTTTAAAGGCAAAGAAATGTCACTTAATTCCAGATTATCCTCCATTACCAAATAGTAAATTAAAAACTTTTCCCCCATTTAATCTAGCAAAAATAAAATAATAATACCACATTCAATTTTTGTCACATTTCTTTTAAATCTAATCTACTTCCTTTTATTTTTGTCGTGTTTAATTTATTGTGCTTCATCGTTTTTGACTCTATATTATGTCTAATTGTTCCTTCTTATTACTGTTTTTATTACAATTACGATTATTATTATTATATTTTCCATCGGTGTCTTATTTCGGCTGTTTAAATCCAGTACAGGTTTTTAATAAAATTTAAACCTTTGGTATCAATATTGCACCTGACAAGCATTTTTATTAGGTCACTATGTTTTACCCTGTCAAATGCTTTTTCGTAGTCAATAAAGCATGCGACTACCTCTTTTCTTTGGTCCCGGCACTTTTGTAGCAATACGTTGAACTCTTTAATATTTGTAGCAATACGTTGAACTCTTTAATATTTTTTAAACTTGAAAATCTTTGAATTTGTTTGATATTCAAATTCAATTAAAAAAGCACCTAGTTTTATTAAAGATTTCATTGCGTATTTTTTTCAAGTAATCTGGTAATTACTTCTTTTTTTCTTTTGTTTATTTAGGGCTGTGTCCTGTTTTTTTTTTCGGAACCTGTTCCTGGGATGTAGATATTATATAATTAATTCGGTAGGAATTAAAAATTGTCCTAATAAATAATTTTAAAAAATTGTGTATTTCACTATCAGTAATTCCGTGTATAAAATGTACGCGCTAGGCGCGCATTGAGAACTCCGAAATCAAACAGATGATTTCATTAATTATTTCAGCAATCACCGTGATGATGTGGTTTCACAACCATATGTTCTTTAATGTTTCAATTTATTAGATATTTTTCCAACTTCTGAATTTATTGTTCTTTGTGTGTTTTATAAGGTGAACGGGAAGGAATATCACCGGGGGAAAGATATAAACTTCGAAACATGTCGAGAAAAAAAATTAGAATAAGTGGAAAAAACAGTACTTTAAATCTAAATGAATTCGCCATTATGGAATTTTACAATGTTGACCGCTTGTTTAAAAAATAAGTAAACATATTTAATTTATTTATGTACTTTGTATACAATACTCATTTCATTACTTCCAAGTGAGTGTTGTATACGAAGTATATAAACAAATAAAAATATAAAACATCTACAACTCAAAGTATGGCGAACATAGAAGGAACATATTTTATTTTATAATAAAAACAAAAACGAGCAATTTAACTGTTTGTAAGTTTTATTTCATACCCAAAAATGCAGAATGACAACTATCTTAAACACATTAGCAATATTTTTTTTAAAACACGATTCTGTTTAAACTATGAATTTTAATTTAGCGAATAAGTTGTCAAATACAAAACAGATGCTTTAATAAGTGCTTTTATTTGTTGTACAAAAATTTCTGACGGTGAAATGAAACAAAGTATGGTTTATAAATTGTATGCCTGCCACGTTAAACACAGATTTTGCCACTGATTTATAATACTTTCTATATTTGAAAACTTTCAGGTGAAAGCCAATAACTCACTTTTACAAGAAAAAAAAATTAAAGGGGGCATAAACTGATATCGGAAAATTTAAATATGTTAAATAGACCATTGTTTTGCTGAAACACTATGATACTTTAATATTTTAAACTGTTAAATTAAAAAAAAACTTTGTTTTATGTATCACAATTGTATTTTTATTTTTCGCGACAACTATTTCGTCACCCTATGTTGACATCATCAGGTGGTACAATAATTATTGTAACACCTGATGATGTCAACATAAGTTGACGAAACAGCTGTCGCGAGAAATAAAAATACAATTGTGATACATAAAACAAAGTTTTTTTAAATTTAACAGTTTAAATATGTCAATTCACTGATAAAAACAGATGTGTTTTTTTTATTAACTTATAAAATTAATGAATGAAAACGAATGAAAAAGTCTATTTCCTAGAAGTTCTATTAAAGTTTATGGGAATGACATGTTTCGCATTTCTAAGGCATTATAAAATGACATTTGATAACGCTTTAGGAAGGCGAAACATGTCATTCCTATAAACTATTATACAATATAATACAACTTCTAGAAAACAGACGTTTTCATTCGTATTAATTATTTGATAAGTAGTTTTACATCATTCTTCAGCAAACAATAAATTATAGAAAAAGTTTACGTTGATGGTTATTACTTTTAATATACGGTATGTAATATATTTATTTTCCTATTAATATATTTTTTAGACCAAAGATGAACTCAAATGGTAATGGAATTACGTCTCGTCAAGAAGCAGAAGGCCCTTACACAGTCAGATGATATAAGAAGAACTGCTGATGACTGTATACAGAAAGCGTATGACAGGAATAGTTATGACATGCATTGAAAACAATGGGAAAAGCCAATGTTCAGCAATGGACTTACAAAATATAAAATATATCGCTCATTCATATAAATGAAATCAAATCAAATCAAATCAGTTTATTTCATCAACAGACATTACAAAATTTATTTTTAAGGCATCTATTGAGAACAGGTAAAATAATATATTATATATAGTATACTACCAGAAACGCATATAGAAATATTTTCTGTTGCAAGTTTCATGCTTCGCATCGATACAAAACAAAATTATAATTTTATAAACTAACTAACTAACTAACCATCACGCCGTCTCTCCGAAAAGGTGGCAGAAATAATTGACTGCTACATATCCTGACATACTTTTACATCAAACGCAGATTTCTCCGACATTTTATTTTTGATGTTTAAATAAAAAAACTTTGTTATGAATATCAAAATTGAATATAATTAGTCGCGACAGCTGTTTCGCTAACCGATGATAGCATCGTCAAGACTTACAATCAACTAGTGTAGCGATTAGTTGATTGAAAGATCTGACAATGCTAACATCGGTTAACGAAAATATCTATGGCGACTAATTATATCTACATAATATTGATATTCATAACAAAGTTTTATTATTTAAACATTTAGTAATGTTGTAATATCAAAGTGTTTTTGCCAAAACAATGATTTATATATTTAATATTTGATTGATTTGATCGTGAAATGATATACTTATAATTAAATGTGTTGATTTAACATTTATCTGTTACCACTCAAAAACAACGTCAATCTGTTTTAAATCACATTCTATCAAATCACATGGTACTCAAAAACAAAAATATCATATTAGGTTAAAAATGTCAGTTATCATGTTTTCCCTCGCGTCCTCATTTACGCTCCGCGTCGCCCCTTTAGCAGTCAAGCGAGTACCTTTGTAGCACCTTGTTGTCACTCTGATTTACAATTCATTCATTTAAATTCATCCCTGGGATGTTACCAACTTTGTTCCGAATTCGTCTCCCGAAGCAACAGAGGCGCCCGTTGTCGACCACGGAATTTACACGTACTTGTGTAATAAAGACGAGACCCGGACGCTCATACAAAATAAAAAAGGCAATCCTTCAAAAACATGGCTGGAATACTGTCTAATTAAGAGACATTAATACACCAACCGCGTGTGTTTTTTTTGTATTCAATTTTAACAAATAATTTAACTCCATTATTTTCTAATATTGTTTGTCAGCCAACTCTAATTTAAATAATGTCAAAATATTTTTATTGGTAGGTAGAGTTACAAAAAAAATCGTTGAAAATTCATTTGTAATGATTTATTCTTCAAATAAAAAACAATTTACAAAAAAATTATAGACTACTTATAGTTTTACATAGTATAGTACTTTTTAAAACAATCTCCTGGAAGGAGACCAGGTTTTCTGGAACAGGTCTCACAAAACCACACCGTTTCCCGTCTTCCCCTGGAACCTTTCTGTTACTGCACACAGTAGAGTCTTTAGAACCTTTGTCCAGTGCAATGAAGTGGGGCTTGTACTCTAATTGCTCCTCTGCATGACGTATCACGCGAAGTTCCCGCCATTTAGGCTATGTGAATTTGCAAGGATTATTTTATAGTAAAATAAAAACGGAAAACAGTCAAAATCTTATTAAAATGTGAAATTAAATGTTTTTTTAACGAATAATCACAAGAAAGTCATGTTTTGCGCGCGAAAATACACCGCGCGCGCCAGTCTTATATTGTCGGCTGCCAGTCGACAACTGAGTTGTAGTGTACATATAGCGATGTCGGCTGGCATTCCAAACTCAAATTAAAACTAAACTTATATATGAGTTTTATTTAACTATCTAAGTAAAACAACTTGGGGTGATTACATCACAGAAACTGCGTTTTAAATGTTTACATATAAGTATGATTATTATTTTACTATTTTAATGTGTTTTTTTTTTTATTTCATGAATGTGATCTGTTTTGACAAACGTTAAAATGAATTTTCTGAAAAATTATTACATAATTAGATTAGTAATCAATATCTGTGAACCGGCTTAAATAAACCATGGAAATTATTTGAAATGTGATTTTTGATATTTGTTCCAGTACACAGTCCGACATTAAAATCAAAACAGTGTTTTTGCTATGGTTCTCATCGTATACAAAAAAAACATATTTATTTTTAACATATAAGCTTAAGGTAATAAAACAATAATCAAGACAAGGTAATATGCAACCAGGTTACAATTGTTATTGTTTGAAAACAGTGTTTTTGCAATGGTTCTCATTGTATTAAATAGAATAAAGGATGTTTATTTTTAACGCGTGAAAACTTGTGCCGCGCAAAATGCCGCTGTCTCATGATTCGTGTTCATTATTTATAATTCATTTCTCATCTCTTTGGCGCGAAAGAAAGCCGTTGTTTAATTATTAAACTTTGTTTTTAAATAGCATTCCATTACATTTTATAAAGTGTATGAAGCTTTTTAACATGAACCGACTGAAAGCGTTTAAAATGTGGCTACACCGCAAAAGGTTTTGCATTCCATGGACCGATATGGTCACCAACGTAAATGTTCTCCAGATAGCTATAGCTGATAGGGAATTGTTAGATTATATTAAAGAAGTGTTGGGTGGAGACGAATCCCCTGGCTCCACAATATAGGAGACTGAACTGACTTAGAGGGCGTTTATGAGCTATTTCAAATTTCCAAGGACAGTACACATACAAAATTCCTTATTTCCCCCATCCTGCATTTTGTCTCCTCCCTCCCTCTTGTGCCTCCTGCTGTGCCTAATTTCTTTTTTATTATTTCTCTAACATATGTTATTTATGTATCAATTGCATCTTTTCTTTTGCTGTTGTATTGCTATGTGTGTATGGCGGGACATCGAGTGAGAGAAGCGTAGCTTAAATGTGGTCTGGGTCCCTCATGGTTGCAAATATACATATATTATTATTATTATAAGTCCCGCATGGACGGGGAACGGGCCTAGGGAGTGCACGAGTGAAGCTGACGAAAGGCGCCGCTGCGCCTATAACAGCTTCGGGCAAGCGGAGGGAGCCCTCTATGGCTCGGCTATATTACACATACTCTCAAGGGGATCTGACATGAAACTGATAGAAGGAGAAGAATTCTACAGCTTTTTATTGGTTTGTACCCTTTTTGATTTGAATTTCCATTTCGAAATTAAAGCTTGTTATTATTTGCAATTTTATATACAATACATTATACGAATAATACTATAAACGAAAAGTAATTATATTCCCAAAATAAAGATATTACTCTTCTTGTATGTGTAAGTAATAATACTCTTCTTGTATGTGTAAGTAATAATACGTAATAATATTCCTAAAATAAAGATATTACTGTTCTTGTATGTGACACTTAATATGGTCCCAACTCTCCTATTTATTTCGCCATTGTGGTGGAAGGTTTGGTTGACATTGTTTCATTTTTCAGTAGTGCCGGGTGTTATAGTAATACCACACGCGGAGGCACCTTATTTCCCGTATAATAAAATATATATTTATATTGAGACATTATTGCTGATTATTTTGCACTGAATATGTTTTTTAAAATATTATCATAAAATTCTGCGGCTCACCTAACCTATGAAATACTTTTACGTATTAGGACAAGAGCAGAGTGAACGGTATTTACAAACAAAAGTCAATCTACAAAGCTATTATTGCAAAACAATGTTGCTCTTGAAATAACACATGTGTTTTGAAGTGCAGCATATTTATGCTAAAACATAGATGAATGATAAAAAGATTTAGAAATGAAATCGATTACATCAATAAGAAGTAAATATTAATTTGATAGCACTAACTTGTAAGAAAACCTATAAAATGCAAAAAGGATTAAAACTCTATGAAAAAAATACAAAACAGTTGAAAATCATTTTTTTTCTTAAGCATAGTTTATTTTGGTATTGTAATTGAATTCCATATTTAACATTATTAAATTGATAAGATTTTTAATCTCGGCTAAATAAAGAGTACTGAAAATTGGCGAGCAAGCATACCACGTTATAAGAAGAAAATATTGTGTCGGTTTATCATCTCCGTCTACTGCTTCAGAGAACCTTATATTGACACTGTAAAATCGGAGTGATCTATAAGCAGACTATTTCAAAACAATCAATTATATAAAAAATGGAATAACCTGTGATAACCCAATATATCATTCTTCGATCTTAGAAACACCACTATTAGAGCCAGAACAGAAGTGTCGGACAAAATTGGAAATGTGGCAGCACTAAAATAGCGCTGGACAGGCCATGTCGTTCGGGGCTCTGACGATAGATGGACAAAATGCGTCTTCTGCTGGCATCCTAGAACTGTGACAACCCAGGATATTTCCAACTTCGCTGAAGGGACGACATGAAAGAGACCGCCGGTACGACATGGATGTGTATTGACAGGGATCGACAGCCATTGAGGAAGTTTACGTCCAGGATTGGACGGATAAAGGCTGATAATGATTAATCAAAAAGTTTGAATACTAGAAGTTTTGATATTTTTATGACAATGATATTTTTCGTCTTGTTTAGACACAACCAAAGATATTTGATTGAAACTACGGTTTCCATAAATGTTCTATATCGCTATTCAATTAAATAAATTATCCGATACAGATAATATATATCATTTTGCTTTTACAAATCGTACGTAAAATCTTGATCATACTGCAAATTTCATATGAGAATTTTTTTTTCAACACATGTTTCTAAGGCATTTGTTACTTAATTCACAAACATATAACAAAAAATATATATATATTTTTAATAACTTTACGTTACCTAAGTTACTTGAAATCGTAAAAATTCCCATAAATTGAAATGGAGGTACTGCATATTATCTTCAAATATGTGACACAATGTTCTTTAAATAGAATAACGGCTTTATTATGCCCCTTGAAGAATGAATTGCCATTCAATTTGGATTTAAAGTCGTCCAATAATCTTAACGGTAAGAGCTATAAAGATTTAACTGCAGGGAATGACGCTGAAGTCACTGAATTATAGGTAACCTGCCAAATAAATCCCTATAAACTGGCTTAGGGCACGTTGTATATTATAATTTAGTATTGGATAACTAGATATTTTATTTCTAGAATAAACTTATAACAATGTGGAATTATAGAATAATTACACTTAGGAAATTTAAAATAACTATGTTTGTAATTGGAGGATACCTCCATCTTCAGGTGTAAATATATAATTAAAACTAAACAATGAAAGACTAATTAACTTAAAACATTCGTAAATTTCGTTTTTTATATTAACGTAATATTTCTAGAACCTTCTTAAATTATTTCACAACCTTGGAACGATCTAAAAATATAGGTGCCATTTAAAGATGCAAATAATTAATTACGAGTAATTAGAGTTTTCTAAAATATTTGTTTAACATTAGAACTATATATTCTTTGTAAATTTTGCTTATTTTTTTATTATTCGTATTGTCGAATGAAAAACTTGCAAAATAATCTTACGTAATTCTCAGATCCAACCGAACATATTTTGATGGATAGACTATAATTTAAGTTTATTTTAATACAGGTGAGTAAAAAAAGTTGTTCGTAATCTAATATCGAAAAGCTAAAACATACAAATTTGAAGCCTAAAGAAGGTATTTTGAGTTTTTTGAGCAATGTCGTTATAAAAATCTAATAACATATACCATATATAAGGCTGTGATCATCTGACATTGGTTGTAACTCGAAGGTATACTGGATTTTAATCATATGTACCTAAATATATTCTAAAAAAATATATATTATTGTTCTTTGTATTTTCATTGATATTTTAACATTGAATTTCTGTCATTAAAATTCAATAATCAAAATTTATTTATTATTTAGACTGGCGAACACATCTGTATTATTGTAAACTATTAAAGTGAGACATTTCGCTTTGCTAGAGATTTAGCAAGGTAAAACACATCCGTTCCACACAAGAGAATATGTTTAATATTTAAAACAGACGATTTTATCAATTTCAAAAAATATTATTAGTTTTAATTGTTTCAATGATGTTAATCTTTATATTAAATATTTAATATGAATGAAAAATTGATTTTTGGTAACGGGTTATAGTAAATAATAAATATGAATTAAAACAGACGTTTTCTTTCATATTTGATATCAAACTAAATGTATTTTATCTTGCGTTGAATTTTAGTCACCAATAACTTTTCTGGATCCCGAGTTCAATAATTTCATATAAAACGTTATATCTCAAAGTAAACACAGGATATAAATAGCCTTCATATCGCATCGGACTGGACTTCATACATCTTTTAACGTAGTTCCAAACACGGCTGTGGACATATGATATGAACCACATGTATTTCAAAGCGAAAACATTGTAAGTGAAAATCCATAAAACCAATTAAACATTTCTTCTATGTTCGCCACACTTTGTGTTGTAGATGTTTCATTTGTTTTTTTTTCTGTTTTATATAGGTACTTTGCATATGCAACACCAACTTTAAATAATAATAAAAATACATATCAGACATGTTTCGGACAACCGGGCCTTCTTCAGGGATATATAGTATATTATAAAAATACATATTTAAAATATTATGAAATTGTTTACAAATATGAACAGTTTTGACACATGTTATATAGATTTATTTTGGAACGTTTATGCTTTTGTTATAACAAATGTTATGAATCAATTTAAAATTTAAAATAATAATTTGAAGTTCTTACTGGGGTTCAGGTAATTACTTACAACAAAGGAAATAAATCAAAGATTGGACATGACGTTAAATTTATTTAATTATTTATAATATTTTCTTTATTTTTCATTGCTTTTTAAATTTTGAGATTGCTCAAAGTTATATTTTTTTTTATTAACTTGCAAAATTTTGACGCCATTTTCAACCAACGTTTGTGTTTGAGAAGTTTTATTTCCTCAGTTCTCTAATAAATATGGTCGACCCACCGCCACTTCAACCCGAATACCCTGTGTCACCTTGGTTTGTAATCGGTTAATATAATGTACAAAATATTAATTATTAAATTTTAATGCAATTTTTTTTGTTTTTGGTGTTTATTTTTGTGCACCAAAAAATAATATAATGATGGATTTACCGAATCGAAAGAAATATTTGGCTTGAAATAATAACTATCCAAAAAACAGTGGTATGATTCTGTAAGTCTCTACGTCTACGGTGGGCTGGCCATATAGAAATAATGCCAGAGGCGAGAGCACTGAAAATTATGTCCAGATGGGTGCGGCGCAAAAAGAGAACAAGAGGTAGACCAGAAAAAAGATGGACGAACTCCGTGACAGAGGACTGGGAGAAATAAGAAAGATCAGAAAAGAGAGAAACGACCAGAATCAAGAGACAGCGGAAGATTTTTGTGGAGAAGGCCAAGTCCCACACCGGGGTATAGCGCCGAGAAGAAGATATATATGTTTATACATCGATATTTAACATGTGACATATGTGGTTTTTACTTCAGCGCAGATGTGAGAGAGCGGACATATATGATATTCATACAAGAGGTCGCATGCGATATTTATACGAGAAAGCAGGGGTCGCGCACCTCCTGGTGATTTCCCATTGCTCCCATTACACGCTATGAAGCCCTCTCGCCATTATATAAAATAATAATAAATCAGCCCGCGCCTGTATTAATTTCCGTCTCCATCGGGAAAACCGAAACAAAAAAGGATACAACACCCAACGCGGGGCGTCCGTGGATTTAGTAAACGCCACCAACAAATATTATGAAACAGTTTTTGATTATTGCCAAACAAATATCGTAAACCTTTCTGTTAAATATTAATTAAATCAAAAACTTTCTGGAATTACAATATTATCATATTGGAGCGACACTTTTCATCGTGCACGGACACTGTTTTTTTTGTTGTTGAGTAGCTATTTACTAATATCATTATAGGGCGATCCAAATCGAGGGTATATTTATTATTTTTTGAACAATGATCTAAAATTCAATATTTAAAATTTTATACGAATTTTCTAGTAGTTTTATTATATTTCACGGGAATGACATTTTACGCCATTCTTAGATATGATCAAACGTTTGATATTTTATAATATCTTAAAAAGGCAAAACATATTATTCCCATCAAATATAACGAAATTTCTAGGAATTAATTCTCATGACATTAAAAAAGTAGTTTATGTATCGCCATTATTGTCACGTAAATTCAGCACCAGACAGTGTGAAAATCACGCTAGAAATACAAGTATAATCCATGTTTGGATCGGTTAGTTTGAGAATGATGTTAAACTACGAGTATTATGCATTTTTTGGTTAATTTTAATATTAATGATTTGACTATGAATGAATGAATACACGGCAGAACAAAATACATACAAATTTTATTCCCTAATAATAAATGTTTCAATAATAAAAAACTCAAGTCAAAAAACCAAAATCTTAAGTCATATGATATTGTAATTATGCAATTATATCATTATATCAAGTGTACCAAAAATAAAAACACGGTTTTTATTTTTTGAATGTTTGAAATGTTTGAACATTACAGAAGGTTTTAATTTTTTGGGAAAATAAAACATCGGGATATTACCTTCACCACTGATAAACTCAAAAAATAAGTATATGAGTATACAGAAAAAAATATAACAGTTTATAATGACCAATTTTTTTTTATGTATATTATATAATAGAAAAATAAAATTATCGTAACGTTGTTTAACATGAACAAAGTGAATAAATATTTTTAAATGTTTAATGTGAGGATTTTGAACGTTTTGTTTATACTTAAAAATAGTTATAATTGAATTTGTTAATCAAATCAAATTCTTGGTGTAGCAAAATATCAAGATGGTAAAAACGTGAAATATTTAATATGTTACGTACAACTTATAAACGTCGTTAATATAATAAATGTATTGTTTCTTGACCGATGATGTAAAATTCCATATTAAATTCAATAATTAAATATGCTTTTATGTCATTTCTCCTGTCTAAAAACAGACGTTTTCATTTTAATACATTTGTCGGTAATATACAATACATCTTTTTCTTCTTCTTGTTATCCTGTCACACCTCCGCGGTGCATAGGGCCTCAAGGAATCTTCTCTACCCGACTCTATCGCATGCCTGATGCTTAACATCATCCCAAGTGAGGCATGCTGCCTTAACCTAGTCCTGCAGGGTTCTTCTCCGGGTGGCTCTAGGCCTGCCTTGCTTTCTCTTTCCCCCCATAGGGGACCAGTCTAGTGCACCCTGAGCGATGCAGGCTGGGTTCCGTCTCAGAGTGTGACCGATCCACTGCCATTTGCGTCTAGCAACTTGTTATCTAATTGGCTTTTCGCCTGCCATGGTCCAAAGAACGGCATTTGACACTGTTTGGAGCCAATAGATTTTGAATATTGAGCGAAGGCACCTATATACATTACATACCAACCTTTAAAAAAATTGTAAAGAGTCAAGTTATAAAAATCGTTCTCTACATAATATTAGATCTACTTTATTAGTCGTGTTTCTCATAACTAAAGAGCGTGTCCATCCCGTTAACTTAACCATGGTCAGTCTCCAGTCTGCAACTATCGAGAGGCCAATCAAAGCCCTAATAAGATCGGACCAGCGCGGCACGGTACCGTCTTTGTGGACGCTTTCTTTTTACTTTGACCAATTTTTATTAACTTTTCAAGATTGTTCTGTTCTCTTCTTGGTATGTGGTCAAAATATAAAATAATTATATACCACCAAAATATTTTTAGCAATTATCAAAAAGTTGTTGAATGATCTATTATAATTACTATAACTAAAATTAAAAACTTCTAAACTAATTATTTATTTTATTTAGACTAATAATTCGGAAGACTGAAATTTTTGGGTTTTTTAGATTTATTTGGATGTAAGTTTTAAATTAAAAGGGTTATGCTTCACTACTATAATGAATATTGCATTTACTTCCAAATCCTAGAATAATGAATAGTATTTCAACTTGCTTACTTCGTTCGCAACTGTAAAGACAAGTTCTAGAAAAACAAAAAACAAAAACTGCAAGTGCTTCTAATGATTAATATATACAAGAAACTTTCGAGCTCAAAGGTCAAAAACATTAATTGATACAACTGATAATATAGAGTTTCAAAAGATGGCTGAAAGTACGCGGAAAGAACATATTGGGGCTCAAAATGTAAACAAATAGACACACAATATATTAGGCCACATGAATTACCTTAATTACCATATTCTGGTACCATATTTTTACCATATTCTTGTATATAAACTACACAAAGTAATGCTATACAAAGTCGAAATATATCATTCCCATTATAATAAAACTTCTAAAAAGCACATGTTTATTCGTATTTATTAAATACACCGGCCTGGAGAAGCTGTCTTTAAATATGTGTATCCATAGTGATGGGTTAATGTATCTTATTTGATATATAAAATAATACATAACGTAACGAGAGAAATATGTCAGGAAAGAAAAGTGTGGCAGTCCATTCTTTCTGCCTACCCCTTCGGGGAGACGGCGTGATGGTTAGTTAGTTAGTTAGTTACATAACGTACTAATTTTGATTTACTTATAAAAATAAAACATCGAAATCATCAATATCTTGTTTAATATAGAATTGACTGTAAAGATACTGAAATGTTTTGAACGAATTTATTAGTCTGCGTGTTTTATCTTCTAAAAATTAAATAAATATTATATCTGATAAGGGATTTCAAGGCGGTATTCAAGGATAAATTTCACAATCCGCCCCTGAACTGTACCCCTCTACCACCCACAACATTTTTTCTCCACTTTTATGAAACCGCACCCCTAATTAAGTTACCAAGGAACATTATTAACAACATCATTTTTCATCGTCTGTTTGAGAAATACTGTGAATTTTTTTTTGTAAATTATAACCGACGTTCAAAATAATACTAACAAGCCTACAAATCTCATTTTAACGCTTAGAATTTGACGAAATTTATATCTCAGGAAAAAGGATAATAAAACATTTAAGTTTTGCACTTCGACAGATTCAAAAAGTGTTATTCATTTATTAAGTTGAACATTTATTTACACAATTACATCAAACGCCATGTCGATTTAAATAAAATAGCTTTTACATTGATTCTCATCACATCTGGTAGCTAATCTATCACTATTTGATTGTCACGTGAATTCTACACCAGACTAAAGACCGGATGTGAGACCCAGGATATTCGGTTTAGTAGTCGTAGCTGGAGCTATTGTGCCACGAAGGTCGTTAATTACTTTTTTTACATATTAAAATAAGTACGATTATCATTCACCAGTTAATGGCATTACTGAGTGTAGATTGACTTAAACAATGTGAAGTGTTTTAACATATATAGGTACAACTTCTAAAAAATTGTCAGACGTGGTGGTCATAAGAAAGGCGTAATGGGGAATGTTGTGAACAATAAGTGATCGCTAAACCCAACCATTGACAGGTCATAAGTCCTGTAAACGCCTCGACTACCATATTCTGTTTTCAAAAAAAAAATATTAATCTTCGTCTCTATTGAGATACAATTAATCCTTAAAAAGGATCAACCTGCAATGGGTAAAATCCAGTATTTGTCTACAAGTATTTGTATACATTCTAAAACAAATCGTGTTTACTATAATAAATTAATAATAGAGTTTTACAAAACTAATACCTCAACCATCAGTAAAAAAAATATTTGTTTTATTTCTAATAATTTATGATTAAAAATTGTTTGACAAGAATAGCAGTAAAACATTTCAGGTCATATTATAGGTACACAAAGGTGATTCAATCACTAGATAGGTAGATGAATTCGGAAGAAGACGGAATCACGGTTAACAAGTTTACGGAATCCGGGAGGTGGGAGAGGAAGAGACTTCTTGACGAAAAAGGAAGTCAATTATCGATAAATGTGATTTCTCCGTTCTTCTTAAAGCACTCGATGTGGAGCGCGATTCAATTATGGGCCAGCCGCCCTGTGTTTGATATCAATTAAACCTCATTCCTTACTGGAGTTCCTTTTGTGGTGGAAATAAAAAATATAAAAATATAATCATCATAAAAGTCCGAATGTGAAACGTGTTTTAGTTTGAAAAATTTACAATAGACACTTTTTTGACAATAATTGTAGACATTTTTTAAGCAGGTTTTGTATAGAATATATTATATTACACAATATTTTGAATGTATACAAATTCTTGTAGACAAATACTGGATTTTACCAGTTGCGGATATTTTTTTTTTATAAGGATAAATTGTATCTCAATAGAGACGAAGATATAAATTGTTTTCTGGGAACTGTAATGTAACATACCATTACAATTTCTTCGGCCACTGTATTCGCTCCAATTCTCCCCAGTTAAATACCTCTGCGAAATTTATTTCCAACTTCTCCTGTTTCCGCCGTGTGAGCAACCGCCGCCTTCCCGGTTGGTAACACTGTTTTTTGTTCTCTATGCTCCGAGGCCAGAAGCCCACTCACTTCTCCCCCGTCAGCCATTGCGGGTAGGCCGCCATCTTAGTTCGCGTCGCTTGTGTCTCGATCCCGCCCAAAATGTAGAAGACACGGAAACCCGTCTGCATCCGGCTGGACCAGAAATGGTTCAGCATGTCTTCATTAGAATAACATAAGGTACGATATTAACAATATATATATGCATCAAGGATCGCGCATCGGTAACACATGTGCATCATATGTCCGCGTGTCTGCGGTTAGTTCCGAAGGTTCTGTCGGACATCGACGTGACCGCGTTTGAGGCTCCGTGTCAAGGACCTTACCACCATGCCGAACTGAGTGGACCACTTCTTCACTCCGTGCAGCACCACCCGGCCTATGGAACCTCGTGTCTGCCAGGTGACGCTCTATACATTTATTTGCTGAACCACTATCTACTGGTCAGCGTCGCTGACAACGTCGACGGGCGACGTCGCTTTCTGATGCACTGAGGAGCACACCACCGTGGAATCGCCACAACCAGCCCCTTCACTCTTCTGTTTTGTGTTTTTATTAGTAACGACATCTCTAGCATTTATTTTCTAGCTATTATGTTCCTAATTCTAACTTTGTAATAAACCTTAATGTATCCTATATAATCTGCGTCTTTATTCACACCCGTCCTTAGTCGAATAATGATAACACGAAAAGAATCTCACGATTACCACCCTGAAGATAAAAACCATGCTCTCTGTGCTAACCGAGGGAGGAACGTTTCAGAACAGAATATGGTGGCCGAGGCACTTACAGGACTTATGACCTATCATTGATTGGGTTGAGCGATCGCTTTATGTTTAAAAACATTCCCCATTCCGCCCTTCTTACGATCACCGCGTCTGACAAATTTATTATATTAAATATTAATAAAAATACGATATCAGCGATTTCATGCAAACACAAACAAATATATTTACGAAATCTGCAAGATGGGAGATATTGTCAGATGGGGCAGATAAAGCAGAATACACTGGCTTGTATTCTGGTAATATGCAGAATCCCACACGATGGGACGCAATTCATGTTGGCTACCGTCCCCCAGGAAGACTACCAAAAAGATGGAGGGATTGCTGGAAGTCAACTTCTTTAGAAAGGTAAGCCTAGTTATAGGAATAAACCAAGGGTCTTTAAGGAGAAAAATTAGTAGCAAAGGAAAAAAAACTAGCTTTACCTGGAAAGAATCCAGAATGAACATAATCAGTGCTATGCATTTTTTATGTTATTTTATTTCTATGAAAAAGTGATTAGTAATAATCATCGCGTCGTCTCCCCAAAGGGATATGAAGAAAGATCGTACTGCCATATTGTTATTTCCTGAAATATTATACCTTCCTTGATTTTTCTACATTCATCGTGTCATATTAGCATGTCGATTCTCTGACTCTTTAAGTGGCTTATATTTAATATCTCATTCATTTGACCTAGGTTTTTCTCGATCTTCCTCTATCCATTTACATTGTTTCCATACACTTTTTGAACCACTATTTCTTCATTCATTTTTTCCATGTTTCCAAACCATCGTAATGTCCCTTTAATAAAACGTTCATTCGCACTGCATTTACTTCTGATATTTGCATTTGACACTATCCTATACAGATTTATCATACAATCGTCTAAAAGTTTGATTTCTAAAAAAATAAAATGTGGAGGAATCACATCCTTATAATACTGTCTAAACACCCGAAAATAATATATTCTCTTATCATGTCCTGAAATGGTTACGATATTAATAAATGTTACTCTTTATTTATATAATCACATAGCATATACATGAAAGCAAAATTAAGAGTAAAATACACATTTCATAACCAAATCAATATAGTATCACAAATTTGCAGTAGGTATGAATATTTAATAATGATATATCATCAGGGAGCAAAAGTCATGTTCGTGGAATTTTCGAGAAAAAACTTATACGTCGTATAAGTTTTTCGCAAGCGAAGATTGATTACCCTTATAATGCTTCATGTCTCATAGAGTTTCGATTAACAACAATAAACGAGTAAATATAAATTATATTTAAAAAATCATGTTAATATCTAACACTAAAACTAGTACTTCTTTTTCTTCTTCATCTTCTTCTTCATCATCATCTTCTTATTTTTCTTATTTCTCCTTACACTGCTGGATACAGGCTTCTACCGTATTTCTCCAATCGTCAATGAAGTGACGTTGACGAACTAATTACTATTATTTATTATTTAATATTGATTAAAACGTGAATACGTGAAACGTGAATACGATCAAAGATGTTGTGCCTCGGGGAAGATTTGGAAGACGTTACTTAAGATATCATGAGAAATAACGAAAAGAGAAGCGGCAAATAAAATGAAAACAGGCAATCGACCTCCAGGACGACCTACATAAAGAAGGCAAAACAGTTGGACATGTCATGGAACAGGCTCTCAGAAATAACAGGGCATAGCCCTAAACAAAACTATAAAGATTAAGAGAAAAAGGTGGATTGTAAATAATATAGGTTTTACTTCCTGGATAAGAGCTGCAATGGAGAATCTGGAAGACCTTAAACCGATTGCGCATAGCCGTTTATAGATTGAGGGTCAACTTGGCAAGATGAGAGATTCTTTGGGGCGAAGGGACGCTCGCGCTAGGAGACGATCTGTGCATACCACAGAAGCAGAACAAAGGTCAAAGCGAAGCATACCCTTGCTCGAGCTATGGTGCTATTTATTGGGGTGTCAGTCGATGTGGACATTTTTCAAATGACCTTTACATATTTTAAGCATCAATATTATTTGTTCATACCTTTCAATTTGCTATATTATTTTTCTCATATTTTTGTATTCTTATATTAAAGATGATTTAATAATAAATGTAAACAGTAATTGGATTTAAAATAATTGTTATTTCGCGAAAAAAAAAACTATAATATGAAGGCAAAAAACTTCTTTTATATTTAAATATTATACAAAAATAAGTTCAGTATTTAAGCACTATTCAACTTAAAGCATAAATAAATATATCATTTACATCAAAGGTTACGTCGACTATATTAATAAATTTTAATAAGATATAAATCTAAAGTTAAGTATCTAAATGATAAAATTCAGATAAAAATTGTTATCTTTATAAAATTTCAAAATAATGCTTTTTACCTCAGCAGGGAAATCTAATTACACAGATATTTTCGCTCAGCAAAAAAAAAAACATTTTAATATAATGCATTTCAGTGAATTCTGTCCACCGAGTTCTTAGCGAATCGGAGATTGTGAAATAATTATATCATAAACACAATCTTAAAAGCAATTTATGAATCAAAAGGCGAAATAACCTATCTAAGATTTTCCCCTACTTGGGGTTGATAACTTCTTTAAGAGAAGTAATTTAAAAGCTTTAGGAAAATATACTTTTAAAAGCGTATTGTTACCAGATTTTTTTCAATTTATAAGATTGAAGCAAACGTTGCATGTACGTTGTAAGTGCCTATATATGTAGAAAAAGCACAAAAAAGATATTTTTAGATATTTTTAAGGTATTTGAATACTTCAATAGTTTCGTGTTACAAAATTTAGTGGTTATGTTTACTTATTACAATTTCGCTTTTAAACTATAAAAACTCAATGTATCACCTCACCAGATGATTGAACAAAATGTGTATTTACAAATCAATGTTCAGACCTTCAATACAAATTCTTCGTTCGTATTTATTATTTTATACTCAACACTCCACCGGTAATGAAGCAATGGTTTTCTAACAATTCATTCGTTCATTCATCTTCATCGTTACAATATATGGTGGGTCTTAGCTACCTTCAAGAAACGTTTCCATCATGTACTGTCTGGCCGCCACCTCCAAGTCTTGCTGCTCCAGGACCTGGTAGTCTGGCACGAAGCCATCCAGCCGACATTTCTTCGACCAATTGGGTTGTTAAATAACGCCCGTTTGGAGGGCTCCAAATCCGCCATGCGGTGTAAATGAAAAAAATGTAATTTTTATAAACTTGACCACGCTGACGTCCTGCTAAAGATCGAAGAGCTCCGCGTTGTATCTCTTTCTCCATGTCTGACCATTCTTAATAGATCAAAGGGTTGTGTGGAGATTTTCTTTTATATGAGTTTGAGTTTTTTCCATCACGTTTAATATCCAGGTCTCCGAGTAAAATCGTAAAACTGGTCTTATCAATGTTTGAAATAAAGTGGTCTTGGTCTTTTTGGATAGAAGATGTGACTTTAATTGTTTGACGAGGCCAAAATTACTTCGGTTTGCTGCAAATATCTTTCCGATCTCTTGGCTAACACCATTTTTGTTGTTTACTAAAGAACCTAGGTATGTGAACTGTTCTACAGTTTCAAATTCATTGTTATTGATGTTGATGTCAGTAAATTAGCGGAGTGATGGTTCCAATCTTGCAATGATGTCAATATTATCAGCATATGCGATTATTTGAACTGACTTTGAATTTATGGTCCCACTTGATTCAATGCCCGAGTATCTAGTGGCTTTCTCTAGATCTAGTTGAATATAAAGAATTCTTAGTGATCCTTCTGTCTTAAGCCATTATATGTTCTAAAACTATCGGATGAGTCTGATTGATCTTTTATCCGGTATTGTATTGTATTCAGAAAATTGGTCATTTTTATAAATATTTCAAGATCATTAATCGATCTGTAGAGTTGTTCTTTGTTAATACTGTCATAGGCTGCCCTAAAATCAATGAAGAGATGGTTTGTGTCGATATTAAATTGAAGTGTTTGCAATACTCGTCTCATTGTGAATATAAGTTAAAGGACTTTCCATCACGGAATCCAGCCTAATCGCGACCCAGGTTTTTCTCCACGTATGGTTTTAAACTTTTGAAAGGACATTTGAGATAATTTTATATGCATTGTACAATAAAGTGACCCTTCTATGATTGCTGCATGAATATAACAATGAATTTATGAAATACTCAGTTCAGAACAAGAGTTCTGTTTGCCCGTGCCGGCACGTTTGTTCTATAGAACAATTTAGTGAACTTTGACCAATCAAACATTTTGAAACGTTAACAATCAAACACTTTACAAACTAAATCTATACTCGAAATAATGAGGTTAAATCTTTCATGCCACGGATGCAACCGCTCGCATCGCAAAACCATCCAATTAGTTGCTCGAACACTTGGTCTATTACACAAATCCCGCCCTATCTATTAGCCGACCGTTAGTCGGGTACGGGGGCGTGTAAATGCTCTATCGATCTGATGAGGCATCTCCCATCTCTCCTATCGCACTAATACAATCCGAAGCTGGAAAACTAATCATGATGAACAATGAGGATTTCCTTTCACCACATTGCCTGGACGTGCCAACAAGTGAAAATCGCGGGTTTAGTAATATCTTGATACAGTCAAACCTCACATCAATTTCCTTTTGTTGAACAGCAAAATAATCGGAACTTTCATTACATCTGAAAATTCACTTTTATATTTACATATGATATTCAGAGGTAAGAACAGAATTCTGATTATCATATATGAATTGAAACACTGTTATTTTTCTGATCAGTACGTTATCTTAAAATAGTCCATTTTTTTGTTCGAGACACTATGATATTTTAACATTTTATAATTGTTAATGCAAAAACTTTGTTTTATATCACATTTATTTTACTTTACGCTGCGCCTATAACAGCTTCGGGTAAGCGGAGGGAGCCCTCTATGGCTCGGCCATATTATGTTTCATCAACCAATGTTGACATCATCAGGTGTTACAAAAATATGATATTTTTGTAACACCTGATGATGTCAACATTGGTTGATGAAACAGCTATCGTAAAATAAAATAAATGTGATATAAAAAAAAGTTTTGGCATTAACAATTATATCTTAAAATATTTTGAAAGGACAAAGCATTCATCATCGACAGGACTAAATAATCTGTATGTATATAATAATAAAAATATATGTACATTTTTAAATTTATATTACTGCGTAGATTTTTATGGTTTGTAGCAATACGTATTTTTAAAATCTTGGGAAAATCCATGTAGCTGATCTTTCTGGACCTTCTCTAACTTTTATCGTATGCGTACGTTATACGACACCTAACTTCTATCCGTTCAAGACTCTTATTAATTCAAAACCATTATTTACTTAGATAATCCATTGTTTTTGGCAGAAACACTTTGATATTTCAATATTATTAACTGTTTAAATAAAAACACTGCAATAAAATATCACAATTGATTATATTTCTTTCGAAATTGTCAAAAATTCGAAATTCGAAATTCGAAGTGGATTGTAACACCTGACGACGATGACATCGGTTAGTGAAACTATTCTTTGGTACTTTAAGTATTTTTTTAAATTCAAATGTCTAGTTGGCCTTACTAAAGGAAAGCAAATAATAATGTTTTTATTTATAATGTTTAATTTATCCATGACAAGTTTTATTGAAAGGAAATGTTTTTGTAGAAATATTCCTACGATAAAGTCTAACAAACCTGACCACGCACTAACAATAAAACAAAGTTGAACTATCAGACGACAAGCCGAGGTAACAACTTGTTTTCAATTGGTCACAAACTGTTTACCTGTTACAAAGTTATAAAGTTACAGAAATACAGATATAATACATTTGATATATTTAGGAAAAACCATAATAGATTATGTTCTCCTACTAACTTCTGCTGTGAATATTCAAACTGAACATAAAATAGATTTTAGATATATTTATGTTTCTTGAACAATAATGTAAAATTCCATATTAATTCATTAGTACAAATAAAAACGTCTGTTTTCTAGAAGTTCTATTTTATTTTATATAAATGACACACTTCGCATGTCTAATGCATAATCAAATGTTGCACATTATATATTGATAATAAACACATTTAATAAACCCTCATTATTCACATTCTATATTTTTTTTAATTCCATTCAAGTCCGTTGTATTGCGAAACTAGGAGATGCGTCAACCCTTTATTGATTGAAATACGAGTATATAATCAGTAATTCTGTATTCATAACCCATTTCTTAAGATTACTCAGGGGATATTTCTAGAACTCGGCCGTGCTGGAGGGTGTTCGGCTTTTTGTCCCTGATAGGTATCTCCGACAACGACGGCATAGATTATTTTACCTACCGGCCGCCAGAACCAACCTGCTTCTGGTGACACCGGCGCGAAGAGCAATTGATTAATTACGTTCAGATGGCAAATGCTCTTAATTCTGGAGTGTATGCTGTCTTCCTAATATCGAACCATCTCTAATGCGTTTCTGATAGTATATACACAATCTATTATTTTATCTGTTCTCAATAGATGCCTTAAAATTTTATTTTGTAATGTACATTGATGTAATAAACTGATTTGATTTGATTCGATTTAATTTGTCAGAAGAAGAAAAACAAAATATTTAAAGAGATACAAATACTTGTTTTTTCTAAATCAATTACTATTATTCTCTCGTTCTCAAAAGTTGACCTTTTCCATTACGATAATATTATTGTATTTTTAAGTAGGTACTGTACAAGTATAACTGTATTTTTAAATAGGTACTGTATAACTGTATTTTTAAGAATAATGCAATATTTACATCAAATTTTTACTTTCTTCCCGGAAATTGATAAAAATATCATATCAAGGACATTAGAAAAGAGAAAAGCAAAAACGGAACCACAGTATTCAATATAAGTTAAACAGAAAAAATATATATCCCCAGTATTATTATAGTAAATATTAACTTGTATTAGTATGATAATTGTTATAATAAATTCTCAGTATTAGTATCGTAAATGTTAACCACTTTTAAACATATATTTGGCATCTTCTTCTTCCGGTGCCGTGTCAGGTCCCCCCAACATAGGCGATCACTGCAGCAAATGCATTTCTGTCCTTCGCTACATGGAACAGGTTCTGAACCATGGTAATTCATGTCCTTTCTACATATTTTGCATACATTTAAAAAAAAATATTCTAAAAAAAAAACGTGATCGTAGCTCTTATGAAAATGAAACAGTACCACACTTTTTATTGATATGTTTGAAATTCTTTTTCAATTGTTTGAAATTATTTGTTAGTTTTGTAAATTTTAATATTAAGTATACGTGTTACTATTTTTTTATACAACATTTTACTTAAAGAAGAGGAACACAAAAGGGTTCTCATCACATACCCGAGGCTGTTATAGGGCGCAGCGGCACCTTTTCGTCAGCCTCGCTAGTACACTTTCTAGGCCTGTCCCCGTCCATCCGGGACATACATTTAATTTACGCAAACACAATGGGATGCCAGGCCATATTTACTCTACTTTGTATTACATTTTGTTTGAACCCAATTACTGTATAGGTACAATTTATTTTTAACTATTATATTGATTCTCATGACATGTAAAAGGAAGCTAATCTATCGCCATTTTATATTGAATTATACATAAGACCAATGACATTGTCACTATCATACTGCCGTCGCCGGTAATCGAACCCGGGATCGAACTCGAACTCTTACCACTCAGCTACAAATGCCGTCGTTTATATTTAATAGTTTTTATTTTGAAAAAAAATAAAATAAAAATGTATTAAAGGTTTGGTATTTTGTATTTTTTTTAAATCTAGACACATGTTTAATATAAAGTAAAGCACATTTTAACAAAATTGTGTGTTAAGTTCATAAACAATTAACATTTTACAGATATTGGTTGAGCATCAACATTATTGAAAATCCAAATAAAACTTGAAATATGAAGAAAGGAAAACCAATTCATTAAATGTTTCAGTATGATTCATGGTTGATTTCATAATACGTGTGGTTTCTTAACGTATCTTGAAGATCGAAAGGGTAAGGCGTAGATCATCTCAATCTGCATACGAAATCAGTAAGAATACATTATACTGACAAATTGATACATTATAATACATAATTCACGTTATTTCTTCCCCGTCTCGGGGTGAATAGAATCCCATCCATACGCTGTCGGTAGGTTTAATCAATTAGGAGCACACGTCATAAGGCGATTATGACATGAGACACCATTACGTGAACCGTTTGGGGCGGCCATCTTGTTTTCTGGCGGATTATTTCGCTCTTTGTATGTGTATCCCTTTTGATTATTACATCCAGCGTCGTGCCATCAGCGGCGGTTCGCATTCCCGACTTTACACCCAAGATTAGCAAACCCTCGTAGCTGAAACTTCGAACAACGAAAAAATATGAAATAATTATATAAAACGATATTTATTTAACTACTTCCGCTTCGAAACTGATCGCTGTCGAAATAAAAACAAAAGTGGAAGCAGTTAAAAATAAATCGTTTTATTTAACCTCTCCGTGAGTATGGACGCACGGGCGCGTCAAGTGCATTCTGATTTAAATAAAATATATGTTTACTGTTGATATCTATGGACTTTGTCACGTACTTTGAAAAATATTTAAAGTGGTTCCCTTTATTGCCAAACTAGAAATTCGAACAACAAAATATTTGTGACGTTATTCGACATTTCTCATAGAGTGACAACCATTTGCCACGAGAACTCACCCCCCAGATACATTAAGGTAAAAAAAAAATAGTAGCGGAGATGTTAATTATTATTTAAAATGAACTTCCATCCAATTTCAATAAAATTATTCGTTTATCTGAAAATATAAGTATTTTTAAATAATATGAATAAACTTTTATTAGTTTTTCCACCACTTTATTTTGTAACAACCAACCGGTTTCGCTCCCGCCGGAGCTTCACATTGTTTGTTACTATAAGACAAGGTCCAGCGGTAGTGAAACCGGTTACTTGTTACAACATTAAGTGGTGGAAATACTTGTAAAATGATATAAATATTTAAGCAGGTCATACGAAAGTATTCATTTATTTTACTTTAAAACGCAATTTTCTACGTGAACTTGCAGCAGTACGGTGGCTATTGGTCATTGTAAATAATAAAAATAAATAAAATTATTGAAAAAAATATTTTTAAAATGCACAATATATTCAGTAAAATACACTAATGTGATCCAAGGTTTTCATTATATATTGTATATTGCATTATTTAATAAGAACATTTAAATCAAAATTTTGTATTTCCGCGAAGTAACATTTATTCAATCACAAGTAATATACAATAAATTGTAAAATTTTATTGAAAATGATAATTATATGAAAACATGTTTCTTTCATAACTACTTCATCTTTTGTATGTACGAGTATTTTGAAATGTTATCACAATTCTATAATTTAAAGAGCTCTGTAATCGGTGTTCAGTTATTTTAAAAAATACGTGAGTGTAAAATAAGTAAGTACGTTTAAAACAATTTAAATATTTTCAAATATTTTGGCAGATACAGTGTTTTGACAAAGACTGAATATGTTATTGTTGGCGTCAAATTGAACGTGTTTCGTAGCTAATACTGTTCATAGAGATACAGAAAATAGCTATACATGGATGTAGACTTAGAATAGAACTCCATATGCCAGACATACCTTTAAGAAGAAGAACGGTTATTGTATATAAACGTGAATACCAGAACCAAACTATTTTGAAACTTTGTTCTCAGAGAACAAATTATAATAAAATTTCCACAATAGTTGGATGCTTCCACGTAAAAACAAATTTCACCCAAAAAGGTTTTTTTTTGTTTATTTTCTATAGTTTGCATAAATATTTGGATACGGTTATTCTATCCACAGGAGAAGTATATTCATTTTCTTTTTCGTGGTGTCAGTTGAAAGGTTTTATCCCTCTAATTTTTGTTTTTATAGCCATCAAGTTAGTTGTGACAAATTTTCATATTCTAAACACATTATTCAATTATTTCGTCGTGTCAAGACTAGATAACTACAATAGAGTCTACGCCAATATTCCCAAACAGCTAACTAATAAACTCCAATCTGCATCTAATGCAGCTGCAAGACTGATAAAGGGTGTGCCGAAGAGTTGTCACTTAGCACAGCATCTTAATGAGCCGCATTGGCTGCTTCACCCAGAATATATAACGAATTTCTATAATAAACTTCACCAAGAATATATTACAAATTTCTGTAATACAATGTTTTATTACGTACAAATTTCTGTTATCTCGGTCGCAGAAAAATTATAATTATTTCATCTGTTTTATAGATAAACAGATAAATGTTTTAAAAAACTTAAAAAGAACATATTTGAAATACTGCAAGATGTTGCCTGACAACATAAAATGTATTCTTAAAGCTCTCATGGGAAATTTAATCCACATTATTGTTGTACATTTGAGCTTACACTGTATTCTTAATAGAAGCATGACAATTTACTATTATTGCAACCTATCTTACTATATCCTTAAACTTTTGAAATGAAAAATGAATATTCACCGTAAAACATAAATCCATAAATTGAAATTATAGAGGATATCGCCAATGCAAACAAGTTTTCGCTACATGGGAACAGTTGCTCGGTTTTGCTGAATGAGATTTATTTTGAGAGGTTTTAGCGTGATCAAATATTTGACAATATTTCTTTTTTTTAACTTTGTACACGACACCAACTTTATTAAAAATTAAAATAAATAAAAAACATATTTCGGACACAGTAGCCCTTCATTAGTAATAATAATGTAATCACCCCAAGGGCGCATTAAGACGTGTTTAAAATCTAAAAAAGTTTCGGATATTCGTGATCGGTTAGAAAGTAAAATAGAACAAAATATACCATTTTTAAATTGCATATGAAATATGAAAAAATATGGGTTTTTAGCTTAGATCTGAAATCTGTCGGATCGTTTATACATCTAAGGTGTGAAGGGAGATTGTTCCAAGCTGATGAACTGGCTACCGTAAAGGCTCGAAGCCCCGAAATTTGTACTAGGGAAACGCTTTGGCTCAACTAATGTTCCTATTGCCGAGAAGTTCACCGAGCGAAGTGTGGATTTCCTTGTACGAGTATTTAGGCTGTCCGTTAATATATAATTTGGTGCCTTTCCATGTAACTCTTTGAAGACTGTCCAGCAGTGTTTAAAATAGATTCTTTCTGGACTTTATAGCCTGTGAAGTTATTTGAGATGTTGTGTTTAAATGGGACTTTTTTGGAATGCCTTTAATGAGACTTGCTGCTGTATTGAACGCATATTGATTTTTTTATGTGTTGTTTTGGAATTTTTGCATAAATTCCATTACAATAGTCAAGTCGTGACACAACGAAAGAATTTACAAGAGTTTTGAAAGTGTCATGGGAAATACTCTTTTTGAGAGGTTTTAATCGTCTTAGTTGGAAGAAACTAGCACTAACCGTGTTATTAATTTGAAACTTACCGGACAGATTTGCGTCAAGATAAACACCAAGAAGTTTTTTGGAGTTTTTGGGAACGAAATCATTGTCAGTTGTTGAAATTGAAGAATGATCGATAAGATGTTGAAGCTTTGCGGAAGAAGTCCAGAGAAATTCCGTTTTAATGGATTTAGTTTAAGTTTGTTTGATGCCATCCATTTAGATATGGCACCAATGCACTTGATAGTTATTGATGTAAAATGTTTGATGTCATCAGGGTTGCAGAAAAAATATTATTGCTGGTCATCAGCAAACCAATGTGAGAGGAGGCCAAAAGATTCTACTATTTTGGCGACATCATTCGTAAACATGATAAACAAAAGGGCAGCACAGCCTTTTGGCACATAATATTGGATATTCAAAAATGAGAATATTTTACCTACTGGCTCCACAGCTTGTGAACGATCCGACAGATATGAATTAAGCCAGTCTATGACATTTCCTCTAAAACCATACGTGATAGCTAATCGTTTGATAAGATATGAGTGATCAATTAAGTCAAACGAGCGCTAAAGTCCTGAAGGGAAAGCAGTGCCAACTTATCCGACTTGTTTGCCAGTACTGTGAGTGGACTAGAGGACTTCAATGTTAACAGACTTTCGAGGATAAGGATGCTCATATGACGACCCTGACGACCACACCAAAAAACTCGGGTTCGATTCCCGGCGATGCCAGTGTGATTGTCACACTAATTTTGGTCTCGTGTAAAATTCAATTAGCTACTTAACACATGTCATAAGAATCGATACAAAAGCTATACCCTTTATATCGACATGGCTCGCGCTGTAATAAAATGAAGAGCGATTCAAAATTGTATAACTAGTTGCAACCCGTGAAATAGTCACGAATGAAAAGATTTTCTACTTAAATTTGCTCAACTGTACATTCGTAATCAGAAATAAGTTTTTCTATTAATTAAAAAAATTCACACACTTACAACCCGAAATTATTATTCTTTTGTTTTCTACACTACAGTTATACAATAATCATTACAACAAAATTTAAAATATTTCAGAAACGTTCTCGGCCATGCGCATTTCATAGTTTCGGAGAGAATCGAAGTATTCTTCTCTCGCTCTCTTGTATTCAAAACATTATATAATATAAATAATAATATTTAACGGTTATTATCTTTATGCATAACTGACTTTTGCAAATTTGCATAATATCCTTTCGGAGTACCTTGTTAAATTGACCTACTTCTTAATACAACTTACGAACGGTTCAATTTGTCAGAGTACTTTAATTTAAACAATGCCAACAGATTGAGTGCTCAGGCCCTGGGACTTTAATGCTACCATTCGTGTTTCGCTGCTGACTCTATCCTACCCCTAAACTTCTAACCTGCCTAAATAAACAAAGACATCAATTCAAGCCTTAGCATCGCAAAATGGGAACAACCCCCATAAATTAAAGTATGCCAACTTATACACCGGTGTGAAGATTGTGTAAAAGTTGCAGCCATTCACTTTACTGAATGATCAAAATATTAAATAATATTTTCAAAATATGTCATCATAACATTAACTACTATTTTTTTTTACATAGTCCAATAATACTTCAACATTTTTTACTGTTAATTTTACAACACTGTTATAATTTCACAATTAAAAAAAAAACTCTGGTGATTGTTACACCTGATGATGCCAACATTGGTTGGCGAAACAGCTGTAGCGGCATTCTCAAAAAGTGAACAATAAAAAATGGGGATATTGTAAAAGATGATGTCAAAACTCTAATTTATACATTATTTCATTGAATTAAAAACAATGATGTTAAACCCGAAATTAAATATTACATTATATATAATATATTAATGAAAATTCCAGTTTTCTGAAAGTTTATTTATATATTATGAGAGTCAAATTTTTCGGCCTGCTAACGCAGTGGTCAGCAAACTACTATTCGCTAGTCAAATGCGACTATTATTCTACTCTTATTCGGATCTTCAACGATAAAAGTTTATACAATACATTTTTAAAATATCCGTTTAATAATATTTTCGCAAAATTAAACCCAAAGATAATCGGAATTTAAAACAACCATTTTTATTCAGAGGAAAAGTGAAATTATTTAAATTTTATGCATAAGAAATAATAATAATTCAATATGATATTTAGTAATAGACAGAAAACGTGGTTGTACGATTTCAATAAACAACATTTTTGGAAACAAACTTGGCTCTCTAAAAGAACATAAATCGATGTACTGCTGATGTTTTACTCTTTTCAATAATGAGTTCGCCAACCACTGTCTAACGCATTTTCAAATTTCATTTGTGAAAATGTCAATCCCATTAAATATACCTAACTCTAACAATTATAACTTTATCACTAGATAAAATTTATAAGAATTCTAAAAGTAACTAACTAACTAACTAACCATCACGCCGTCTCCCCGAAAGGGTAGGCAGAAAGAATGGACTGTCACACTTTAACCGATGCGACACTCCATCCTTCTCTTTTCGCCCCGCGGGAGACGCGGTGTGATGGGTTGCGAACCTCATCGCCACCAATAGGCATCTCCCGCGCACACTTCGATCTTCCAACATCCACAAAATAAATCTAAAACAAATAATATAAAATACAATGATATAAAATAAAATAACAAAATAAAAATAATTTAACACAAAATGTTCTTTTTAGATGGTGCACATATTGTCTATTTAATTTATGTTCCACGAATCCGTCGTTTTTTTAATTTAGCACATAATGTAATAACACATAATGTTTTTTTCGATGTTGCACATGTTGACATGGACGATCCGGACTTTTGTGTTTATTTAATTTATGTTACACGTATCCACCGTTTTTTTAATTAGCTGTTATATAATTTAATAAATGTTCCACGTATCCACTTTTTTTATTTGGCCGTAATTAGGCACTTAAAACTATAGTACTATAGTTAATATGATAATATCGAATAGATGATCGACGGACTGAATATAAGATGGAAACATGGTTTTATTCAGATTTTATATTTTTTAAAAAATTGTCCAGCAGTCCGTGAAATCGCCTTTACCATAAACAAGTCATGTGGAATTAATTTTTCTAATTATAAGACTTGACACTGGCGAAAACACCCGCAGTGTGAAAAAAAAACACATTTGTGCAGGAATTACAAGTAGGTGGATATTCTGATTTAAAAAAAATACTTATTGTTTCTTGAACAATGATGTAAAACTCTGTATTAAATATAAATAAAATTAAAATATCAATCCTACGCATTGGTTTGCAGTCTATGAATATCAGTGGTTGTGTTTAGGTCTTTGATGTGGCAGTTTCCCATTGCATTGGACTTGTTTATATACAACAGGCTATTTGAACCCAATTACTGTATACATTTTTTTAGCTATTGATTCTCATGACATGTGATAGGTAGTTACTCTATCGTCATTTTTATTGTCACGTGAATTCTACACTTGAATATTAATTAAATATATAATATTGATGAAAACAACAGATTTTTTTAGGTTTTATAATATTATATTAATGCCATGTTTATATGTTTAGTAGTGAGAATCAGTGCTTGTGTTATAAAGGAAAGTAAACATGACAAACCAGACTATACATTAATAATTTTTCTGACCACCTAAATGACTAATATTAGTAAATAAATACATTATGTTATGTATAATGTATTTTATAACAAGTATATCACATACAATGTGTGATTGTCTCAATCTAGAGAAAGGCCATGTACATTTGGAAAAGGTCGTGCAATACAGGTTTTTACAATTTACAATGAACCAAGAAATGTCAATAAAAAACTTTAATATTTTAAACTATTTCTAACAACTTTAACACTCAAATCATTTTAATGCCACATGATTTTATAGCAAAACTATAAAACCTCCCATAGCTGTGGCTTGTTTTATATAATTTTAGTTCAGTATTATAATAGCTGTTGCTATCTGTCAAAAACAAATATTGTACAGCTTCCTATAACTAAGAAAATAATTACATTCAAATCCCGTAAGGGATAAATTGATTATGCCAGAATAAGACTAACAGCATACTCCTGAACAGATGAAATAATTGAGTAAAATTTATGTTTAAAGAAAAAGAAAAATATTGCAATTTGAGTCTTCAAATTGGTTATTATATTCTGACATTATCAAAAGTAAATTTGAAATACATCTGATATGGAGTTTTACATCATTGCTCAGGCAACATTGAATATATATTCTAAAAGTATATTTAAATAATTTGTATGTAACATTAACTTCCATTTTTTTTTACAACGACGTATCATTTTATTTTAAAATAAACCTGAACGCTATTATTAACTTTCATTAGTATTTTCAATGTTTCTCAACAATAATTTCTTCTTAAATATTTTATGAATAAAAAATAAGTAAGGGAAAGAAATGTAAAATAGCCTTGACAAGGCAACAAATGTCATTCATATAAAATGTAATAAAATTTTAACGAAAAGCATACGTTTACATTATAATCAAATAATATGTATCGATATAAGTAAAACGAAATAAATTATTAAATTATTATTATTATTTTGTTGAATCACTCTTTACACAATTAAAGCGCGAGATAAATCTATATAAAAAGTATAGCCATAATATAATATTGTTTCTCATGACATACGAGTAGATGGGGTTCCCACCACCTACTTGATACTGTTATAGGGCGCAGTGGCGCCCTTTCGTCAACCTCGCTCATTCATTTCCTAGGCCTGTTCCCCGTCATCCGGTACATTTAATATTGTATATTAATCGTAAGGAGGTGCCAGGTTCTATTTAATTAAATCTTTTTCCCCTTCTATGTCCCGCACTAACGCAACTAAACTTACAGTATATTCTTTTAGCTAAAATTTATTAAACTTAACCGAGGTATCATAGTAAAGACAAAGTGCTTTGATGGTTTTTACATGAGGTAGGCGGAAGAGTCTGGGCGGGGAAGAGAGAGAGGGAAAACGTGGGGGGCTGAATTGAAGCCAGGTAAAGGGGGTCATTGGGTGAGAGTAAAGGGGAAGTAAAGGGAGCACATGAGAATAAAGAGAAATACTGGTTAAAATATAATATATATTGGAAAAAAAAGTTCAATTAATCCACGCCCCACCAGGGGGCACTTTGATCTTTGGGTCAGAGCAGTCGACGGAAGCCAGTGATAACGCCGTCCAGAGGCAACACCAGACCAAAGACAGTGTAAAAATCATACCGCCATCAGCGGGAATCAAACCCAGGACTTTTGGCATGGCAGTCGTAGCACTTGCCACTTGGCCACGAAGATCGTCATTATTATCGTTTGAAAATAAATAAATTGAATTCATTCAAAATTTTTAGTGGGTGTAGACGTCATTAAAGAGCTCCTGTTACAGTTTGTGTATTTTATTGTGTTTTCGTTGTTTAAACTTGGTGATTTGATATTAATCTTCAACTTTATGTGTTTTATATCGATGTTTTTGTGATTTGGTGTTAAAAATTAATAAAATGTGTGTTTTTTAAAGATTTTTTAAATTTTCTTCGAGCGGCCGCGAGCCGCGAGGCACGCGAGTGTTCATGTTTAAACTAATGTTATAATAAATGTTTTTTTTTGTTGTGTTACTAATATATTTAGCCGTCCGCCACGTGGTAGATGATGTTTTTTTGTGCAAGTGTTTAAATTTCGATGATTTTGGTCCAATTTTTATTAAAATTAGGAAGAAATTTTTTACAAATTTACAAGTGTCAAACTAAAACAATGAAATTTGGAACTGTTTAAATATTTTCTCGCGAACGTTCTTACCGAAATTATTAATTAGTTAGTTAGTGATACATCAGTGTCAACCCGCCTGTCGTCCTCTTCTTCTTTTTTTTTCCCCAAGATGAGAAGGGGAGGGGTTGCGGGGAGGAGTGACGTGGTTGTAGCCTCGACCGCTGCGACTACGACCGCGGCTGTGGACGCCGCCCCAAGTGATGATGCTTATGATGCTGGTGGTGCTGGTGCAGGTGGTCCTTCACCCTCGAGTGGAGTGTCTTTTGCACCAGCGCCCCACAAGTCGTCGTCTTCCTCCTCTGTCAAGAAGAGGTAGAAGGGAGCCGGAAAGGGATCGAGTGGCGGTGGCTCCCTCACCGGCTGCTTCACAGTCTGCTTCACAGGTTGATTCTCCGGCTGCTGCTGTTGTGGCTCCATGTACGACTGGTACGAGTGCGGTGGCGGCCGCCGCCCCCGGTGCGGGAGACGCTGCCAGAGCAATTAAATAGACAATATGTGCACCATCTAAAAATAACATTTTGTGTTAAATTTTTTTTATTTTGTTATTTTATTTTATATCATTGTATTTTATATTATTTGTTTTAGATTTATTTTGTGGGTGTTGGACGATCGAAGTGTGCGCGGGAGATGCCTATTTGTGGCGATGAGGTTCGCAACCCATCACACCGCGTCTCCCGCGGAGCGAAAAGAGAAGGATGCAGTGCCGCATCAGTAAAAGTGTGACAGTCCATTCTTTCTGCCTACCCCTTCGGGGAGACGGCGTGATGGTTAGTTAGTTAGTTAGTTTGAATTTATTACAAAATATGTATTTTAATTAATGAACATCAAATATTTTTGTGATTTTATATTATTCTAAACTGGTATTGGCATTTCGTAAAGGATGCAGCCATTTATATTAGTGCTGCGTAATATAATATTAATATTAATAATAATAATAATAATAATATGCTATGTTTTAAAGCACAGTTTTTGGGATGTAATCACATCAAGGGCGCATTAAGACGTGTTTTAAATATAAATGTGAACACTGCATCTGATTGAAGTCTGTCGGATCATTTATGCATCTGAGGTGTGAAGGAAGATTGTTCCAAGCTGATGGAACGTTTTTTATCAGTCTTGCTGCTGCATTGAACGTATATTGAAGTTTGTTTAATTATTGTTTTTGAATGCTTGCATAAATTCCATTACAACAGTCATGTCGTGACACAACGAAAGATTTTACAAGAGTTTTGAAAGTGTCATGGGGAATACTCCTTTTAACGGATTTTAATCGTCTTAGGTGGAAGAAACTAGCGCTAAATGAAATCTATCAATTGTAAAGAGCGCGTCATGATCGATGTTGAATAAGTCAAAGAGCGCCTGTATCACGATGTATGATTAAAGGGAAGTTCGAGAAATATGCCAAGATTCAACAGTGTGGTGATTCATATTCTGCCTATCCCTTCGTGAAAACGGGGTAAAAATTAATTAGTCGGTAAGTTATAAAAATTTACTGTTAGCATTTTGACAATTCAATAAGCTTTATTAGAACAAATTACGAAAAGATGATGCATATGTTTACAATTTAGGAAGCTTTTTTTAATCAAAAGATATTATTTTATTATTCAGAACTCCCCCAGGCAATAGTATTTTTTAGGACATGTTTGTAAATTATTTTAAATTTTAAAAAAAATCGTTTTCATACATCAGTTAGTTTTTTGCGACATTTGAGTTGACATTATTAGAAATACAATATTAAAAAAAAATCCTAAAATATTTAATCAACAATTTTCGCCTTACGAATCATATTCGTATACTTAAACTTTTATAGTTATATTATTTCTGGAAAAAGAAGGATAATAGTACAATAAATGCAGTAGAAATTAGATCTCTAAGACTGTGTGATAAATCTGTATATGATAGAGTGTCAAATGCAAATATAATAAATAAATGCGGTGCGAATGTAAGTGTTATGAACATAATAATGAAAAGGTCGTTAGGATGGTTTGGACACATGGAATAAATGAAAAAATACAAAATGGCGAAGAAGTTAAATGTTAAAGCCTGGGGACAATGTGACACGATCGAATCAATCAAATATGAAATGTCGATCACGTGAGGAGTCTGAGAAATCAAAAATCGTACATCACAGGATGTATGATTGTAGAGGAAACAATAGAAGTATGCCAGCAAAGAACATTGAAGCAGTCCATTCTTTCTGCTAACTCCTCCGGGGAAACTTTTTTTTCTTCATTATTTACAATGAACTTCCACCATTCAATTTCAAATAACAACATTATTATGTTTTTTTGTAGATTTTTTCCCAATTTCGATTCTCTTTGTTTCCGAGTAATTTATACTTTACCGGATTACTCAGTGTATTTTTACTTCAAAGGTATGTATTTGGTTCAAATTTACTTACAGTTTCATCAGATGTTGGAGATTATCCGAAACATGTTTTAAATATTATATTTACCTGATTTGTAAAATAATAATGATTAAGAAAGTAGATTATAGAGTGTTTGAAATTAAAGGATTAATTGCAAGACGAAGATGCAAATTGGAAACAGAATATGGTGATCGAGGTGTTTACAGGATTTATGACCTGTCACTGGTTGGGTTAAGCGCACGTTTTATGTAATACAACATTCCCCATTAAGCGCACGTTTTATGTAATACAACCATTCCACCCTTCTTACGACCACCATGTCTACAAATTTTTGGAAGTTGTATATACGACGACCTTCGTGGCTGAGTGGTAAGTGCAGTGACTGCCACCTCGAAGGTTCCGGGTTCGATTCCCGGCGAGGGCAGTGTGATTGTCACACTATCTTTGGTCTGGTGTAGAATTCACGTGACAATAAATGGCGATAGATTAGCTACCTATCACATGTCACGAGAATCACTATGATAGCTATAATACCCTTTACATCGATTTGGCTCATGCTGTCATGATGTAAAGAGCGATTCAACAAAATAATAATAATAATAATAAAATGTTAATATGGAACACCAAACTTCACATGTTAGTTTCAATCTACGCACTAGCGCCATCTATGAAGATTGGATTTAAGCTTTTAGCAGAATATCTTTTTATTAACGCAAAATGAAAGGCTACCGCCATTAACGTATTGCTAGATAACGCCTCGAGTTGTCACCTTTATAAGCTATAACTTGGACCAGTTTTTGTTTTTACAACATTTACAAGTATTTGTATACATTCAAAATGTTGTTTTAAATTAATTCAAGTTAAAAAACAGCATTGTAAGAAATGCATTACTATGCATAGAAGTGTCGTATTCTATGTTTGGATGAAACGGTGTGAACTAGCAAGGAATCCTGTGACGGCAGGAGAAACTTCTGGATGTTTGGTTTGCATTCATTCTACAGCTTCGATGCCGTTTAAATTTTATGGTAATTTTATCATGAATAGAAATGCGCAACACTTACTGTCAGACAGATGTGGCAAGCCCTCCCAGTTCCTACCTCCCCGTTCCTTGAGTCCTGGCAGAGTCGCCACCTCGGGGGAGGAATTCGAAACGTGTGAACGATTTATCTCAAAGCGACTCACACCGAAAATCTGAGATGGTTCGTCTACCAATAAAAATATAATAGATATAAATCCTTAAATACTATGCACATTATAATCTGGTTTTCAATTTATTTATTCACAAAGCTTTGCATAAAGAACCGTTTTTTATTTTTTATCTAAAACAATAATTTTTAAAAATTATGTAGAGGGATATTGAAAGAAGGGTTGGGGCAGGCAACAAAGTGAATGGTGCACTTAAAGTTGGCATCGCAAACAAAAACCTTCCAAAAAAGCTAGAATGGCATTGCACAATGGTGTTCTTCTACCGACCCTTATGTATGGAAGCGAAGCATGAAACTGACAAAAGAAGGGTGGAAGTAGAATAAATGCAGTAGAAATGAGATATCTTAGACGAATGTGTGGATACTTTGTGTATGATAGTGTGTCATTAACCGTCGCGTTGCCATGTGGTCAATTGAGTTTCCACTGCCAATTTAAAGTTGATTTTCTTAAAACCTATGGACCCTAATATTATAAAAAAAATTGTTATCCTCCATTGAAGTGTTCTCAATATTTCGTAATAAAAAAAGCAAAAAATTACTTCCTTCATCCCAAAAAAAAATATTTTCTAAGACTGCCCTCACCTTCATTCGTGTTGAGGTAGAATTTGTTTTGCTAATATTTACAACTTTATCAAAAGTGACAAATACTTACTCGCTGTTTTGAACGTATTATAAATTATATGTTTGACCTTTTCATAGGTACGTAATAATACCGACTGTGGACGGAAACGCAGCACACAACTTAGTAATATCAGAACTGTGAAAATATTAACACTTTACCAAAAGGGACAAATATTAATACGTACTCGTTGTCTTGAACGTACTATACATTTTGCCTAGGTGCCTTTATCATACGTAAAATCTCGTAAAGTCTCGCCGCCGCGGCGCGGCGCCACGGAGCGAGACAAGTTTATACTTGGTGCCAGTTGCTCGTATGCTGTGACGCATTCCATATCAGAAATCGCATGGTTCCAGAAAAAAATTAATAATGATATGTTTTTCAAATAATCCATGTATGTTATACATATCGATCTATTCCTAATGAAATTCCCTACAAGATGACATAAATTAAATTTTGATTCATCGAGTCATATGCTTGATATTTAGATAAAGTTAGCGGTAAACTGAATTTACCACATGGGAGTGAGCGTTTTGTTTTGAACACGGTACGTTAAGGGTTAAAATGGTGTAGAGAAAGGATCATTGAGATGGTTTGGACATATGGAAAGAAAGAATGGTAAAAAAATATATGCCAACGATGTAAATGGAACCAGAACTTGAGGAAGACCGAAGAAAACGTGTCACGATCAAATAAATCAAATGTTGAATGTCGGCCATGTGAGAAGTCTGAAAAATCGACGCGCGTGCATGACACGATGTATGAATGTTGAGGAAGCGAGAGAAATATGTCAGGAAAGAAAAGTGAGGCAGTCCATTCTTTCTGCCTACCCCTTCGGGGAGACGGCGTGATGGTTAGTTAGTTAGTTAGTTTATGTACATACATGTTTTTATGAACTTCACTTATTCATCATAGATTAAGAATCCATGATATTTTTATACTTCAATAAATATTAACGTTAATATTGATAAAAAAAACAGAGTATAGTAAAAATAACTTCACAAAGGTTCGCAGTATTGGAGGTTTTCGATAATCAAGAAATTCCTGAAAAGGGCTACATCGTTCGGCGTGATACAATATCTTTGGTAAATATTCAAAATACCGATACAATAACGTAAACGATATTCGACGAATTCAACTGAAAGTATATTATTTTTTTAGATCTATAATGTATAAAAGCCACACAATGATAACATTTAATATTAATTTAGTTACAAAATATTTCGTATTTCTTACAACTAGTATTTGAGATTTTTATTACATAATTGTTAAATGTATAATGAAAAAAATTGTAAAAATAAATAGCCACAAAACACAAAAATAAGCAATTAAAAAAAAAACTGTAATTATTTAATACTTTCAAACACTTTTAAAAAAAAAAATTCGGAACCCCTTGAAAATGTTCGATTAATTCTAAAATGTATACAACGAAAAGATAAATTATCATTAACATTTCTCAAAACTTACTAACAAACTTCACGCCGTATAATTAAATCATATACTCGTACATCGGAAAAACTTCACGCCGTCTCTCCGGAGGAATAGGAAAAAAAATGGATCGCCACACTGTTCTGTCCTGACTTACATCTCTAGCTTCCTCCACATTGCACATTCCTCCTCATGCACTCATTTTAGATTTCTCAGACTCCTCAAGTGACCGACATTTAATGTTTGATTGATTTGATCGTGACAAGTTTTCCTCTACCTTCCTCGGTTTCTAGCTCTGTTCACGTCGTTTACATATACCTTCTTCACCATTCTGTCTTCCCATGTGTTAAAACTATCGTAACGACCGTTTCATTATTTTGTTCATCACACTTACATTCGCACCGCATTCGCTTCTTATATTTTCATTCCACACTCTATAATATACTGATATAACACGCATTCGTCTTAGAATTTCGTCTCATTTCTACTGCATTTATTCTAATTTCATCCTTCTTTTGCCAGTTCCATGCTTCACTTTCATAAATAAGGGTTGGCATAAGAATGCCATTGTGCACTGCCATCTTAGCTATTTTGGATAGGCTTTTGTTTGCTCAACTTTTTGAGCACCATTTACTATGTTGCCCTGCTCCAACCCTTCTTACAATATCATTCTCCACTCTCTCATCCTTTGTAAACTTACTTCCTAAATAAACACATTCATCCACTTGTTCCAGGTTTTCAGGCGCAGACTGTCTTTTATATTTCTTTCTTTCACAAAAATCATAACGTTGGACTTATTCACATTTATCATCAGATCAAATCGCTTACATACCTCATACATACTAGACACTAGGGCTTGAAGTTAGGGCATACTCGTTGTCTGCAAGTAGCACAGATATTTACAAATAATTAAATAATGCTGCAATATATAGCATTCAATGAAATTTAATGATGACGACATTCATTCGAAACCTCTTTAACTAATTAGTTTAAAGTATATTTTATTTAGGGTAGTACCATAATAGCGGAAAATGCCTATTGGTGGCGATGAGGTTCGCAACCCATCACACCGCGTCTCCCTCGGGGTGAAAAGAGAAGGATGGAGTGCCGCATCGGTTAAAGTGTGACAGTCCATTATTTCTGCCTACCCTTTCGGGAGACGGCGTGATGGTTAGTTAGTTAGTATAGGTAGTAATAATTTCCGGCACGCCTCAGATATATTGACAATCCGACAGACTTTAAATCTCACCTAAAAATCCACCTTTTCAAAATATCGCATAAAATGTAAACAATGTTTATCTGATTGGTGGTGTCACATGCAGCTCTCATGACTAAAACATTGTCAAAGCACCCTTGAGGTGAGCTATTCACAAAGACGGTGCTATACATATTATCCTAATTATTATTATTATTGTATAATCTGAGACTTTAAAAATATTAAGTTCTTCTACAGACCTACGATACTTTAAATATATATCATTGGAGGTTTTAATGTAACTTACCGACTCGAATGCCATAGTTCTAGAAGCGCCATGACGAGGATTCCCTGGTGGAAGGTATGCACCTCTAAAATGCCGTAACATATCACCTTGCACTACAACAACTAGACTTTCATTAAGCATAGCATCCTTTAGTGGTCCTCGATATCCCGCGTGTCCCGGTAATGTGATCGATCAATAAAATTACCATCATTGGCGTATATTCTGCGCCACAAAATCGAGATCCTACAGCTAAGGGAAGATAACTCCTACGGGAAACCCCTGGAGAAGGCAACTGGAAAACACTCCCCTTGCACAGGAGGCACAGTGATCACCAACGTCGGGGGGCCTGATACGGCACTATAAGAAGAATAATATAAATTCATCTAAAAAACACATTTTTTGAACAATTTATGATTTTTTTTATCAAAATGAGATCTCTTAGACGAATGTGTGGATACTCTGTGTATGATAGAAAGTCGAATGAAAATATAAGAAGTGAATGCGGTACGAATGATGGTGTTATGAACAAAATAATGAAAGGATCATTAAGATGGTTTGGACATATGGAAAGAATGAAAGAAGAAAGAATGGTTATAAATATATATATGCTAACGATGTAAATGGAACCAGAAATAGAAGAAGACCGAGGAAAACGTGGCACGATCAAATAAATCAAATATTTAATGTCGGCCATGTGGGGAGTAAAAAAAATCGACACGACGTATGAATGTTGACGAAAGAGAAATATGTCAGGAAAGAAAAGTGTGGCAGTCCATTCTTTCTGCCCACCCCTTCGGGGAGACGGCGTGATGGTTAGTTAGTTGGTTAGTTAGTTTTGATCAATTTATTACTTTGACGCTGTCGAATACCATAATATCATACGAAGGATTTTATTCGATTTATCTATGATACACATTTTGTTTATTAATATGAGCGTGAACGTGTGTTTTTTAGACGTATAATTTTATTTTATATGAATAATATGTTTCGTCGCGCTTTGTCATTATTAAATGCAATTTGGTAATCCCTTTGCAAAGTCAAACTTGTCATTTAATAAAACATACGTTTTCGTTCACATTCACTATTACATTAGAGTTCAAGATTATTAAACAACGTTTATAAAATAAAAAGTTTTTTTTGAATGAATATAATAATTAACATCATTATAATAAACAGCAGTCTTCGAAATATTATTTGAAATTCGAATGCCGATTGAACAGATTATCACAGTTGATTCAATTATATTTCTTGGAATCTTGGGCATGTCATTCACTTCGACAGAAGGTCGGACGAAGAGGTTACCACGATAACAAAGATCTCAGGAAATGTATTTTGAAAATTTAATTTATTTCCAATACAAATAAGAGTCTTATTATTTGTCAAAGACAAAATTCAACAGAATATTGTAGTTTTTTGCTACCCCCTGATGATTTGTTTCATTGAGTTAATAATAATAATTACTTTAACTCTAGATATTAAAATTTTGATTAATTGTGAATATGAAAGTTAACATGTTAACTGTTCTATATTTATTCATGAACGTGGCTTAAAAATAATGTTTCAATTTGAAATACGTTTAGCACACAAATCAAAAGGAAAATACGTATATTTACGTTATTAAGCCTTAAAAAAATATCATTAAAACCAAAAAATATAATTCTAAAAACTCTACGAAATGACAACAAAACAAATTTATATAAATAGTATACCTTTATATTATATTGTATATTATTATTTATTAACAACTTTATTTCTTCTTTCTTCTTTTATTTCGGAAATATATACAATATTTAAAAACAAATATTAAGATTTTACAAAGATCTCAATTGAGTTGTTTGTAGAATCTTAATAAGTCAAATATTGCATGTCGGCTATGTGAGGAGTCAGAGAAATCGACGCGCGTGCATGACACGATGTATGAATGTTGAGGAAGCGAGATAAATGTGTCAGGAAAGAAAAGTGTGGCGGTCCATTCTTTCTGCCTACCCCTTCGGGGAGACGGCGTGATGGTTAGTTAGTTTTTATTTTATTTTTATTTTGATAATAACGTAGGTAGGACACACAGTAGGTCCCGGGTTCGATTCCCGGCGACAGCGGTGTGATTGTTACCGTCGTTGGCCTAGTAGGGAATTCACATGACGATAAAATGAAGATAGATAAGTAATCTAACCAATGTCAAGGGAATCAATACGATAGCTAATTCTTCGATTTGGCTCGCGCTGTAATGATGTAAAGAGCGATTCAACAAAATTATAAAAAATAAATAAATTATTCAAAACAACACATAAAATCATGCTTTTTTGTTATAGTGAGTATAAAAATTGTAATCATCAAATTGTTCGGGATTGTAAGAACAAACAAAAAGTGGTGTTTCATGAGCCATCAATTTAAAATTTGCGACGTCTCTGGGTACGCTTGTGTATAAATATACGTTTTCCAGTCACCCGTAAACCTCCCTCTCGTGGCGGTGCATCCCCCACCCGGTGGCACGGCAAACAACCCTGCTGGGAACATTTTTCACATTTTCCTAACTCGGAAGCCTCGCAGCTCCGAAGTTAAGTTTTGAATAAATGAGATGCCACTGCTGGATTCTATCCATTTTCAAATTGTGTCTTCCAGTGCAAACATCTACAATATCTAGCCGATTTTATTTGGTTTTTATGCATGGCTGGAGTTGCGTAACTTAGAGATTTTATATCTTTCTTCGACAAATGTATTACATGCATGTATCCGAAGAAGAGACAAGATTTGTTATAACGGTGTAATAGTAGAAAAAAATATTTCTTATTAGTGCATGTCTTACTAGTATGTGTCTAGGTAGGTCCTAGACTTGGACTTGGATCTGTGATTTGTTGGAGTGAGACTCGGAAGTCTGTTACTCCTTCCAATTGATGAGTTATCTCTCTCTCTCTCTCTCTCTCTCTCTCTCTCTCTCTCTCTCTCTCTCTCTCTCTCTCTCTCTCTCTCTCTCTCTCTCTCTCTCTCTCTCTTTCTTCTTTATCAATTGGCAAAAATTATTTTCTTGTTTTAATAAATCTTTTTTACCAATTGGCGCCAGGTTTTTTGCTGGTAGGCTGGTAAGTGATCCAAGGCCTAGGGCTTTCAAATTTCTCAGCACATCCATCAGCCAGGTGGTTTGGCGTCCTCCACTACTTCTATTATTATCAGCCAGAGAATATACATTTTCACGACTTGGTCATAGAAATGATGTCTCCCCATTTTGAAGCCTTGATTCTGATAACTTCGCAATCATGGGTAGACCTTGAAAGCTCTTTTCGCATATTTGTAAAAGAGAAATACATAACTAACTCATACAAATTCATGGTCAATAACTGACTTTGTAAACGTGAATTTAAAAGTGTTTAAATAATCTTCATGCAAGATTACATCTTTAAGTATTATTATTTTAATACATTACCACGAAAAACTGTTTTCAATTTACCTCAGACGAATCTTTAAATTGCAAAAGAAAACTGAAGAAATTCCATTCAGGCCGTAAAAAGCGATCGATCAACAGGATCGCTTGACCGACACTAGAGCAGAGTCCGCGACCCCTGACCTCAGCTCAATAGGTTCTGGCTTTTACCATAGCTCCATCAATCATGACCGGCGATCTAGAATATAGCAGAACTTAAAAAGTCTAACAGTAAATAGAATTTCAGTCATAGACTCGAGATCGCTCCCCAAAGGGACGCAAACTTCGCTCAAACTTCGTTTCGCTGAAAGGAAAACCCAAGGGGTTTTGATGGAGTTACATATAAAAATGGGAGTAATTTGTGGATGTCCTAGGGCAAAATTACAAAATATTATTCAACCTACAAACTTAAGATCTAGTTAAATTGATGCTACAACAACTTATCATTTTTTTTCTATAATCAATTTGAAAAAAATAATTTATCAGAAGATTTATAACATAATAAAGTAAAATAAGTAAGTGATCGAATTTGCTCATAAATAACTAATTGCCTCCGCGATAGCCCACTACGTACTATGCCAAACAAGAGGTTCTCACACAAGATCAGCAATGCCATCTTACACTGCAACTTCATCTAAGTGCTGCTCGTTTTCTCTTTTCCTCGGTCTTTTTTTTAAAACAATAAGACCGATCCCATCATATTCTTAAATGATAGCCCCAACTATTATTTCATTCCCTGAAAAAAATAAGGACTTAAGCTTAAATCCTAAGCCTTCCTCGCCCTCTTTCGGAGGAGCACTCCGGCCATACATCTTGCCCTCGCGTAAAACAACCACCAAAACACATTTCCAACAATGTTTCTAACAGACATCAGAGGAATAGTCTTTAGAGCCGAACCTTTGTAAACCAGAAGATCCAAATCTAATGAATGAATGTTTTTGTTATGTAAGATAATATTTTTGGTAGATTATTTCTCTCAAGCACACGTTTGTGAAAACCGATGTAAATAAATTAATGAAACGTTCTTTTATAAAAATAAATGATATTCTCAACACCACAATAAGATCTAAATGTTTGTTTCGTCAGTAAACTTCTATCGAGAAAATTTAAAAATTATTTTTATTAATTTGATTTTTAATATAATAAGTTTGCATTAAATTATATTACCAAAGGAAAATTATTTAATATTTCGAAAAATGTAATCTTTTAACCTTAATTTGAAAGTTTTCAAGCTAAACTTGAGAATGAAACATCTTTTATAATTTCGTCTCTTGGCACTAACACTTTAGAAAACATGCTTCGAATATACTATGCCTTATATATCCATTAATTCAACAGTTTGTCGAAGTTTATATGTACGTACATATAAGGTTTAAAGTGTGACAATGGAGTTTATTTACCGTTTTGAGTACACAACGAGAATTAATAATTTGTATGAGTCAAATATAATATGATAATGATGTGACAAAAATAAGTGTAAACGAGATAAAAAGATTCTAAAACTGTATGAAAGGTGGAAACGCTGTTGGTTTTGACTGTGTAGCCATAGAGTTAATGAAAAACGGTGGATCGGTGGTTTCAACGTGGTTATATAAACTCTTTGACCAGTGTTTAGGGGAGGGATGCCTATGTATAAAGGGAAAGGGGTCTCGTATGGACTATGGAAACCACCGGGCAATAAGTATATTAAGCGCCGTTGGAAAACTCTGTGGTCGAATTTTAATAGAAAGAGTGAAAAAGATGACGACTGACAGAGTGTGAAATGTACAAGACGCATTTATGAGAGAACTGAAAGGAATAACTGCTGGTGCTAAGATGAGTGAGATGTCTGTTGGCTGTTTGCTTTACGCGGACGATACTGTTCTCGTTGCGGATAGTGCAGGAGAATCACAAGTCTTGGTGTCAAGAATTTATGAGGTATACAAGGCAAACTATTTAATTATGAATGTCGAAAAGTCAAGGGTGACGATCTTTGAAAGGGGAGAGGAAATGGCAGTTTGTAACATAAGTGTGAATGAAGACAATCTTGAGCAGGTGTCTGAGTTTGTGTATTGAGGTAGTACTCGTATATTCACAACCGATAGTCGAACGAACAGTGTTGTCGAAAGAAGGGTTGGTGCGGGTAACAAAGTGAATGGAGTCTTAAAAACTGTTAGTAGAAACAAAAAATTCTTATTCTTCTTCTTCAAGTACCCTGTCGGGTCCCCCCAACGTTGGCGATCACCTCGACGAACCTGTCCCTGTCCTGTGCCGATCGGGACAGCTCCTTCACATTTCGGATGGCGGTCCACTCCCTCACCTTTGGCGGCCAGGATATTTGTCTCCTTCCGGGCCCTTGGCGTCCCTCAATTTTCCCCTCCAATATCAGTTAGAGAATGTCGTACTTTTCTCCACGCAGTATAAGACCCAGATGTGAAATCTTTCAAACCTTGATAGTTGATAACAGTTCCCTGTCAACTCTAGTTTGCCTCAGGACTACGATATTGGTAACCATGTCTTTCCAGGGAACTCTGAACATTAGGCGATGGAGCCTAATTTCAAATGCTTCCAGTCTGTTCATTGAGTTAACTTTCAAGGTCCACGTTTCACATGTGTACAATAAACCATACCACACATAGCATTTGACCATTCTCTGGCGGAGTTTCAAGTTTACGTTTTCATTGCAGAAGAGTGATTTCATTTTATTAAACGTAGATCTTACTGCCTCAATTCTGCATTTTATCTCTACAACTGAGTCAAGAGATTGGGTTAGTATGCTGCCGAGGTATTTAAAAATCCCCACCCTTTCAACTTTACAGCCGTTCTAATGCAAAAATTTACTAATGAAAGCAACAATGGCCGTTCACAATGTCGATTATCAAAAAGCTTAAGATCGAGTGAACAGAGAAAAACTGTGGTTAATCTTGTTTGAATACGGAGTGAGCGCAATACATACGGTTGTTTTCCTCTACGAAGGAAGCACTGCTAGTATACATCACGCCCTTTCCTCTACATTAAATAAAGACATCACGCCCTGGCGCCTCGGGAAGTAACTCCTACAGAAATTCAATGGAGAAGGCTACGAGAAACCACTCTAAGTAAACTTCCCAGGAAAACACTATGGCAAAACATTCGCCACAATGAATGCTTCCATGAAAGGGACCTGACACGACACTATAAGAAAAATAGGAATGATACGTTGATATAAATATAGATGCTGTAATTTTTTTTTAAATTATATGTATAATACACTTTTTTTTTTATTCGTTGAAGGATCGATGAATTTTTTCGTTTGAGATATAGCCAAAGTTATCTAACTCCGTGACTTAATATGAGCATTAAAGCTAGCCCGTTCTAAGGCTTCACATTTTTTTACCGATTTAAGTATACGAAACAGTATTCTGTTTGTCAGCACATATAATTCCTAACTAACTAACTAACTAACCATCACGCCGTCTCCCCGAAAGGGTAGGCAGAAAGGATGGACTGTCACACTTTTACTGATGCGGCACTCCATCCTTCTCTTTTCGCCCCGCGGGAGACGCGGTTCCTTATGTCCATAATCCGAAAATGATGTTTGCCGACTGAATCTGAAATTATCATCGGGTCAATATGATAGTACACTATCCTTGGCTGATTTCATGAAATTTGAACTTTGATCAAAAAGCTGCAAGAGCCACCTTACTTTGATGTTAAACTTGCAACATTCCGCGACCATTTCGCCTTGTTTTAAGACGGCCATGGTATCTCAAACTCCCTATATCTGTATATATCTTTAACGGATCTATGTGACCCTTACACTTAAAACGTTATCAGTGGGTAGATTTTAGCTCTTTTAAACACATGTATCTTAAAATTGAAACGCAATTATAAAATTTAATTATATTTATAGTTAGAAATGTGTAAAAAAACATGTCATTAAAATTGGGTAAACATACGTTCCAATAGTTTAAGTCGAGTCCTCGAAAGAGGTATTCATACCCTTCCCATAGACCACCACCAATTCAGTAAACGGGTATTACTCGTAATACCCTTCCCGCAAACATTGAGGCAATTTGTCTTTTCCCTTCACTACGGGGAGGTTTTAAAAAATTTCGACATATTTACGTAAAAATTATTAATTCCCTTCGCTTTAACAATAAGTATTTTGATTATTTTGTGAAAAAGTTTGAATTTTTTTTCTCATTATTTTATAAAGAAATCTTTGAAATGTTCACACAAATTAATTGCTAATCGATGTAAGATTAAGTGTATAGAATTCCATAATGATGTTATTAAAATAAACAAAGTTGTTTAAAAATAGAAGAACTAAAAATTCTATAAATGATATGAATAATTCACGACACGTGTTTCGTCTTATAACAACATCTTCGAGTGTGCAGGCTTAAATATAATGTGTTACTTATATAGACTTTGGGGGTATGTCTCCGCCACTTCCCCACAGATTATTTGTGGAAGTGGTTAACAATTATAGGTGCATTGTTAGTTTAATTTCTGGGTATTTCTGTGGACAGTGATTGGCTGATTCTTTTTATAACAGGATTCTAAGAATTTGGAAAATATGATGATGAAAATATGTTCGTGAATATTTCATATCATTTATAGAATTTTTAGTTCTTCTATTTTTAAACAACTTTTATTTATTTTAATTACAAATTAATTGTGTTACTTGGTTTTTGTATAAATTAACTTTATAAGATGTTTATATTGTTTCTTCAATTTGTGCCCCTCAAACAACGTTCTAAGATGACGTTCTACAAGACTCATATTATATTTAATTAATGATAAGACATTATAAGAAGGCGATCACATGACAATTGGCGATTTGGAGATTAATTGGATGCCTCAGTGGGATTGAATTTCTTGCTAATAAAGAAAACGAAAAAAATACATTATCTTAAATTAATTTACTCAACATTGAACATTGTCTTATATATTGTACACAAAAATGAAAATATACTATACTTAAATAAAAATACAATTTAAAAAATATATATATTCTAGCGGTTGGTTTGCTGCAAGGTTCCAATTTTTACTGATTCTTGGGATGCCACTTGAGTTGCTTTCAATTTTTTATTGTATACAACTGGTTATTTGAACCGAATAACTGTATACACATTTTAAATAAGTGTTTCTCATGACACTTTGTTTTGTTTTTATATAATCTACGTAAATTTTTATTATTATTGACGTTTCTGCTTGTACTTTATATGCAAAATTAGGCATTTCAAAAATCGTGATTTAATGTTGCCTTTGAGAAAATGATTATTTTGTTTTAAGTTTCTTAAAAGTTATTGTATAATTTGATTTCAAATTTAAAAAAAAAATAGGTAAGGAGTCTATCACCATTTTTATTATCACGTGAATTCTTCCAAATCGAAGACAGCGTGATACATTTAATTAAAAATGTCATCGCCAGGGATCAAACCCGGGACCTTCGGTGTAATAGTCATAGCTGTTGCCACTTTGTCACGAAAGCTATCTTAATTATATACATTTATTGCATTTTCACTTTGCGTTGTAGATTAATTTTGAAATAGGTAGTTATTAAAAACAATGTATTCCACAACATTTTATTACTATTTTTAAACATATATTTCGAAAAGTTACTTATCTACCCAGTAAAAAAGATAAAAGAGCGCCAATAGATAATACATGAATAGGATCAATTGAATATGCCATTAAGGTGATGAAATAATTCGATTAAAATAATCTTATGTTATCGCAGATTCAGTTTTACATTAATTGATTAGAGAAAATCTTAGATTTTTTTATTGAACACCACCCTTAAGTCTCCCGCATGAAACTAATATAGAAGGCGCCCCCAACATGAATATCTGAAACAGATGTGCGAGAACGTGAACTGCGTCTCATATGTTGAGTTGAAGAGGGCTGCAGAAGACTGAACGAAGTGGAAGACGAGACTATAGACTTTGCTGCAAACCAATCCCTAAGATAATAATATTCGTACTGCGATTAATATTCGAATTATTTAAAAAAAATGGTTTTGTTAAATGTTATAAAGTACATATTAAAAAAAAGTTTAATAAATGCAATTTGCCAATACCTAATACTCATTGCACGATCTTGTTTTCAGCCCTCCTATGACCTCAATGGCATATACTTGTGTGCATTTAGATCAGTGGCGACTGATGAAGATGTAATATGGTAATTAGATTCAATAGAACAGGTCAGATGTCTAAAGCGAATAGAATGCTAGACTTCAGTACCAAATACCAAACCGCCTCTTTCAAATCAATAATCTTCTATAGAAGACAAATTTTGATTTAAAAAAAATACAGAATAGTTATGTATATACTTATTAAAGGGAGTTAATTAAAGTTTACATTTATTTATAGAAGTAGGGCTAATGGGCGAATATCAAAAACAGAGTTAATTCTTAATAATTATATATTTCCTATAACTTTGCGTTGCGGATTTTTTGAACAAGGTGTCAATTCAATGTGTCCAAAACATGTTTGTTTTTGATTTTATTATTTATTACTATTGTGTATAATTTTAACGCGGTAATATTATATTTATTTCTAAAACTAAACTAACTTATCATCACGCCGTCTCCCCGAAGGTATAGGAAGAAAGAATTGACAGCCACACCTTTCTTTCCTGATATATTTCTCTCGCTTCCTCAACATTCATACATCGTGTCATGCACGCGCATCGATTTCTCATTATTTCCATGGGTCCAAACCATATTTATGATCCTTACATTATTTGGTTCATAACACTATCATTCGCACCGCATTCACTTCTTCTATTTTCATCAGACACTCTATTATACGCAGAGTATCCATTGTTAATTCTTTGGCATATAGAATGGAATAATACTCCTAGAGCTTCTAACAATATGTTGGTTGACAGCCTTCACATTGTGTTAATAAGGTAGTTTGCTAAATGCCGAAAATCATTCTCCATAGATGGCGTTAGTGGGTCGGTTGTATAGGTTAATTCTTGAAAAAATTCACTAGTGCAACCAAATCTACATAGATGGCTGACTGAAACTGACACGTGAAGATAAATATGGATTTTGAAGTATATATACATCTTCCAAAAATTTGTCATGCATGATCACAATAACAAAGGTGGAATGGGGAATGTTGTAATTACATAAAGCGTGCGCTTAACCCAACCAATGACAGGTCATAAGTCCTGTAAACACCTTGATCATCCATGTTCAGTTTCCAGTTTGCGTCTTCGTCTCTATTGAGATACAATTAAAATTTAATTATTCTACTTTCATCCTTCCTTGCGAGTTCCGTGCTTCGCTTTCATACATAGGGGCGGCACAATAACACAATTTGACAAACTTTTCGGAATAGAGCACTTTAAGTGCATAATTCACTTTTTTGCCTGCCCCAACCCTTCCTTCAATATCCCTCTCTATTCGCACATCTTTTGTAAACATACTACCTAAATATACTCACGCTAATGTTGCAGACATTCTTGATTTGTTCTTTATCGAAAATCATTACCTTGAACTTATTCATGTTTATCATCAGATCATTTCGCATGCATACTGCATACATACTAGTCACCAGGAATTTTAGTTCATGCTCGTTGTCTGCAAGTAGGACAGCATCATCCGCATACATCAGACAGCTTACCGACACTTTCCTCATTTTGGCACCTACATCTAACCCTTTCAGTTCTTTCATACACTTGTACATATATAGATTAAATAACCACGAGGACATTATGCAACCCTGTTTGAGATTTTTATTGATATCAGACCAAGCTATAAGATCTCGATTTACTCTGACACTAGCATTGCTTTCCGAATATAGCGACTTATTTACCGTGATTAATAATCAAAAAAAAATATTTTCAAAAAGGTGGTTAGCAAATTCCGAATAGTTGTTATGCGTGTTAAAATTTATATTTTTTTGTAATTAACAATTTTGTTTCAAATAAAACTTCTGAAGAACAGTAATTTTCGTACGGATTTATAATGTTATGTTGATTTTTACATCAGTGCATAAATAATATAATAAATGCTTTGTTCTTGTAAATGGGTAGACTCGAAAATATTATTATAATTTAATAATTAAACCAATACTGGAGATAACAATAACAAATAAACTTGTTTAAACAAAAACAATACGAATCTTGAAAGATTCGTATTATTTTTAAAAATATTTTAAATTAATGGAAATATAATAAAAGAGTATATAACGACATTAAAATAACTATATTTCTTTTGTTTAAATAATAACGCTTTTTATGTTTGCGAGAAAACAAGAGATCGTTAATTTGCCTGGAAAACTTTCTTGTTCAGTTAAAACAATGAAGGCGACTTCTGTCACGGTAAAAACCTATGAATTATTCGTTTAAAATGCAAATATGGAAATGCTCATCTGTATTCTCGTCTCGGGGGGTGCATGCCAGGAACTAATCGGTTTTAATTTAACGTTATTTGTTCATGCAAAAGGAGACTGCAGCGTCTGTTCGGTAAACTTTATATCGAGGCGCACAGAATCAAAACCAATTCCTCCGGCACATTAAAAGTAAAAATATATATATTAATATTTAAAATGTCATAAAAGAAGTTCATTGTTAAGGAAGAAACATCCTTTATTATTTAAGATACATATTTAAAATTCCACTTACATTTTTGGCTTCGATCGGTTTCTGCAGCTCGCTGTCATCATGTGATTAAGAATGAGCTGCCAATATCGGCCAAAGTCATAAACAAAAATGGAATTTAACGTTTTATTTTTCTTTATTTATAATAAAAAAATTCAGTAAAAAAAATTCAACGTTTGGGACAATAAGCATATACTTGTTTCAAAGGAAAGCTAGAATTTATAAAACATGTATCAGACTCAAATTACTTACGGAAGTAAACTGTTCATACAATGATTTTTCGAAGGCATTTGATAAGATGGACCACCAACTGTTAATTTTAAAACTTTAGAGAATGGGCTTTAGCAATCTTTTGCTGAAGCTCTTCTCTAGTTATTTGTCTTCTCGAGTGCAGTACGTATCTTATGGACTGTATCAGTCATCAGTATTCCACACTTCATCTAGAGTACCACAGGGTTCCATTTTAGGGCCGCTTCTTTTCACAATCTTCATTAATAATATATCAAATGTAATTGAGTCTTCAAAATTTCTCTAAGGGAGTATGGATATTACCCGTGGCTCTTTCCAACTGATTTCTTGCTAGGGATGCTAGGCTACCAGTCACTCGAGAGGAGACGAGACATTCACTTGGGTGTTTATTTCTTTCGACTGATAGGCGGTTGTATACACAACTCAGAAATACTGAGTAATGTAGGTCTGTTCGTCCCTGATAATTGTCTTCGACAAAGGGGCCATAGATTGTTTTATCTCCCACAATGCAGAACCAACCTGAAAATGGTTATACCGGTAGGTAGAGCAATATCTTTGCTTAATCGTATCACCTCGGAGTTTGACGATCTTTATTATAATTGTTTGGTTTATTTACTTTATTAATTTGTCATGCATCTTATGTTTTCATGCATTTTATGTTTTTTTATATTTAAAGCATACAAAAAATAACATGAGATGATAGTGATACCCACATTTTTCAGATTCTGTCATTTGTTATCATGACGATAGTGTATTTGCTTTCATGCTCCGTGATAAGAGGTATCGATACTTTGTCAATGGGTGTAGAAAATGTACATTATATGACAGTAATCCAATGCATAAATCATATCGCTTGAACGAAGAAATAGATACAATCGAGGCGTGAATAATTCATAATCTGCATTTTCTCTTTGAAATGTAATTTTTTTTTTTTATTAAAAAAAAAGTACTTTAACCTTACCAAAGTATACATACATATACATGTTTCAAAGACATTATACCTTCTTCATCCGGAGAGAGATATAAATTTTGCTAATTTTTATTTTTTTTGTGTGATATATTTGAAATATGACGTGAAAAATGATTTTTTTAGCAAAAATACGTGATTTATTTTAAAAATCATCACGCCGTCTCCCCGAAGGGGTAGGCAGAAAGAATGGATTGTCATACTTTTTTTTTCAACATTCGTACATCGTGTCATGCACGCGCGTCGATTTCTCTGACTCCTCACATGACCGACAATCAATATATGATTTATTTGATCGTGCCACGTTTTCCTCGGTCTTCCTCTATTTCTGGTTCCATTTACATCGTTAACATATAATTTTTTACCATTCTTTCTTCATTCATTCCTTCCATATGTCCAAACCATCTTAATGATCCTTTCATTAGTTGGTTCATAACACCATCATTCGCACCGCATTCACTTTTATGTTATAAATAAAAAATATCATTATGAAATTCAAGCGTGTTTTTTAATAAAAATTTGGTTCGATATTAAATATTTATAGTATATCATGTACAAAAAACATCCAGGGAAATATCAAATTTATAATATCAAATAAAATATCAAATTAAATATCAACTTTAAGAAATCTCCAGATTTTATAATATGCATGAATATTCACTATGGGTATGTGTATCTACGTGTATGTGTACGAGTATGTGTGTGAAAATATGTACATTTGTTTAGGTATTAGGTAAAACATTGTCATAATTTTATTTTTATTTTTTATATTGTGTTCATATTTATTATACTTAGAGTACAATTTAAACTATAAATGGCGAATTTGCATTATCGCATTTGATGATGCCATAGAATTGCAAAATACGCCATTCCCATAAAATATAATAAAACTTCTAGAAACAGAGGTTTTCATTCTTTCATTTGTAATAATACAGAGTTTTATATCATTGTTCAAGAATGATAATGTAATGGTATACAAAGTTTTATCATTCTATGCGACATAATTATATTTTAACCAATGAACGAACATTTTATAAATTATGCCGTTAGCATTTTATGAGTTTCCAATTCGAAATAGTAAAATAAACATAGAATCACCCAAAACAACTGACCCGTATGATTTAATTAATTTGCAACATTTAATTACATTTACTTTTGGCCAATGTACTGTTTTTTAGCTTAAGCAATCATTTCCGTTGGTTAAACCACTATACCAATTATTTTACAGAACCCAACAATTTGCTGAACAGGATTCCACTTTTGATACATTATTAAATTTTTAAGTACCATGTCAAAATATTTATTGTTTCTTGAAAAATGATGTATAACTCCATAATAAACAATTATTACAAATGGAAATGTCTGTTTTTTAGAAATTTTATTAAATGTTATGGGAATTTCATGTTTCGCCTTTCTAAGATATTATCAAATGTTTTGTAACGAAACAGGTCATTCACATTAAAAATAATAAAACTTCTACAAAACAGACGTTTTCGTTAGTATTAATTATGTTATAATAGAATATTGTTTTAATTGTTTTTTCGTTTTGCTATTGAAATATATAAAAATATTTTAAAACGACTTTATTTCACAAATCTGATGAGTTATTTATATGAAATCAAGACAATTTTATGTACGAAAGCGAATTATTAAAGATAGTTTTACAAATGACTGATCCTTCAGCGTGTGAACTGGGTATCTTTAACTCCCCTTCCACCCTTTCATTAAATAAATTAATAACGATTTTATCCCATTTTATTGTAAAAAATAATTAACATTTGCGGTCTGAAATATGTTTGCAAAAAAGGGTATGTGAAAGTATAATATGTCATTGAAATGTGAATCTTCTTCTTATTTTAATAGATCTGACGATTTGTGACACAGAAATCATATCTCTACAACAAAGAAATAATTAATATTAAAAAAATCAATGTTGTTTTAGTAAAAAATAAATACATATTTCTACAAAATATTATTATTTATAGTTCTGGGTATTCATGTTTCCCTACACTCTAATTCTTGCCTGATTACTTTACGGGTTAAATTTTCATCAGCAAGAGTGCACTCCGCAATATCAGGTGTGATAAGTTGCTCGTCTTAGTCTACCTGGCAGGCTTCAAAAATAAGAACAAACATTAAACTAATGATGGAATATAATTAACTTCGTAATATGTCCTTAAAATTCAAGAGACCTATTTCTTTGAGTATTTAGACAAATTATTTACTTAATATTATTAACGTAAAGTAATGTTTTGGCTCACAAGATTGATTAATTCTACGACTTAATTGGTGAAACGAAATCAATTATAGATATAACAAGAGGATGGATACAGCGAGAGTTTCTAAGATCGTGATGCACAAGACTCCAGAGGGTCGTCGACTCAAGTCATGCTTCCCGAATAATAACTTATTATCGAACTAATTAGAAGAACTCAAATCTAAGCTTTCCTCATTATAGCGATTTTATACGCTGTAATATTATTATCAAGCACCCATTTTTTTCATGTTTTTAAAAAAAATATGAAATTTTATTTTAAAGAATTTTTTTTGTGTAGATTTTCACGGTTGGTACCAATATGTTTTTTGTATCTTGGGAAAAATTCGTGTAACTCAGCATTCTGGACTGAAGTTTCGGAGATCGTTGCAGTCTCCACCTTCAGAACCACCCTGAAGAGGGAGACTGCAAAGACCTTCGAAACGTCGGTCCAGAAAAACGAGTTACACGGATTTTTCCAAGTTCACAAAATACAGGCATTAGTTTTTTGATTACAAAATAATTGTTCTGTGTGAAGAAAAAAATCGTATATTTGAATGCACCTTTTGAAACTAAATGATAAAATTAAAATAAATAACAAGCTACCAGTAGAGAGGTTCAATAATTAAATAAAATGTTCAAACACCGTGTCATTAGAACATAAAATATTATGACAAATATGAACTTTTATTTTTTTACACATTATAAAATAACTTTTGGTAAATTTGATTTTATAAATCATTCGTTTGAAATTTGATTTAAAAGCTAAAGAAAACTCAATTAAAAGACGCTTTCGAAACCGTTGACAATTTTCTCGGCGATAAAAAACGCGTAAATTTTTATCTTCCAAATTCAAACGGTACTTATGTATTTTAAGAAGATTTATCCGCGGCTCCCGAATTAGTAATGTAACTTAAAAGTTATGCCTTGGAAGATAAGATAATTTTGATTTTCGCCTTCTTTTTGGTCGTTACACTTTGTAACTACCTCATTTCCCAGTGGCGGCAACTGAATGTTTAAGACATTTTATTTTGTTTTATTTTTGATAATATTGAAGTTTTTTCTGTTCAATATTAAATGTTCAATATAAAACCTCAAAATTCAAAGTATTTTTTAAATTATTTATTAAAATTTTTCTTCACTAAGTGCCGTTTGCTCTGCAAAGTTTGGCGATCGTCAGGACTATTTCCACATTGTTGACTGCGACCCTGAACAACGATGTGGTGCTACTTCTGAACTTGTCTTGAATTGTGCAGCCAAGATTTGATCATGCCACGTTTTTCTCGGCCTACCTCTATTTCTAGCTCCATTCACATCGTTTTTATATACCTTCTTCATTATTCTGTCTTCCCTCATTCTATCCACGTGTGTAAACCATCTTAACAACCCTTTCATTGTTTTTTCTTCATAACACTTTTATTTGCATCGCATTCACTTCTTATATTTGCATTTTTTTTTTAATTTACGTGTTGTACATTAATTTTCAAAAAAAAGTTTATGGACTGTAGTTGTCACACTAGGCATGGCCTGTATCGTGGCAACTACATTCATCTATTATACGCAGATTTACTTCACATTCGTCTTAGAGATCTCATTTCTACTGCATTAATTCTACTTTTTTCCTTATTTTTGCCAGTTGCGTGCTTCACTTTCATATATAAGGGAGGGCACAAGTACACCATTTATCTGAGAATAATGAGAATAAATGTTTTATTGTACAAACGTGTGAGTAAAACCAATGTATGATAAAATACCGAACCACAGAATAAGGTCAATCTAAGGCAGATATATTATGTGAGATTGCATAAAAAAGAAAAATTAAAATAGATTCCTTGACATGGTTTGGACATATGAAACGAATGGGTGAGAGAAAAATGGTTATAAAATATGTATAAAGCAGTGTGAATAAAAAAAGGAGCCGAGGACGGTAGAGGAAAGCATGACATGACCAAATTTATCAATTTCTAAAAGGTGGCCAATTTTGAAGTCGAAAAAAAAAACGAGCGTGCATGTAACAATGCACGAATATAGCAGAAACTAGACTCTTCTGTAAAAACGGCGTGATTGTAGGTTAGATGATTTATGATTATTTTTTTAAGTCATAAATATGAAAAGGATTTTTTTTAATACAATAATAAAGTGGTTTAGGCCTTAACTCTATATAGAAACCTGCTTTCTATGTTTATTAATTAAAACACTGAGAAAAATTAAGTGACCCACACTGCATTTTAACTATTAATCTGTAGTTAAACTGGCCGGTAGGGTTACGGTCCATCTCTAAACGGTGACTTGGAGTAATCTGCACCATCAATTTCTCCGTCCAATAATGATATGCGAGACTTTGCAGAGTTTAACCGGGGCCCGCAGTGCATTGATCTTGGTTTAACTTTATCTCAGAGTTAATCTTCCATTCTTGCTGGGGTGGCCAGTCCTCCATAAAATGTAGGAATCTCATTTTCGAACAAATTTTTATTGCCTAAGCATAAATGAATCACATTTTCTTAACTAAGAACTTTTAAATAAGAAAATGTTGAGAGTTACGGAATTGATTGGTGTATTTTTGATAAACTTTGTGATAATTTTAACTCGGGTTGCTTTAAATATAAAATTCTCGAAAATATTTTTGAAGCATTTTTAGGTAATATCACAATGCATAGTCTCATTAATTATTTTTTTCATTATAAAACAACAATTGTTTGTAACACCTGATGAAGCCAACATCGGTTGGCTAAACAGCTGTCGCGGTACTCAAAAAGTTAATAATTTGGACATTTTCAGTGTCAGTGAGGCAGTATTCATAAAAATATTGCAAATTCTGAAAAGAGGAGTGCCTCACTGACGTCGACATATTTGGATTCCTTCTTATATGTATGATTTTTTGGTCTCATGTCGTTTTGTTTTATTTTATCTTTGTAATACCGTTTTGTGTCCAAATGAGTCGCCTAAATATTTTATCGTTTGTAATGTCTCATTTGTGTATCATGTATAAATAAATAAATAAAATAATAAATATTGTGATATATCAATTAAAACTATATATACTGGTTTATCATCATAATAATAAACAGCTTATATCGTTCTTCCAATGATGAAGGTGTAAAGCCTTCGAAACATGTCGAGAATAATAAACTAAACAGTGGATTTTATTTTTATTTTATTGACGCACCAAACTAGAAACGCGATCGACGGCTATTGAAATGAGTTGTTACTGTTTAAATTATAGGAAAAATAATTTATAATTTATTGTTGTTTTTATATGGGAAATATTTTCGATTGCTGTTTTTATTATTTGTTAGTAAATATTTGTATTATGCATATCATCATTGGATATTGAATTTTTTAATTTAATCGAGAAATTATATATTTCAGGAGATCATGTGGTGATTTGAATCAATTTTATGTACCTGCGTCATCTTGTTTTCCTATTATCAACAAAAAAATAAATAATAAATATGAATGAAAACGTTCGATTTCAAAAAGTTTTATTATATTTTATGAAAATGACATTATACCTTATAATTAATTAACAATTGTAAAAATATTTTAAAACATCCCTTATTTCCAATATATTAGGTCCTTACATATGAAATTGGCGTTTTGCCGTAATGGCAACTTTGTTCTCAAATATCTTCTCTTTGGTTAGGAATTCCAAATTCAAATTTATACAGCTATTTACTCAAGTATTTGTGTTTCGAAAATTATAATTCATTTGTTTTTTCCGCAACTTTTTTCTTTGTGGCACCAGTGCTGCAGAAACGGCTCGAAGGATTCATAATGTGTATGGCGACGGTGCCGCAAAAGAAAACACAGTGCGTTTTTGGTTCCAACGTTTTCGTTCTGGAAATTTCGACCTGCAGAACAAGCCCCGTGGACGGCCGGAGACCAAAGTTGATAATGAAGAATTGAAGGCTATTGTGGAAGCGGATCCATCGCAAACCACGTCCGAGTTAGCTGCAGGCTGCGGTGTTAGTGATAAAACTGTTTTAATCCACTTGAAGCAAATTGGGAAGGTGAAAAAGCTTGAAAGGTGGGTACCTCACGAATTGAGTGAAGCAAATCAACAAACGCGCGTTGACTGCTGCGTTGCATTACTCAACCGGCACAATAATGAAGGGATTTTGAATCCAATCATTACCTGCGATAAAAAGCGGAACCTGTATGATAATCGGAAGCGCTCATCGCAATGGCTGAACCCTGCCGAACCAGCCAAACCATGCCCCAAGCGAAAATTGACTCCAAAAAAGTTACTTGTGAGCGTTTGGTGGACGAGTGCTGGTGTCGTTCACTACAGCTTTCTTAAATCTGGCCAGACGATTACGGCAGATGTCTTTTGTCAGCAACTGCAAACCATGATGGAAAAGCTAGCTGCTAAACAACCGTGGCTGGTTAATCGCTCTAGGCCACTGCTGCTTCATGATAACGCTAGACCACACACTGCACAACAGACGGCTACCAAATTAGAAGAGCTTCAATTGGAATGTCTAAGACATCCACCGTACTCTCCAGACCTTGCCCCAACAGATTACTATTTTTTTCAAAATTTGGATAACTTCTTGCAAGGGAAAAAATTCAACTCCGATGGGGCAGTCCAAACCGACTTCAAAGATTTTGATTCCCGTCCGAATGTTTTTTTTAGTAAAGGGATCGATGAACTACCTATGAGATGGCAAAAGTGCATAGATAGCAATGGTACATACTTTGATTAAATAAATATATTATATTTAAAAACTAATCAACTTTATGTTCCACCCATACAAAACGCCAATTTCATATGTAAAGACCTAATATTTCTGAATTTCAAAAAGATTCAATTAATTGTTGATTCTGCTAATTATTTTTGTTATGTTTCGGATGCAGACGAAAAATATGTTTTTAAATTTATTTACGTTAAGCAGTAGAAAAATATACTTTAAATAATGTATTTTGTATGCTATCGAATATTTGTAATTAACATCAGAATAAACACGTTAACTTTGAAGTTATTGTATCAAAACATGTTTTTGGAAGAAACTCTTTATTTTTTATCTATCTAAGGCACCATTCTATATTATTAATAATTATTTATAAAGTAATCATTGCATACATAAATAACCATAAAATATTTTAATTATCTCAAATTCTCAACAACAAAAAAACGAATAAAACTGTATATTAATTATTGTTAACAATGTAATAAGTCACATCAATTAACTAAGTACTGGGTTCTGCTCCATTAGCTCAGGTATGTACTCGTATAATATATATACAGCGACTCATTTGATTATCATGCCTTAGCTTATATATCTTAGCAAGGCAACGCATGTGATTCCCCTGAAATAAAATAATAGTTCAATGAAATAGACGTTTTCGGGAATATTAAGTATTAATAAATCATGAATATAAAAAAATTTCTTCAATATTATTTTTAAGTTCTTGCTGGTGTTGGTTTGTTCTAAGTGCTTAATTACTCCTAATTTAAAAGAAACACTGTGGATACGTGGAACATAAATTAAATAGACAATCTGTGTACCATCAAAAAGAAGATTTTGTGCAAAAAAAAAATATTATTTTATTTTTAATTTATATTATTGTATTTTATATTCTTTTTTTGTGGATGTTGGACGATCGGAGTGTGCGCGGGAGATGCCTATACGTGGCGATGAGGTTCGCAACCCATCACACCTCGTCTCCCGTGGGGCGAAAAGAGAAGGATGGAGTGCTGCATCGGTTAAAATCCATTCTTTCTGCCTACCCTTTCGGAGAGACGGCGTGATGGTTAGACAGTTAGTTAGTTTTTGAATATAAAAAAATAGAAAGTGGAATTATAAACATATGTTTTTTGACAATCCATTTTTTTAGTCGAAACACAATGATACTTCAACATTGTTAAATGTTTAAATTCGAAACACTATTATTTAACTGATTCCGTTATTTATAATACCTGATGATGCTAACATAAGTCAGCGAAACAGCGATAAACTCATTAAAAATAAATTTGACGTAAAAGAACAGTGTTTCGTTTTAAAAAAAATATTTATTGTTTCAACGTTTCTTTTCTCATGTTTCACCTTTCTTAGGCAATATTAAATGTTAAAATTTGTCAACTATCAACATTTGATAATGCCTTTTTAAGGCAAAATGTATCAATCCTATAAACAATAATAAGACTTCTAGAAAACAGACGTTTTCAATATTAATAAAGCACGTTTATAACAAATGAAAATCGGAAATAATTTTGAGAACAATTTTACTAGTTTTTGTACCTCGTAATTTTTATCACAAACAATCGATTTTGCTCCCGCCAGAGCATCGTCAGGGTTACAAAGTAAACTAAATTAAAAACATAGAACAACATAATATAAAAATCATATATAATGGGGAGGGAAGAGGGTTACGAAATAGAAAGGCAAAGTTGTTAGTTTTTTATCCCTACTCCCTCAATTTAACATGTTTATTTGAATACATAATACAAAATTGTTGTTCTTTGATTTGTTATTCAGTTTAATTTGTAACTCTTCTGAAGCTCCGGCGGGAGCAAGACCTGTTGGTTTTGACAAAAAAGTGGTGTAAAAACTTGTGAAAGCGTTTTAATTTTTTTTTTACTAATGCCACACCACAAATATAGTGCTTCATTCGAAAGAATAAATGTTTTTGTTTACAGATTATGTTGCAAAATAATGAATAAAATTATAAAACTGACTCTTGCTATCGCTTTGTCATCCTAAAACCACCGTTCTGAGGTCGATCCCATTACAAGGTGATGAAGGAGTAATCCTCGGCCATCAATCCTGTGACCTAGAAAGGCTCTGGCCGGCCGTGGAACAGGGTGGCGGAGGGGGAAAACACAAAGCGGGAATGATATTCGGAAAACACGTTAAATAAAGTCACGGCTATACATCTGATGGCGGATATAAACGACAATGTAAAGAAGTGATGTCACGTTTAATATAAAGTGCCAGTGAGTTAAGAAAAAAATGTTATTTTAAGACGAATAAAAATACGACTCATAAATTTTAAAAGGTCAGCATTGTTAAAAGTCGGAAGAATCGACGTGCGTGTATGACTCCCTGTGTGAATGTTGAGGAATCTATACAGGTTTTTTTCAGAAAAAAGTAATGTGGCGGTCCATTCTCTCTCCTTTTCTTTTTGAAGAAGCGGCACGACGGTTGTTGTTATTGTTAATAAGAATTCAGAAACTAGCCCACTGAAACTCAAAAAACTCAAAATTCATACTTTTACTCCAGAAGTTGCATTGCCAATAGTAAGATGAAAGAGAAATAAATCAATTTAAAATTTGATAATGCGATTGAAAGGCGTTTCGTGTCATTCCCATTTACTATAAAGGTTCTGGAAAATATACGTTTTCATTCGTTATTTAAAAGTTAATGCGTTGAAAATGAGCGATAATGACTAATCAATTATTCGTTTTGTTTTATAACTTCATCATTACAGTGCAAGTCGAATGGATGTAAATGGTATAGCTATATTATTCTAATTCTTATGACATGTGATAGATAGCGAATCTTTCGCCATATTATTGTCACGTGAATTCTACTTCAGATCAATAGCGTGTGATGCAATGATAGTGTGAGAATCACACGCTAAGAATCGAACCCATATTTAGTGTGGCAGTAACAGTTATTTCAACGAAAGTGGCTGAATATGATAAAGTGCCAAATGCAGATGAAAGAAAATAAATGCAAAAGTAACCAGAAGATGGCAGCAAGCTGCCGAAATCATTCGACGTTACAAAACATGTTGAACTTAATATTTTTATAACTTTTTCTCCTTTACATTATTTACAATAAATTTTGATTATTAACACAAATAAATAAAATAAATAATATGTTTTTGTCTATATCACTAATACTTAGAAGTTATTACCGTTTAAAGCTTTGTTATAACAATGTTGAAATCTCGAGACTATCTTATTATTAATATATAATATTAGATAAATAATGGTGAAAGAAGTAACAATAAACGATATCAATGGAGAACGTTATAGTGATATACTGAAAAAAGATCATTTTATACAATCCATTATTTTGGCCAAAACACTATGATGTATTATGTAACCCAGCTGTTTGTAACATCTGACAATGCCAACATCGCTTGGCCAAACAGCTGTCGCGATATTCTAAAAAAGTGAATAATGAAAATTGTGATATCATAAAAGTGTAATAAAAATTAACAATAAACGTGCACGCATAGCACGATATGAAATCGTTTGCGGATTCGAGAGGAAGTTGTAAGGATAACATATTCTGGCAATTTATCCATATTTATACTCAATAATATCCACCGCTATAATAAAAAAAATTAAACTATTTTTAAAATCGTATGATATCCAGGAAAATACGAGTATATGGCTTGTATTTAACTAAGATCACTAACTCTGATTAAGTCATCTCTTTATAAAAAGATATAAAATATTCTACTTCATGGCAATCTTGTGCCATCAATCGTACAACAGTAATGAAATGCACGAGTAGAAAATTTCCACTGTACGCCACTGGGTCATAGAAATGGGATGTTGTTCAAAATAATAAAAAAAAACCCTTACCCAAAAAAAATTTTTTTCAGAGAAGCGGTTCTCGAAAAAAAGAAAAAAATATTTATGCTTCTTGTCACGGTGGAACCCTTGCAGAGACCTTGTTAAGATTTGGGACTATGCATTTCACACTTGGAAAATCGCTGTAGTATAGTATATTTTGTACCGTATGTAAAGGTCAGTAAACTCAAGTTATTTTTCATTGTATTTTAACCTCTAATCCCCTTGTAGAGTTGTGCACGTATTGAAAAAAGGCACTCTAACTGGGAAGCAATAGTCTATCATGACCAAAGGTGATCAGAAATCAGTAATCCTGATCAATGTTTAAAAATCAATTTATTACATCATTCAGTATAAAAAAAGTTAAGACAGATTAAAGCGTCATCTGTTATTAATATGATAACATAATTTGTGAATATCTCTATAAATGTAATATAATAAATGTAATTTTCATACCGGTCATAAAGGTGTATGAAAATTATATTTATGACAAAATTAATTAATCTCAATGCTCAATGTCAAGTATTTTTCATATAATTTCAAAATGTAAAACTCATTAGTATAGAGATAATGTAAAAAAATACATTCAATGAATACTCCACAATATTGGAATTCTATAGAATTTGTTAAGCTACAACATTTATGCAATCTTTTAAATATGAAACCGTAATTACGCCCACTTCCATTTATTTATAGAATTAACACAACTAAATCGAATAGATTTTTGAAACTGGTATACTGATATGTTTTTTTTAATGATTAACTAATCGTTTTGATAATGTTGATACAAGTCCTTCGTTCTTGCGCCGTTAACTCTTTCAACCAGTTTTCCCAAATCTTCCTAAATAAAGCCTCTCCACCCCGAGCCATCCCTCTCGGTCTCTCGTCAGTGTTTTCCAGGCCCTTCCCGCCATCCGCAAAATATCATCACTCCACCTGGTAGGCTGTCTCCCGACACTTCTTTGGCCCAACCTTGGCCTCTATTCCATCTTCCAGCATCCCGTCTGCACACCTGACCAGCCCACTGTCATTTCATCCTCGCAATGCAAATCCTTACATCGGTGACCCTGGTGCGTCCTAAATATTATCCAGTAAACATTGTCTCGGCTATCTCTGAGGTCTGACTCTGCCCTGTCTTGGCGTACAACCTTGATTGCTCTGGTTCATCCGGCTTGGCATATGCGGTTAATTCATGCTAGGAGACCTACCTGGTTCATTATGAAAATCTTTTTATATTAATTACTATGTTAATGGAACAGAAAACATAGGTTGACCTAACAAACCGAACAACGTATGGTATAAAAGTCAGATTCGATATCAATAGGACTAAGAACCTTCTCAGAATTGCAGAAATGCGAACCCTACGCTCCATCCCAGTTAGAACTCTCAGAGATCGGACAAGGTCTGTCTGTGGTGTTGACGATATACCATAATAATACATGGAAAACGTTTTTTAGAGATCACGTCGACCGCATAGAGAATACACAACATGCAAAAATTGTTAAAGAAGAAAATCCCAGCAGCAAGTGATTACCAGGAAGACCACCAAAGAGATGGAGAGATGGCTGAACACCATCATTCCAGGACAGCTCACCGTCTTTAACAGGTCATACGACCTAAACTTAGAAGAATAAGTTAATAATATGGTTATTTTATGTAGCACCGCTTTCGTAAGTATCGCACAGTATGTTGTTCTATCTTTTCAGACCACTGTTTCGAAAAAACTTTGTGATGGTAAGTTAGACCTTTATGAAAAAAAAAATATCGAATATTTTTGCTGCCCATCTCTATACTGCATTCAGAGCAACGTAATTTATCTCTCAGTAAATAGCAGTCGGCCTAGCTAAGACTTCTCCCTTGAGTCTTCTGAATTACTGCAGTATCCAAGCGTATGTGTGTTTCTACATTTATTTCGGCTACATACGATATTATGTTAATATCGGAATATTTATCTACATGATGTAATAAGCAAAATGTTTAACTCAGATGTTTCCGGGGATATCTAATTACATTATCGTATGTCTTATAACTTGGCCAGAATAATATTCCTTTCAATGAAACTCTTAAAGCAAATTTATTTTTTGATATTTGGGTGTGCGTTTTCGTAAACGTGCATATTTATAATGATAAATACATAAAAAAAAACACTGTTAATTCTCTTCCCTTCCCCCTCTCTCTCTTTTTTTAAATGAGAGCTTTATATTTCAACTATTATTTAACCCGTAAATGGACTTTACGAAAATATTCATATTAGTAATCAATGATTATTCTAGATTTTCTTGTAAAATTGCATGTTATTAAGGAAAATATTTTTCGTAAAAATACGTACACATTTACAACATTTTGAATGTATACAAATACTTGTAGACGAATACTGGATTTTACCCATTGCGGGTTATCAGTTCAAGGATTAATTGTATCTCAATAGAGACAAAGATGCAAATTGGAAACAGAATATGGTGATCGAGGTGTTTACAGGACTTAACCTGTCCTGTCATTGGTTGGGTTAAGCGCACGCTTTATGTAATACAACATTCCCCATTTCACCTTTCTTACGACCACCATGTCTGACAAATGCGTTAATAAAAAGATCTTCTACTTAATGCTTAAAATCCAATCTTCATAGATGGTGTTAGTGTGTAGATTGAAACTAACATGTGTAGTTTGGTGTTACATATTAACATATATACAACTTCCAAAAAATTGTCAGACATGGTGGTCGTAAGAAAGGTGGAATGGGGAATGTTGTATTACATAAAGCGTGCGCTTAACCCAAACCAATGACAGGTCATAAGTCCTGTAAACACCTCGATCACCATATACTGTTTCCAATTTGCATCTTCGTCTCTATTGAGATACAATTAATCCTTTACGTACATATTTATTAAACATAAATAATTTTTTGGTAAATATTGGAATATTTTCAATTTTGTATTTTTAGCACTAGCATCATCTAATTGAGACATATTTAAATTTTAATATAGCCCACTAGAAACCAATCATGTTTCAATGCTAGAATTTTTTCTTAAAATTATTCATTTTGATATAAGACATAAAATTTAATATTCCCTGCAGCAGACCCTGTATAAGAAAGATCTGGACCACCGCTGGCTCCTTATGTTGTACATTTCACGTCCGGAGCTGAGTGCGCCATTCACTCAGCGAAGCGGTCAAAATTGCTTCGAACGGTTCAGAACATCGTAAAATTGAACCGGTGCATTATAAAAATACGTCATTATATTTCGATTTTCCCCGTACAGTTTCGCCGCAGTATTCAACACACGTGAAGAATCTCCATAACGACGATTTTCCTCCCTCTTTCCTCCCCGTTCCGGGATCCCCGCATGCCTCTTGCGGCTCCTCGCGGCCTGCCCATGCTGCAAGTTATAAATGGATTGTTACAAGAGCGATCTCTTGCCAAATTGCTTGTCCGGCCCGTAACGAGAGGTTACTGGGCTTGCCTGATATAAACTAATATATGTACAGGGTATTTTAAAACGAAAAAAAAACACTTTTAAACGATAACCTTCTTCTTTCTTCTTCTTCTTGTTCCTCCCCTATCGGAGGTTGTACAATATCAAGGCTTTTTCTACCCTTGATACAGCAGCTCTTTACAGAGAAGTTTTGCTGGAACTGAACCATTCTTAAAGTTTTTCTGGACAGGAATATTTTCTTCTCCCGACATTTCGTTTTAAGTTAATTGAAGACTACAGGGGAGAAACAAGGAATGTCAGTAGAAGGTTAATTTGAATAAATTTAGAATAAAGCTAATCAAAGCCTACATATTTCTTAGCAATAAGCAATCGATTATCTGGCCATAGTCGATGACACACATGGTTTTTGAATATGAAAATTTTACTGTGGATAGAAACGTACAAATGCTGCTAGATGGCATTATGACATTTGTTTTGAATTTGAACTGACATTCCTTGGTTTTCCCCTGTAGTCTTCAATTTAACCTTTTGTTTTTTGAATGTATACAAATACTTGTAGACAAATACTGGATTTTACCCATTGCGGGTTAGTCATTTTTAAGGATTAATTGTATAGTAATAGAGACGAAGATTTATATTGTTTTTCGGAAACAGACTATGGTAGTCGAGGCGTTTACAGGACTTATGACCTGTCATTGGTTGGGTTAAGCGATCGCTTTATGTTTAACAGCATTCCCCATTCTGACCTTCTTACGACCACCGCGACCACCATTCTGTTTCCAAAAATCAATTTACATCTTCGTCTCTATTGAGATACAATTAATCCTTAATTTAACCTTGGATAATCAATTGCATCTCTTTGTTTTTATCGTTTTTCATAATGTAATTTTTGTACAATTTCATACAACGTTTTGAACAATAATCGAACTAGCAAATTTTTTTTGTACACCATCTCTCCGAAGAGATTGGTAGAAAGAATAGAACTCCAGACTGTTCTTTCCTGACTTACCTCGCTTCCCCCCATTAACAAATCGTGTCATGCACGTTTGTCTATTTCTCCGACTCCTCATGTGGCCGACATTTATTGTTTGATTGATTAAATCGTGTCACGTTTTCCTTAGCCGTCTTCTTTTTCTAAATCCGTTTACGTCGTTTGCATATACTTTCTTTACCATTATTTCTCCATTAATTATGTCTATCTGCCCAAACCATTTTAACGATCTATTCATTGATAACACCATGGTAGATTGTTTTACCTACCAGCCGCAAGATCCGATCAGCCTCTGGTGACACCGGTGGGAAAACCTATCAATCTGCTGATCACGATTTCCTCGGAGATCAACGTCTTTCATATTCAGAAGACACACGTTCAGAAGACACAAACTCTTGACTTTAAATAGAAGATTGTCTTCCTAAAATCTCTCATGCGCTCTTGGTATTTTACCTGTTCTCAAATAAACACCTCTAACTGTTAATATATTTATAATATTTTTGGCAAAAATAAATGTATTTGATTTTATGTATTTATCCTCACACAGGCTTTCGTCATTTGTTCAGACTTAGATATTGGTCGATTTTTTATTATTGCATTCATTTTACCGCATCATATTTCCTTTATTTAAGTAATACATAAATTTCATTCTATTAATATCGTATGAATACATCCTTTTGACTATTATTCTTCACATGTCCAAAACATCCGTTCACTTGAACTAGTAACCTTTTTCATTTCTACTTTTAGTTCTTTATCACCATGGTCTATGACATAATTTTTGTATTCATCCCACGTATAATCCTATTATAGTTTATAATCAAAACGACCGTTAACATTGAAGTATATAAGGAGACCATTTAACGGTTAAATTTTGATAACGAAAACACATCACATTAAATCCCTTTGATTAGTATATCACACTATCGATCATTCTGATTATTTTTTAAATACATTGTATAATTTATGATTCTTTTTGAAATTCTTATCAACTTAAAATACATTTATTTACCATATATATTATATACTCGTCTACATTCCTTAATATAGTACCAATATCGAATTAGATTATATTTTCATAAAATAAAATTCACATAACAAGGTGCAGACGAGAAGAATACATCGATGAGTCTACCTAACGTAGAAGAACTTTATGATTTATCGTTCTCCCGATTATGAAGGTGTACCTTTGAAACATGTCGAGGAAAATAAACTCGAAAGTGGAAAAAGCAGTGTTTTAATTCATAAAAAAATCTTGTTGCAAAACCTAATAAAAATTACTAAAAAATAAAAAAATCATTTTTTTCTACTTTTTAGTTTATTTTGCAAGACATTTTTTGAATGATTTATACCTTCATCATGGGAAGAACGAAATAATGTAAAACCTTTAATATATCTGTGAAACCTTTGTAACTCGTCGAGAAAAATAATCTAAAAAGTGGAAAAATCCCTGTTTAAATTCATAAAAAATATATATTACATATTTTCACAGTGTTAACGCCTTTATCCAAAAATATTACATTGTTACGATTTAAATTTCTCAGTTTTCGTTTTGTGTATTGATTACACCGCAACGTCACGCGTGATTTTTTTAGTACAGTGACATAAAGGTTAAGTATAAGGTCATAATCTCCTTGTATTTTTGAGTGAACTTCGGATGTGGTTTCCTGATAGCCCTGTTCTGGAAATTGTGGAAAATTCGCCGGGAACGGTAGCCATTTTGAGCGTGTTGGTGAATTTGGAACATGAACCGTAAATGGCGAGACATACATTTTATTAATAGTCAGAGAACGGGGCTCCATATGAAGCGCAATTACTGTGTTACGCTTAAGTATTCTGCAACTCATTTCTTATCAACGTGAAGCACAAACGAGCGAAACTAATTTATTCAACTTACTCTGTGTACTATGCTGCGAATTTATAATCACTTTGGAAACCACTTCGCATAGGCGAACTCTGAATAAATTTTATCAAGCAGCATACAAAATTTAATGCGCTCCTTTAAAATATCAGAATTTTCGAATCAAATGCTTCCTAGAAATAACAAACTAACTAACCATCATGCTGTACCAACGTAGAGAGGATAGACCACCACACAGCTCTGTCCTGACATGCCTTTACCTCTCTAGATTATTCCACATTCATACTGCGAGTAATACATGCATTCTTCCAACATCTAATATAGTCAATCTTTCTCTTAAAATCACCTAATAAATATAATTAATTTGGTCATGCCATGTTATTCTCTATTTTTCTCTATCCCATTCTAACTTTATTCAAATCGTTCGCGTATACTCACTTAATCATTATTTCTTTATAAATGTATTCCAAATGTATAAAACAAACGCAGTGATCTTTTCATAACTTTGTTCCAAATATTATACTTTCTAGATATTTCTGATTGTAATTTATTGTTATTGATACATAAATAAAACACATGGTCTTTTATATATCTTGTCAATTTTTATTTTTTATGTAGTTATATAAAATAAACATTGATTTTCAAACTACTGTTACTTTCACCTACATATCTCCATAAACTTTACAATACAAAAACTTCCTGAAAACACATGTTTTTATTCGTACTAACGATTGAATTTGGAGTTTTACATCATCGTTCAAGAAAAAAAACTTATTATTTATCTTCGTATCAATGACAATAAAGTTTTATACATCTCAGAGGTGGCGCCATAAGGGGCCTACTTCTCATCTTTCTCTTGCCATTGTGGTGGAAGGTTTGGCGGACTTCCTGTCGTTTCCAAGGGCGCTGGGTATTTTAGTTACACCACACGTGGAAGCACCTTCCTTGCCCTTTCATAAAAAAAATATTAAATAAGTTTGATTTTGTTTTCATACACCTTCGTTTTACCTGTTATGTTTTTCTACGTAGAAACGGGCACGTGAATAAAAAGTGTCTCACTATAATTAATCGATATAAACCGTGTTCCAAATGCAAGCAACATCAGGTGCGAATAACTGGGTTAATGGCAATAAAAACTTTCAAATAAAAGGTGATTATATTATGCAATACTAAGCAAGCCTTCGCCAATTACTCAATGAATGCAAAATTTTCTTCTTTATTCGCCATTATTTTTGGTAGCGATTTTCAAAATTGTACATTATCTTTTTGGAGCAAATATTGCAAAATAAGTTTTACAAATACAGAGTTTCTCAAAAGTTCCTCGTATTAGGAGATAAAAGTAACAATCTATTTAGAATCTTGGTTTATTAACGAAAAATAAAACAACATTGGTATTTAAATAATTAAAATATTGTCGGTTACGTGAAGAGTTGAAGAAATTGAGCTACGTGCATAATACGATGTATAAATGTTAAGGAAGTGAGAGAAGTATGACAGGAAAAAAAAATGTGGCAATCCATTATTTGTGCCTACCCATCTGTGAATACGCCTTGATGGTTATTTAATTATTATAGTTAGTTAGTTAAAGAATCTTTTGCAAAAACAATGAAAAAACTCAAATATTTAACATTGATATTAAATATGAACGTGAATAGTTCATATTTAATATCAATGTTAAATATTCAATTAAATAAACTAAATAGACATATGGAGAGGATAAAACAGATATCATTGTTGAAAACAGCATCCTTTCAATTATTTTTTTAATTCTTAGTCAGCAACGTAATACTACAAATTAAATATTTATATATATTTTTTTGTTTCTTAGTCAGTAACGTAATACTAGAAATTAAATATTTACAAATAAAATTTAATACTGGTGAATTTGGATTTAAACCACTTATTATTATTACCACACATTATTCACAACAACCAACCGGTTTCGCCCCCGCCGTAACTTTGTCAGGGCTTCAAAAGACACTAAAGTGGCGTACATATTAATGTTAAATTATATTTAATAATGTCACACTACAAATTAAGTGCTTCATACGAAAATAAAAATATTTTTGTTGAGGCTAATCTATTTTTTACGCATTAAAATATTTTTACAAAAAAGACCTGCTTCTTAACCTTAAAAAAAAATCAAATAAATATTATATAAAACAGTATATACAGCATCGGTAATGAAAGGTTGCATGTGACAGGTTTTATCGAAGTTGCTAATATCGAGTGATAAACATGTAACGTGGCGTAAGAGACGATGGCAAAAGAACGCGTGATGTTTTTGGTAAACTTTAGGCGTAACTTCTCTGTAATTCCATTATGACTCGTTTGTTGTTAATGAATATATCGTTTTTTCCACTTTTCACTTCAAAAGTGGAAAAGCAATGTTTAACCACCGTACGTATTTTAACGTACGTGATACGTCCACTTTGACTGTACCAATCTGCGCCATTCCGTATCACGTACGCACTTGAGAAAAAGTAATGTACCTAAAATTGTACAAACTGTAAGGGATACGCGTGTGTGCCAACAACACTTGAGTACAAGTCTTCATAAATATGGTAGTTTTACAAGGGGCAGGCGAAGTGTGCGGCCGATTTTGACGTTTTGTAATTTAAAAAAATTAAATTAATATATAATTAAATTTTATTAATAAAAAACCTGCTTATTTTGGACGTTTCTCGGAAAATTACCTAAAGTTAGGGCGGTTAAATTCATAAAAGAGTCGTCTTTATGAAATTGCACACTGCTGACGCCTATAGTATATTAAAAAATAAAACACTTTTAATATTAATTATCTCAACAAGTTTCTAAGTTTTGCATCAAAATCATCCAGATAATGATATTAACTTATCGTTCTCTAATGATAAAGGTGTAAAACTTTCCAAACATATTGAGAAAAATAATCTCAAAACTGTAAAAAAAACTACATTGTAATTCATTAAAAAATTTGTTTATGTATGATACGCACGAGATAAACAACAAATACGAAGTACGGTTAACGATTAGATTACATATGATCTTTGTTTTGACACCACTTTATTTTGTTTTATTGAACCAACCAGAAAATTTGTTTATGTAACCATAACAAAGGTCCGTTGATTCGATAAAACCAAATATAGTACTCTGAAAACAAACTACAATAATGTTTAAAATTATTTAAAAAATAAACTTTTAATATTTTTATTGCATAAAATAAATCGATATATAAACATAATAATAACTGGAAAGTTGTGAAGCGCTAACTTGAAAATTGTATTAAGCACAGCTCGGACTATGAATCAATAGCCTGATTTGATAAGAGTATTATGATATTGAGTTTATTGGTACTTCATACAGCGAGCGCTATCTTCTTCAACCTTCTTAGCGATTTACGATCTCCCAGCCACCCCTGGTCATCTCTGATCCTGAACTCCGATTAGCCCTGATTAATGGCTCTCCAGGTTGTTTTCCTCCGAGGTGGTCCATTTGTTTTCACCAACGGCTCCTTAAGCATCTCACTAATCTCGCTCTTACAGATCTATTTGCGGAATAAATCTATGGTTAACGAGAAAGAACGACCTTAATAGTTTTCTTTGGAAGTTTTCGGGAAAATATCTCATAAAACAATTACTGTCGTATTAAATTGTAAACGAAATGTTTGATGAAAAATGAACGGCGTTGGAAAGAATTCAATAAAAGTTTTCTCCGTAGAAATCCTGAATACGAAAAATGTACAAATATTTATTTATTTTTCAGTTGAATTGAGTTCTTTTTTTATTACGAACGTAAATATTTCAAGGTTTTAAAACTTAGCATTCCCAAAATTGCATTGAAGCAAAAAAAAAACGTATTTTATTTTAAAGAATTTAATTGCAAAATATCATATATATAATTAAAACAAACACTTCAATTTACAAAGTTTTTATATTGCTCTGATAAAGCTTGGGTAAAAACGAATATAATTGGCTTCAAATATTATTAATTTTGGAATCTTTATAGAATCTGTCAGATCATGTAAACAATTTTATAATATTTTAAATATGTACCTTTATAATAAGTATCACTGAAGAAGGACCGAAACATATCTATGTAATTTTTTTTTATGTACCTCTTGTATACACAAAGTACATAAAAAAGAAAAAGACAAATTAATTATTTTGACTTTTTGTAATGAAATTACTAAGGCTTCTTGTTATATATATTTTTTTCTTAAAAAGGATTTCACTAATTAACGATTCCCACGATTGCAATCCATTTAATAAAATGTATCCCGCTTTAAGCGACAAGCGCTTCTATCTTATCAAAGAAAACTTATCTAGATTAAAAGGTTTGTTTTTGTCAAAAATCACCAACCATTATGGCATTGAATTTCGAAAAACTTTATTTGAACCAAGGGAGACACACTTTTGTGCTAACCTACCTGTTTTGCTTTCAAATAGGGCCGGACTCGGTTCCTAATACCTTAATCCCTTGACCTTGGTCCCGGGGCTAGAATGCCTCTATTCAACCCTCTCGCACGTCAAAGGCTTCAAATTGAAAGGTTTCATGGATATTTGACGAAGGGATTTTATTTTTTATTTGATTTTTTCTTGTTTTCTACTATGGCTATGCATGCGACTCCTAAAATGTTTGTTTCTAACTGATTCAAGCGTTAAAAAAACGATAAAAAACTGAATTATTTAAAACTTTGTCTCTGTTCAATTACATTTTTTTAATCACCAATTGCGATGTAATGTAAAAAACTTGTAAGACCAAGAATTTATTTTTTACATTTTTTTTTCAAAGAAGATTTATATATTCATTTAAAGATTAAGAAAATAAATAATGTACTGAAAACTTAGAAAACAAAATAAATATTATGTTCAAAAATTAATGAGACAACAAAGAATATTATTACTCGTATATTGGCAAAAAGGGATAAAGGAATAGGGATATAGTATATGTTATACTTTATGAATATGGAAAAAAAAATTTGCTGTATTATATTTTCGTCCTCCTATATATATACATGGAAAAATTGTGAGGTAATTTTAAATGTATTTTTATTTAAATACAAGAGTTTTTTTCAAATTAATATTCTGCAAATTTTACGTTCTTTAAATCAAGCAGAGCATGTGTCTTTAAATATTAATATTTAAAAGGGTTTTATAATGTTGTTACATACATATTATGTTTTTTTCACTTTTTTATATCATTGATCAATTCCACTTTATTGTCGATAAGTATAAATACTGACAAAAAAATCATTAGTTGTAGACTGAAACTATAAGCTGTTTAAAAAACCGATCGAAAATATGAAAAATTTTACCCCTATTTACCCCATTAGGGATACATGTGTTAAATGAATTCTTGCAAACTCTTATTCCTGCAAATTTTACGTCCTTCAATCAAGTAGAGCATTTGTCTTTAAATATAAATATTTAAAAGGGTTTAATAATGTTGTCACATATATATAATGAGTTTCTTCACTTTTTATACCATTGATCAATTCCACTTTATTGTCGATAAGTATAAATGCTGAAAACAATAATTATTAGTTTTAGACTCAAACTTTAAGCTGCTTAAAAAAACCGATCGAAAGTATGAAAATGTTTATCCCTATTTACCCTATTAAGCATTATAATTTTATTTTGTGTAAAACAATTATTGATGGTTGCAGTTCTAATTTGTTAAAACTCCATTATAAAATCTATATTGAAGGCGTGATTGCTATTTTGTTTTTACATTGATTTATTTATACATAAAAACAAATTTTAAAATATATAATTTGAGAATACCCTTGTAATGTGAAAAAAGTTGTGACTATTGTTGCATTGATTTATTTATGTTATATAAATAAATTAATGCATCAGTGTCGAATGAAAATATAAGAAGTGAATGCCGTGCGAATGATGGTGTCATGAACAAAATTATGAAAGGATCATTAAGATGGTTTGGACATATGGAAAGAATGAATGAAGAAAGAATGGTAAAAAAAATTATATGTCAATGATGTTAATGGAACCAGAAATAGAAGAAGACCGCGGAAAACGTGGCACGATCAAATAAATCAAATATTGAATGTCGGCCATGTGAGGAGTCAGAGAAATCGACGCGCGTGCATGACACGATGTATGAATGTTGAGGAAACAAGAGAAATATGTCAGGAAAGAAAAGTGTGGCAGTCCATTCTTTTTGCCTACCCCTTCGAGGAGACGGCGTGAAGGTTAGTTAGTTAGTTAACTTTCATTATACATTTTTAAAAAATACAATTAATTATTGGAAAATATAATTCTATTTACTAAATGCATCATTAGAAAAATATATCTTAATAGAGTAAATATAAATTGTTCAATGCAACATTCGATATTATGATGAATATAGCCGGTCTGCTTGAGACGCTCGATGTATAATGCATGCGAAGTTGATCTTCTGTGGAAACACAATGCCGACATGGCTGTATGAAGATGTTAGCTTTAAGCAGTAGGCCATTCATCACGAGGGGATTTTATCCAACTGCTACCACCCCTCCTTTAGTCATCACAGAGGAATATGTATGAGAGAGGCGAACTGCTTTATTCCCTTATCTATCTTCTCAATTGTAATGGGTATCTCCCTACCTCGGCTAGCGCAGAGAGCGGGCCCTTAGATCTCCGGTTTTCTCGTGAGATACTTTCCGGCTGTTTGTCATTCGAATAGGGAAAGGTGTAAATAAATACATATGACGGAATACATGAGGGTTTATTATAACACAAAAAAATAGTTACAATAGTTATCTAGGGGCTAGAGATGTCGTACGTATACAAAAAAAGAGGCACATGGTGAAATAATGAAGAGGCTGTTTGCGGCGATTCCTCGACGGCGTGCTCGTCAGGACATCGACCGGCGACGTCGTCCGTAGACGTTATCAGCGACGCTGACCAGAAGATGGTGGGTCAGCAATCAATATGTAGAGCGTCACCTGGCAGACACGAGGTTCCCTAACCTGTTGGTGCTGTCTGAAGCGGCGTGAAGTGGTCCTCGCAGTTCCGCATGGTGGTGAGGTCAACCACGTTGTCGGGGCATGATGTGCGACAACACGTGGGCGGCAATTTCGGGAGCAGAGGATGGCCCGGACCGTGGCGGAGGGAATCAACCGCAGCAAGGTCGGGCTTGACAAACGGCCTGGGAGCGGATATGCACTTTTGGCATCGCCATAGTGCAGGACAAGTTGGCGGAAGACCTGAAATAATGCCACAGATTTTATGGGCACGATGGCAAGTACCGCAAATACCTTGCTCGAAGTTATTCCATGGCGGATGAGGCTAGATGAAAACGGATTATCCCATCGGGAAAATCGCGGGTCGAAACGGCGATCCTCCAATCGATGCCGCGAAGTTGACAGCTCAAAACGAAGTGAAGTCGGGCCGAATCGGCTGCGCAGAATGGGTTGCGCAGAAGGGGCGCACACATCGGGGTGAATTTAGCGCCAAATCGCGAAGCGCGCGGGAACAAGAGTTTAAAGTAGCACTCTGGTGGTAAAAACGGGAACTAGGGGTTTGAATGGGGTCTAGAGCTAAACACTGAATATTAAGATAACCGAAAATAAATAAGAAATAGTAACTTACGTTACACAATCCGGGGTATTTTTCCTGTAGCAAGTAAGCGGAATAGAAAAAATAACTTGTCCATGTTTTTTTCTCATTGGTACAACATGCATTTATTAGATTCTATTTTACGTCACATTCACACACTGCCTTTTAAGGTTTTAGTTAAAAAGTTTTTTTTTTAAATAAATATAACACTATTTTTTGTGAATGTATACTTATACTTGTATACGAATACTGGATTGCACCCACCGTGGGTTATCAATTCATGATTTAATTGTATCTCAATAGAGACGAAGATCTTCATCTCTATTGAGATACAATTAAATCATGAATTGATAACCCACGTTGGTTGAAATCCAGTATTCGTATACAAGTATAAGTATACATTCACAAAATATATTGTAATCATATCTGGTCTATTGTTTGGCATATAGATAGGAGTGTGACATCTCCAGGCGGCTTCTAACAATGCGCTAATGGCGGGGTAACCATTCACATTGAGTTAAAAAGATGTTCTGCTTAATGCTTAATAAACATAAATCTCCATAGATGGCGTTAGTATGTAGATTATATATAGAGTAATCTAAAAAAGATTAACATATGTAATCAAAATCTTCATAGATGGCACATTGAAACTGACATGTGGAATCTGGCATAGGACTTTAACATATATATAACTTTCAAAAATTTGTCATACATGGTCATAAAGAAAGGTGGAATGGGAAATGTTGTAATTACATAAAGCGTGCGCTTAACCCAACCAATGACAGGTCATAAGTCCTGTAAACACCTTGATCAACCATATTCAGTTTCCAATTTGCATCTTCGTCTCTATTGAGATACAATTAAATATAACACTTTTTATAATCTCTAAACAATGGCATGCTTCAGTTACAAGGAACTTTTATCAATGCATAAGATTTTAACTATCAAATAAAACAGGAAAGCATGGAAAAACCTTTATTAATAATAACAAAATGGCGTAGAATTGTATATATTAATAACATATCAAATATAATTCGACCCGCGATCTACACTAATAATAATCTCGGTAAACTCATAACTAAAACTAAAGATAAAGAATATAAATTCATTCAGTCGGGAGCCTGTAAATTAAAATGTAACGATAGCACGTCATTTTATATAGGGAAAACAACGGGTAATTTTAACATAAGAATATAAGAACATATTAGATATCTTTCTAACTATAATTTTTCGGAGTTGGAAAACCATTTTATTGAAAATAATCATACATTAAATCACAAAAACAGTATTGAAATTTTGAATATTTATAATAAAAACCTAACAATAAATAATATACAAATTATTAAAAATTAAGAAAGCCATCAAAAATAATGAAAATATGTTAAATTTAAATTCAATTCCCAAATTCGAAATGTTCCCATTACACCTCTCCTCTCCTAAATCCTAATTATACCCTAACGACTTTTGTACATAACTCCACCCCCTTTTAGTAAATACGTAAGTGACCACTCTGTTTTATTTGATTGTCAAAATTATATATATTGATAATGGTTACTTGTAACCGAAAAAAAATTGAGTATTTAAGAAATGTTATTACTTTACAAAAACAGGTATGTTTTTATGTAAATTGTTAAAGAATAAGGACAATATTATAAATAATATTAACATCCAAAGAATTAATAAATCCACGAAAACCCTACATAATAATAAACATTCAAATTGATGATAATATAATTCAACCCTTTTCGTAGTGTATACCGTAAGCGCCATTTTTAAAAATCAATCATCACAAGGACGTATAGGAAATACTTCAATATTTTACAAAATAGTTTTATAATTTAGGTATTAACAATGATGGTTGCGCCTGATATAGCAGATTAACATTGACTTAATGTTTTCATTTGCTAAAATAGGGCAATTTTATTAAATAGGAAAGCAATCAACCAGCTTTTTGTTCAAAGCAATGACGAAAAAACTAATCATTTCAATTTATTTTATTTAAAAAATTGTTTTAATCATAAACATCACAGTATATAACCAAAGTGCTTATGACTATACAGGTAGAATACAAAAACAATAAAAAAAACTATTTCAAACAGAATATACAATTGTGAAATTTAAAAATTATTATACAATATAAACAATAGACAATAACAAAAAACAAGATAATTTAAAAATTAAGACCAATTAAGTAATTAGAAACATTAAGAGGGACAACACATTATTTAAGAGATAGATGATTTCTTAGGGTAGCCTCACTATCCTGGAAGATGTCCACATCCGAAGAGATGCGGTTTAGAAGGATTATTGCCCTGCCCACGGGCATAACCTTAGGTAAATTGTATTCGATGTATTTGATTAAAGTTACGTATTCGACCATAAATCAGTTGAAATGTAATAACCTTTATAAAGAAAATTTTGAATATTACAAAATAAACTGTGTATATACTCGTATATTATGAATATAATAAGCAAATCATGCATGTGTGTAATAATATATTTTCAATACTTTAGACATACAAAAAATTCCATCGAGCTTTGAAAAATGTGTTATTTCCGATATACTTCTGAGGCATTCTGATATTTCAAGTCAGAATTTCAGAATATCCTAAATTCTCGATGGAGGAATTCGAATTTTCTTCCAAGAGAAAATCTCCAGACGCGTACGTGAAGTTCGTGTTCATATTTTACCCGACTATGATGCATTGCTTTAAAAGTATTCGCCTTATGAGAAACATATAAATCTTTACGATTCCTTGCACTCTTTTCGGGTTTAGTGTTTCTACCATACAGGACAATGAAATTCTTTTACAATTCACTTACAAAACGGTACAAATACGTTATACTCATTCACGAATTTTATACCTTTCGGTTATTGCATCCAATACTCAGAGCTTTACTTTCTATCGTGTAAACTTTCTTGTTATAATATTTTTAAGAACTTTTAAACTCTTTTTATACAATTTACTACTTTTATGTCGTATTAAATAAAACAATACACCATTCATAAATTGTTAAGCAAGTTTTTTTTTTAATTTACGACAGAATTTCAAATAAGGAAGGTATTATGAACAAAATTTGAACTGCATTGGTTTGAACATAAATATGAAACGCACGGCTGAAAGAAGAATGATTAAAAGTATACGTGCACGGTGTAGGCGGAGTACGGAGTCGTAAGAGATCGAAGAAAACTTGGCATGACCAAATTAATTACATTTTTAAAGGTCGGCCATGTTAAAAGTCGAAAGAATATATATGCCTGTATGACTCGCTGTATGAATGGGAAGGAATCTAGAGAGGTGTGTCAGAATCGAGTGGTGTGGCGGTCCATTCTCTCTGCCTACCACTTCGGATAAACTGCGTGATAGTTTATATTGTGCATTGAGTATTAAATTTAATTTTCACAATTTTCAGAACACGGTATATATATGACATTACAGCGGCAATATATGTTGTTTTACCTACTGGCTGCCAGAACCAACCTGCCTCCGGTTTCACCGGTGAGAAGAGCAATCTGTCTGCTGAAGACGATCTCCTCGGAGACCAAAGTCTTTCATATAAGTGAATGTACGTTCAGAAGCTCCTTGATTTAAGCCCTCTTGATTTTAAGAGTGTATCGTGTCTTCCTAAAGTCTATTATATTTTACCTACTCTAAATAGTTGAGTTACACCTTATCTTTCTTTATAATATCGTTTTAAAAAATAATCTAATTTGATTGATTGGTGATAATCGTATGACATATTATGATCAAATTAATACCGAATTTTATGTTCACGATTTTTGTAACAATTTTCAAATATCTTCCTTATGTCTTTAGTATCTATGGTATTAGAATCATATTTTAAATGTGAAATTGTGTTGTTTTTTCTGTGCATTTAGCCGCAAAGTCAAAGAAAACAATGCGACCCTTCACAGAGCGCCTTACATTTTTAACGAATTGTATACTTACAGTTTTAAAGCTTCAAGCTTCTCTTTTGAGGCAGAGAAAAGAGAGAGTTGTTGTACGATAATTGAAGGTATATTTTATAAGGCTTTAGACGTCTAATGCTGGGTTTACAGGACGCTTTCAAAAACATGAAATGCAAAAAAAATCTTTTCTTTCCTCCCAAAAATACGTTTTTAACCATTGTGATTTTCTGGAGATTCTATGTTGGTACTTGTGGTATTTTGTATATCACACACGCAGAACAGACTTTTAATTTTAGAAATATTTCATATTTACTTAAAATCTCTGAAGCTGTCACACACATAACACGTTTGATATTTAATATTATGCTTTAACAAAATAAAAATTAAAGTTTGCGTTTTTTTGCCGGCACGCGTACTCATTGCATGTAAAATCGTAAAAATACAATATTTTTATTAAAAAAATTTAAAACTTGCAATTTTCAAACAACATAATTATGAATTCTCACCAACTCATCAGATTTTATTAAAATATTGTTAATGAGTATAGGCGGTTACTTCATAATACAAATAAATTATTTTTCCAAACAATAATAATTCATAAAAAAGATTTTTATTGGATATTTAAAGTTTCTTGAACTTTGTTGTAAGACTCCATTTTAAATAATATGTATATCCATATTACGAATATAAACGACCCTTTTCTAGAAATTTTATAATACTACATTTTATAATATATACGTAGGAATGAGATTTTTCACATTTAAAAAAAATACATACATCGCATTCATAGACCTGGAGAAGGCTTTAGATAAAGTAGAATGGAAAAGACTCTTCGAGATTTTGAAAAGAATTGATATCAAATATAGAGATAGACGAATAATCCAGGCGCTAAATAAGAATGAGGTCGCTATAATCAGATGTGACGATGGTACAAAGAAAGCCAGTATAAGACAAGGGGTAAGACAAGGGGTAAGACAGGGATGCTCTCTGTCACCTCCTATTTTTAACGCTTATAAACATAATGCGATTGACGACTTGAGAGAGAGAATGAGTCACAAAGAAGATGTAAAGATACGCAGGCAAAATGATGACGGTGGATATAATACGGTTTGCTGACGATATTGCTATGGTTGCTGAAAGTGTATTCTTCATAATAACTACAACATGAAGATAAATAAAGACAAAACAAATCTGTTGACTGTAAGCCGAACGCAACATCAGGTGAGAGTAGTGATACCAGGAGTTCCACTAAAGAACACCAAGGAGTTTGTCTACCTCGGGAGCAAAATAACATGGGACGGTCGGTCTCAGAACGAGATCGATAGCCGTATACATCAGGCTAGGCTTGCATTTGATAAAAGGTCGAAAATAATATAATCAAATAATATAGACCTAAAACTGAGAATACTCCTCATCAAGACTTATGTATGGAGTATCTTGATATACGGCTGCGAGACATGGTGCCTATCCGAAAGAGCGAAAGAGATGAACGGAAACTTTAGGCTTTTGAAATGTGGTCCTATAGAAGACTATTAGGAATTTCCTGGAGAGACCACATCACGAATGAGGGGACAAACTCAAGGGGACGCCCACCCCGATGGTACCTGGAGGACTTGTTGGTGGACGTGCGCTACTCATCATATGCAGATTTCAAAAGAGCCACACAAGACAGGGAAGAATGAAAGAGAAGAATAGAAGAAATTGCTGCAAACCAATCCCAGGATTGAAACTTTCTAACTAAGTAATGCCGCTCTCTGGACTATGGCAGGCGAAAAGCCAATTAGAGAACAAGTCGCTAGACGCAAATGGCAGTGGATCGGTCCCACTCTGAGACGGAACCCAGCCTGTAACGCTCAGGGTGCACTAGACTGGTCCCCTATGGGGGAAAGAGAAAGCGAGGCAGACCTAGAGCCACCTGGAGAAGAACCCTGCAGAACGATGTTAAGGCGGCAGGCCTCACCTGGGATGATGTTAGGCATCAGGCATGCGATAGAGTCGGATGGAGAAGGTTCCTTGAGGCCCTATTCACCAAGAAGGTGTGACAGGACAAAAAGAAGAAGAAGATGAATGCATTATCAAATGTAATCATGCTTTGTAAGGCAAAACATTTCATTTCCATAAAATATAAATAAACCTCTTGAAACAGATATTCGAAATGATGATTTTGTGTTGTTGGGGTTAAATTATTAATATTATTTGAATGAAATTTGTTTTGTTTATATTATTTCAATAAGCATGGGTTGTTTCAAAATACTCTTTAATTTATGAAAATTGTTCAGTCTAATACTGGTGTAATGAATTTTTAGTTCAATGTTTCAAGAATACTTACCCGTTACATTTAAACAAATTAATTTCATTGTGAACGAATGCGTCTTTATACTTTATGAATATTTAATATCAATGTTTAGTATAAAGATTTTCGTCAATTTTCTTTCAGTGTTTTTGTAATAGATTTTCAAAGTATTTAAATGCCAAACTATTATAATTTTTTACGTTAATAATGATTTTAATTGTATAATATCCGGCGCTCCTGGAAACGACATTAAGTCGGCAAAACCTTCCACCACAAGTAAAAAAAAAAAGTTACAATACCATTTTAAGGACAATTCTGAAGATATGATGGACGAGTTTGCCGTTCATAAGAAGAAGAAGATTTCGTTGTGACTTCTCTTAACAGCAATATGTACTTCAGGATTGGTTGAATTATATATATAATATCTAGTGTAATGTTACATACCATTACGATTTCTTCGGCCACTGTATTCGCCCCAATTTTCCCCAGTTAAGTACCTCTTCGAAATTTATTTCCAACTTTTCATGTTTCCGCCGTGTGAGCAACCACCGCCTTCCCGGTTGGTAACACTGTTTTTTGTACTCTATGCTCCGAGGCTAGAAGCCTGCCCACTTCTTCCCAGTCAGCCATTGCGAGTAGGCCGCCATCTTATTTCGCGTCGCCTGTGCCTCGATCCCGCCAAAATGTAGCAGAATTAGAAATCCGTTGCCATCTAGCTGGACCAGCAATGGATCAGCCTTTCTTCCATAGAATGATATAAAGGTACGCGTTGGATATAATATTAACGATATATTTATACATCAAGGATCGCGCATCGGTCACACATGTGCGTCATGTATCCGCGTGTCTGCGGTTAGTTCCTAAGGTTCTGTCCAACATCGACGTGACCGCGTTCGAGGCTCCGTGACAAGGACCACACCACCATGCGGAACTGCGGGGGCCACTTCTTCACTCCGTACAGCACCACCAGCTTATGGAACCTCGTGTCTGCCAGGTGACGCTCTATATGTATTTCCTTAACCGCCATCAACTGGTCACCGTCGCTGACAACGTCGACGGACGACGTCGCAGGTCGATGTCCTAACGAGCACGTCATCGAGGAATCGCCTCAAACCGCCTCTTCATTCTTTCATCTTGTGTTTTGTTTATGTTATTCTGTGTAAGACATCCCTAGCCTCATAATATTGTCATAATTGTAATATGCCAAACTAACTTGTCAATAAACCTTAATGTATCCCATGTAACTGTCTTTATATTTACACCAATTCCTGAATCGAATAATATACCGAGAAGAATCTCACGATTACCACCATGAGGAAAAAAACCATGCTCTCTGCGCTAGCCGAGAGAGTAACATTTCACTTTTCGGAGTAGCTACAGCATAGAAATACGATATTTTGTGCTTTCTTACACATGATACGGGAGAAAAAATACGTGAGAGGGATGTATATACAAATACTTTCCAAAAAGAATTCGAAAACCTTTTTTTGATCTACCTAACTATTACATTACTAACATGGAAAATTCAATTCTCTAAAACAGCCCTTCTCAACTTTTTTTGGCGATGCAACGTTAAAAAAACACTTAATATTTTACGGAGCCCTAAAAAAAGCAAAACCTTGTTTTATATTCATGTTTTAATTAAAATCACCCATTCATATAATGTTAAATCATATTCTAAAGTAAAATTTTTGGCCCACGCTGGGGATCGAATTTTTTTAGTATAGGTCTGGTCTTTAGAACCCAACTACTGTATACATTTTACATTTATAAAAATAACAAAGGCATACATGTTAAAATAAAACACATATATCAGAAATTGTGGTATGTACCTATATGATCCTTAAAGGACGCATAGGTCATTTGGAGAATGTCCACATCGACTGACATCTTATTCAAGAGCACCATACCCCGGGTCATTGTATGCTGCCTCATGACATTTGTTCTGCTATGCGGTATGCACAACAGATCGTGTCTTCTAGCGCGAGCATACCTGTCTGGTGCGTTGAGGCCATAACACTCTAAGAGGTATGGGCTATCAATTAGGTTACAAGTTTTTTACATCCTCAGATCATCAATGTACCTGTTCTTCTTGATTCGAGACTGCGGTACTCTGTGTTAATCAATAGATCATTGTGGTGCATAAACCTCGGATATGACCCATTTATCCGCATGTAGAAGTATCTCAGATTTTTTTTCTGAATTAGTTATAATACTTCCACATTATTCTGCTGGTATGGAGACCATACACCACTCGCGTATTCTAATTTTGATCTAACGATGTTGTTAAACATTGATGTCATCGTTTCCGGATTTTGGAACTGTTTAAACTTACAGAAACAAAAGAAATCTTGAGCTTGAAGATCTGATTAAACAAGAAACATTGGTGACGCTCTGTAAGTCTTAACGCCTACGGTGGGCTAGCCAGATAGAAATAATGCCAGAGGGTAGGGCTCCAAAAATTATGATCAGATAGTTGCCGCGCAAAAAGAGTTTAAGGAAAAAATGAGCGGGTGGGTTGAAGAGAACTGGGAGAAATCAGAAAGATCTGGAGAATGAAGAGAGATGGCTAGGGTCAGGAGCTAGTGGAAGATTGTTGTAGAGAAATCCAATTCCCACACCGGGATGTAGCGTCGAGAAGAAGAAGAAGAAATATTTATAATCATACAAAAATAGGGATATTTTATACAACTTATTTCTACAACAGCATGCAAAATGACAAGAAATAAAACTAATTTGGTTTGCAGTTTTTGATCGCAACGTTTTTGTAGAATTATTATGCTGCTTGACGCAGCGGAGCCTTCACAGAATCTTGCAAAGCCCCCAGGGTTTCGCGGAGTACACTTTGAGAACCGCTGTTCTAAAAGATGTTACCACGAAAGTTGGTGACCCATGTACTTTGTAAGGGTCTGTTTCAAACAAAATATATTGAAGAAAAAAATTGTTTTGAGAAAAACGAAATTAATAAGTAGATATCAAAAATGTAATACAGTTTCGAAAAAAATACTAAAATTTATTTCACGTTCCTATTTTATTTCACGCTCCTTCCTGGAAATAGGGCTTTTTATTTTTTAGAATATTTTTTTAGTGTCCTCTTAGATTACACCTGAAGTCATTTAATATTATATATCTCAGGATCAGAGAACAGAGCAAGTTATACAATTTATTATTTATTAAATTATTTATATATTTATTTGTTATAACTCTTATATATTTATTTGTTATTATAATATCAATTCGAGAAGAACGTGAAGAAGCACTGCTAGTGTCAGAGTAAACGGAGATCTTACAGCCTGGTTTGATATCAATAAAGGTGTCAAACAAGGTTGCGTAATGTCCCCGTGGTTATTAAATCTGTATATGGACAATTGTATGAGAGAGCTGAAAGGGTTGGATGTAGGTGCCAAAATGAGCGGAGTGTCAGTAAGCTGTCTCTTGTATGCGGATGACGCTGTCCTACTTGCTGACAACGAGCATGAACTACAAGTCCTGGTGAATTGTATGTATGAGGTATGCATGCGAAATGATCTGATGATGAATGTTAATAAGTCCAAGGTAATGATTTTTGAAAAGGAAGAAACCACGACAGTCTGCAACATTAGCGTGAATGGTGAAAACTTGGAGCAAGTAGTTGAGTTTGTGTATTTGGGTAGTATGTTTACAAGAGATGGGAGAGTGGAGAGGGATATTGAAAGAAGGGTTGGGGCAGGCAACAAAGTGAATGGTGCACTTAAAGTTGTCATCGCAAACAAAAACCTATCCGAAAAAGCTAGAATGGCAGTGCACAATGGTGTTCTTCTACCGACCCTTATGTATGGAAGCGAAGCATGGAACTGGCAAAGGAAGGATGAAAGTAGAATAAATGCAGTAGAAATGGGATCTCTTAGACGAATGTGTGGATATTCTGTGTATGATAGAGTGTCGAATGAAAATATAAGAAGTGAATGCGGTGCGAATGATGGTGTCATGAACAAAATAATGAAAAGGATCATTAAGATGGTTTGGACATATGGAAAGAATGAATGAAGAAAGAATGGTAAAAAAATTATATGTTAATGATGTAAATGGTACCAGAAATAGAGAAAGACCAAGGAAAACGTGGCACGATCAAATAAATCAAATATTGAATGTCGGCTATGTGAGGAGTCAGAGAAATCGACGCGCGTGCATGACACGATGTATGAATGTTGAGGAAGCGAGAGAAATATGTCAGGAAAGAAAGGTGTGGCAGTCCATTCTTTCTGCCTACCCCTTCGGGGAGACGGCGTGATGGTTAGTTAGTTAGTTAGTTAGTTAGTTAGAAGAAAAAACAAATAAAATATATCTGCTGAATCAAAATATTGCATAATGGATATTTAGTGACAATCCTTAGTATGGAAGGAGTTATTTGAACTGGAAAATAAAGATAAATCCCGAGAAAATTAGATGACTTAAAATAAGCGGGGAGTCAATTGATGATAATAATAAAAAACGAGGATAAAATGTTTGTTCAATTTAATGCCAACTTTTCGTTTCATCAGTTGGTATAATAAAAAGCTAGTTCGAAGTAAGAAATGTCTATTGACGCTTAAGAAATAAATATACAATAGCAGTTCTAATATTTTGAAAACCTTATATAGGGTGTTTTTTAGAGGCTTGGTTTTCAAACAGGCAACATTGTTTCTACAGACTGTCAATTTGTCAGTTGACAGTTGATTTGTAGTCAATACATTTTGCCATTTTTTAATAAATAGACTGACACCAGAATAGCGCCTACAAATTGTGCAAATTTGTTTTGAAAATCGTGGTTCGGTTCGCCAAACTTATCGTGCACTACATCCATTTTACGGTTGACATAATCGTCCATCCGAGCAAGTTATTCGGAAGACCATGGATCGTTTTCGCGCCACGTACACTCTCGTAGATAATACGAATCCACAAAGCTGACAATTGTCGAAAATTGGACTTCACGATTGAGCTTCATTCGAGCTAGCCGTGGCGCTCATATGCCCGAAATCATATTTGAACAATAATGGCATAAAATGATCTACTATAATTATAAAGCCAATATTATAGACATTAAGATAATTTTATTGTGTTTTTATTTTCATTTTGAATATGTATTGTATACCTCTAAAAAAACACCCTATATTTAAGAAATCGAGCATTTTATAAAAGTAAAATGATTTATTTTGTCATTGTTCAACAATGTGTACGATAGCAAAACCATGATACTAAATTCGGAAGAGTTTTCAGTAAATTATTTCATGAAATATGGACGTGAAATGCTGTTTTCTCTGAATATTAGAGGATATTTTTATAATTTGTAAAACTTTTGCATAATATTTATATTCAAAACACTCTATTACATTCTTCTCTAACTTGTTTTGTATGGTACTCATCCCTCTGTACAAATGTTAATAATAAATAATTAATACGATTAAAAATGTATATAATTTGAACGTTTTATTATATTTTATGTGAACGGACGTTTTCATTCGTATTAATTATTTTATATGAAGTTTTACATTATTGTTTTATAACAATTAAACAGTAATTAATATAACAATTCACAATCGTTACTTACGTATAATAATAGTGAAGAGTAATTATAATGTAATACTGACTGTAAGGCATTGAGAACCTATCAAAGATTGAGCGTAAAGTAAAATTTTTGGTTGTTTACAGTATTTCTTTTAATTCAGTAGTATTTTTTATTTATTGAATATTTATTGTTGAGTTTCTAATATTAATGTGTAAATCTTCAATGCCGTATATTTATTAGACGAACATTTTTTTTATTAATGACGTGTTAAGCACATTAAAAAAAAAGTTGTTATTAAAGAAAATTAATCTTAAATTAAGAATAGAGTACCGCATAACAGGAAATTAAGTATTTTTTAATCTTAGCAGTCATATAATGTGTTCACACAATATTCGTATTAATAAAAATACTGATAATTGATAGAATTGTGTATCCAAGCAAGACGCGAGACTTTTACAAACCAATAAATGATGCGTGTAAATAAATACTGTAAATCTTCTTCTATTAGTAGTATTTCTCATTTGTATTTGAGGGTCGTGCCAATCTCGTTAACTATTTACCATGACGCCCCATATGCTCCTGTTATCGGTCGGTCTCCAGGCTGTACCAGTTGAGAGGTCATTCAGCGCCCCGATATTATTAGACCAGTGACTATCAAATCGTTCTTCTTCGTCGTGTTTAAGGTAATTCCGTCTTATGATATCTTCTTCTTAAAGTGCCCTGTCAGGTCCCCCCGACATTGGCGATCACTCTGGTAAACTCTTCCCTATCCTGCGCTGTCCGGATTAGCTCCTCCACAGTTCCGATTCCCGTCCATTCCCTCACATTGCGCAGCCAAGAGATCTGCCTTCTCCCTGCCCCCTGCGGCCCTCTTATTTTCCCCTTCAAAATTAGATGCAGCAGGCGATATTTTTCTCTTCGTAGAACGTGACCCAGATATGAAATCTTGCGGACTTTGATCAATGTCCGCAGCTCTCTATTTACTCCTGCACGATTCAGGACTTCTGTGTTCGTCACTCTGTCTGTCCATGGGATCCAGAACATTCTTCGGTGAAGTCACATTTCAAATGCCTCTATCCGGTTCATTGAATTTACTTTTAATATCCATGTCTTACACCCATATAACAGAACAGACCAGACGTAACACTTTAACATCCTCTGTCTTAGCTTATGATATAAGTCTCAAAGTTCGCTAACCGGACAACACAGCAGAAAGTCCGAGCATGCATGTCACAGGGGCACTCCGTCAATCAAAATTGCTTCATTCCACAGATAAAAAGTGTCCTACTATCCTGAACGATCAATGCCGTCTCGAAATCACTGTTTATCAGACCGTAATATTGATTTAAATGTGGTACATACATGGTAAATGCGGTACATACGACCCCATAAATCTCCATGTTGCAAAAATTGTTTATGGTGTTTATGGCCTAGAAAATACCTTAAAGATGACATTGTGAAGGATCCTCGATCTTTATATTGTCTCTGGATCTCCTATGCGTGTTATCTATCAAATGGACCCTTGGTATCTCGAATCACGGTGATAAGGTTTCCTTGGGTAACATAAAAAATTTAGATCAACAGCTTTCCTTCCATTCGTCCTATCTCTTGACTGAAAAAAAAACACTCGATATGTATAGTGGGGTTAAAACTTTTTATTGATTTTTTCCTTAGGGTTACCTTATGATGAACATTCATGGTTATGTAGCGGATTCTTGGAGTCATTCTGATTCGGTAAGCCTTAGAAAAGAAAAGCGGAACTTGTCATATCCCTAAAATATGATAAAGCGTCTAGAAAATGTACGTTTTCTTTCGTATTAATAATTTATTATTGAGTTTAACATCTTTGTTCTAGATACAATATCAAACTGATAATGTTTATTTTTAGATAAACTTAAGGCGTTAAAACTGTGGAATTTCATAATGACGATTTTTTGTGAATTGAAACACTGTTTTTTCCACTTTTGAGTTTATTTTTCTTGACAGGTTTCGAAAGTTTACACCTTCATCATCGGGAGAACGATGTAAATGAAGGTGTAAGCCTTCGAAACATGTCGAGAAAAATAACTTCAAAAGTGGAAAAAACAGTGTTTTAATTTTAAAAAAAAATCATGAAAATGTTTCTCCTAATTTTAGAAGGGATACAGCTACGATACAAATCATTTCTAGTTGGTTTTAAGCATTCGTATATTAAATCATTAAAGTTTATTTAATATGGCAAATCGCTATTCACACTTTACTCTGTCAGTGATTAATTTCAACGGCTATTGATACAAAGGCAGACTCCAATTCAGCATATGTCACGACATCTTTCATCAAAGTTTGAGCGTATTATAAATCCGAGACACACGGATACTAAACAATTTCTAATTAATATCAAGACTGAGTCACAGTCTATAAATTTTCTTTCACTCAAAGGCAATAAATTACTCCAGCCGGCTTAGGCGCAAGCGGGTAACTTTGTGCGGATAAAGTCCTATCTCAGACACGACTCGGGCTAATCCATTCAAAGACGATCGACATCTTAGAATGTGGGTTGTTAAATGAATCACTGATAATAAGGACATGCCAAAAGTATGAATAAACACCTTATCATATTATTATGAAAAGAATAGGCCATACTTAGCATAAACTACGAACACCTGAATATTATGAGTGAAAACATCTGTTTTCTAGAAGTTTAATTATATTTTATAGGAATGACATTTATTATATTTCGGTGTGTTCTTTAACAAGCAAACATGTCATTCCTATAAAATATAATAAAACTACTAAAAAACAGAGGTTTTTATTCATAATAATTTTATAATATGAATAATATATATAATATATAATACATAACGACCTTCATGGCAGAGTGGTAAGAGCTCTGTCTGCCATACTGAATGTCCCGGGTTCGATTTCCGGCGATAGCAGTGTGATTATCACACAGTCATTGGTCTGGTGTAGAATTCACGTGACAGCAAAATGGCGATATATAAACTACATGTCACATGTGTCGAGAATCAATGTAAAAGCTTAAAACTAACTTAAAAAGCCCATTGTTGTAATTAGGACTTACCTTCTTATATTTTAGACACTATATTTTTTAAATAGTCCATTGTTTTGGCCGAAACACTACGATACTTTAACATTTCATAACTGTTAATGAAAAAAAAATGTTTTCATATCAGAATTGTATTTATTTTACGACAGTTATTGCAACTTTGATAATGGGCGTTTGTATAATTTATAATATTAATGTTGCGTTTTGAAATTTATTGGTAGAATTTTATTCTAAATGAAGAAAATGATAATAAACATATTTAACATTAAAAAAAATATTTCATATCATTATCATCATCACCATATCGTTTAAATCATCCTTTTCTACTTTTAGTCACTCGAAAAGAATTTTTAAGTCCAGTATCGAACTAATGATTCGTGGATCGAAAGCTCAAGAATCTATATAGGTTCATATATTTATTTTTTCTTGAACATTTTTTTTTGTATACAACAGGTGGTATAAAACTGATGACAAATGAATGAAATGTTGTATAATAACCAAAGTGATACAGTTTTAGTAGCAGTTCATCCATTTTTTATAAGTTTTGGGGTTGCGGTACACAGCTTAACCCCATTAACGCGATAAATTGTGTAATAAGTACTCTTTAAATATCCCGTTTTTCATTCCAACAGTTGCGAGATTTATTACTAGGGTTAGATGGTTGAAAGACTTTTCCATTTCTGTAATCCCCTATATAAGGGCTAATTATTGCCCGTATTGATTGTAGCAAAAAGTTTGAAAAGATTTTCAAATTTAACGCTCGCGTGTTTGTATCCAATCATATTAAGCGACATTCCGCGTTATACTAATGTGACGATTTTTTTTATGAATTAAAACACTGTTTTTTTCCACTTTTAAATTTATTTTTCTCGACATGTTTCGTTGTAATAATTTTGGTTAGTTTATGTCGTTTTCCCGATGATGAAGGTGTAAGCCTTCGAAACATGTCGGGAAAAATAAACTCAAAAGTGAAAAAAACAGTGATTTAATTCATAAAATAATTGTCTTTATGGAATTACACATTGTTGACGCCTTAATTATATGTATTATAATTAACCATCGCGCAGATAATATAACTAACCATCACGCCATCTCCCCGAAGGGGTTGGCGGAATGAATGGACTGCCACACTTTTCTTTCCTGATATACTTCCCTCGATTCCTCAACATTCATATATCTTGTTATTCACGCACGTCGATTTCTTCGACTCCTCACGTGGCTGACATTTAATATTTTATTTATTTGATAGTGTCACGTTTTCTTTGACATCTATCCATTTCATGTTCCATTTATATAGTTAACATATACTTTTTTATCATTGTTTCTTCATTCATTCTGTGAATGTTTTATTTATTACCGTTCCGGTAAATATAATATAATTTTTAAAAGCTTAACTTGAGTTTTTTGGAGATTATCAATAAAGCAAAAATTTTATCTGCAGTGTCTATTAAAATATATAATATCTTATGGAACCGACTTTTGGACGCAGCCTCTATTATCCATCGGAATAAAAATAAATACAGCCTCCATTATCCATCTGCATAAAAATTACCGTGAAAATAGAGACGTTTAGGACCTTCGCAAACTCGGAAATAGCTACCCAAGATTCCAATTTTTATTCAATTAACATTGATAATCTAAACACTATTTTAAGTATTTTTTTATGTAAAAGAATATAACATCAGGTGTATTACAATTCGTATAATCTAAAAAACCGTAACAAATATTTTTCATTAAAAACTACGAGGTCTGTTCAAAAAGTATCGCGAATTTTGAATTTCCGCTGGCTACGTATATTTGATTTTTGATTTTTTTGTAGCGTTATGTTGGTACTTATGTCCCTTACTTATGCTGACAAGGTCGGGCATTTTGAATGTTTAGTTAATTTTTGACAGCTGTTTTGCTTGGATGTGTTTTGGCTCGTCTTCGATTTTTGCCTATTCCAAAAAATGGATCAAAGAATCTGTATCAAATTTTGTGTGAAAAACAAAATAAAGTGCGCGGACGCATTTCAAATGTTGACTGTGGCATATGGTGAAGCTACCTTGGACCAAAGCAACGTTTATCGGTGGTACAAAATGTTCTCAGAGGGCCGAGAAGATATGAACGACGAAGAGCGTGCCGGACGCCCGAGCACGTCAACAACAGACGAAAACAGTGATAAAGTGAAGAAAATAGTATTAGCCAATCGTCGAATCACCGTTAGAGAAGTTGCTGAGGACCTAAACATATCGATTGGCTCGTGCCATTCGATTTTAACCAATGATTTGGGCATGAGTCGGGTCGCCGCGAAATTCGTGCCAAAATTGCTCAATTTCGACCAAAAACAGCATCACGTTAACATTGCTCAGGAGATGTTGGACTCGGTCCGTGACGACCCAAATGTGCTCCAGAGGGTCATAACTGGTGACGAATCATGGGTTTATGGTTATGACGTGGAAACCAAAGCTCAATCATCCCAATGGAAGCTGCCGCATGAGCCAAGACCAAAAAAAGCGCGCCAAGTTCGGTCGAACGTGAAGGTTTTGCTCACAGTTTTCTTCGATTGCAGGGGCGTGGTGCATCATGAGTTATTGCCACAGGGTAGTACGGTCAATAAGGAATATTACCTGCAAGTTATGCGCAATTTGCGCGAAGCAATCCGCCAGAAACGCCCGGATTTGTGGAAGAACAAAAACTGGCTTTTGCACCATGATAACGCCCCTGCTCACACATCGTTGCTTGTGCGCGAATATTTGGCCAAAAACAACACAGTAATGGTGCCGCAGCCACCGTATTCCCCAGACCTGGCCCCCTGTGACTTTTTCCTGTTTCCAAAACTGAAGAGGCCCATGAAAGGACGACGCTACGCCACGATTGAGGAGATAAAGACGGCATCGAAGGAGGAGCTGAACAAGATCACAAAAAATGATTTTTTTAAGTGCTTCGAGGATTGGAAAAAACGTTGGCATAAATGTATTATATCCGAGGGGAATTACTTTGAAGGGGACAAAATAGATATTCATGAATAAATAAATACTTTTTGAAAAAATATAAAATTCGCGATACTTTTTGAACAGACCTCGTATATACTGGGCAGAATAACTTATTTGTTTCAATTAATTCAAATGGAATAAACATGATATCTACAGCGATAAAAGTATTACATTTCATGATTTATAGTATCCCAGTGGAAATCTAGTAAATATTTAATAAAATTGGAAATCTCCGAATGATAGAAATATGATAGTTTCTAAATTCAAGACTTCTATAATAAATTTACGTTTAATGGAATAATTTAAATAAACTTTCGGATTTCAATGTTTATTTTAGAATAATAGTTTTGTATCAATACATCACATAATAAAATATTCAAATCTGCTTCATTTCCTAACAAAATAATATTTTAAGATCATATTGTACAAACATATACTACACATATATTTATATATATATGTTATAAAACCCGTAAGGTTCCTATTCAATAAAATATATCACACAAATAAAATACAATATTTTTTTAGAAAACGAACGCTTTAAACTAAATAAATAACCACCACAATATCTCTCCAGAGGGGTAGGCAGAAATAATCGGCTGGCAAACGTTTCATTTCTGACATATGTTACTTCTCTCGCTTCCTCAACATCGTGTCATACACGCACGTCGATTTCTCCGACTCCTCGCGTAGCCGATATTCAATATTTGATTTATTTGGTCATGCCACGTTTTCTTCGGTCTTCCTCTATTTTTAGTTCCGTTACCAACGTTAATATATATTTTTTCACCATTCTTTCGTCATAAATAATTATTTCCATGTGTCCAAACCATCTGAAGGACCCTTTCATTATTTTGTTCATAACACTTTCATTCGCGCCGCATTTACTTCCTATGTTTTCATTTGACACTATCGTACATGGTTTTTCCACACATTCGTCTAAAAGTTCTCATTAAATGAACGTATTAAACATCTTCAAATAGTACTTGATTTTTAATTCTTGAATTGATAAATTCATAAAAATGGTGATCGATAAATTACCCAATTTATTTTAATTATTGTTTTTATTATTATTACTATTATTATTATTACTAATTGAGTTACTTAGTAGAAATACTTGTATGTCACATGTGAATACAAATAACTAGATTTTAATAGTATTCTCGTATGTCTTGCGTATAATTCATAACACTTTACAATATTGCTTGATTCGAACAAAGAAAAGATCGAAAGAAAGGTGATATTTGATACATCTAATGTCGCATTTAGGGTGTTAAGTTTCAATCTCTAGGACTTCATACGATCCAGAGTATATCCATACGCGTGTAGCCATAATACCTTCACTTCCCTATTTATAGTTCCAAGTGAGTGATTATGTTTGCTTATGTGTGCTGTGGCATAATATGACACCTACGTATTCACATAAATGGTGCTATTCATTTTTAAATTTTAATCACGCCGTCTCCCGAAATGGAAGGCAAAAATAAGGTGTATAGACACACAGTTCTTTCCTGAAACACAAGTCTCTTTTGTTTCCTCAACATCATCTTTTCATGCACGCACGTCGATTTCTCCGACTCTCGTCTGACCAATATTTAATATTTGATCTTGCTACATTTTTCTTCAATTCTTATTCGTTTACGTTGTTTGCATTTTCTTTTCCTAATTATTTCTTTCGATGTATTAGGTGTATAACTTTGCTTCCGCCGTTTTGCAATAGATGGCAGTAGCGGTAAGTGGTAGTTGGAATAAATAGATCATAGATGTCATACAATAAGCTTAAGTATTTGTAAACATAACGCCATCGAAATATTAGTCGATTTGTGTCTGCATCATAAAGTTATTCCCGATTAAACATGTCAGCTTACGAGCCAAATTCTCGTCATTTGTGGGAGGTTTTAATTTAATGCTTTAATATGAAGAAATCTGCGGCTGAGGCTCATCGAATGCTCTCAAATACCTATGGTGAGGCCGCTATTAGTGAAATAACGTGCCGAGAGTGGTTTCAACGCTTCAAGAACGGTGATTTTAACGCCGAAGACCAGCATGGCGGTGGAAGAGAGAAGGTTTTCAAAGATGCAGAATTGGCAGGATCATTGGGAGTGACGCAACCAGCCATTTCAAAACGCCTGAAAGTCATGGGAATGATTCAGAAACAAGGAAATTGGGTGCCGTACGAGTTGAAGCCGAGAGATGTTGAACGGCGTTTGTGTGTTTGTGAACAGCTGCTTGCAAGGCAAAGACGGAAGGGATTTCTGCATCGCATTGTGACTGGGGACGAGAAATGGGTTCATTACGATAATCCCAAGCGCAGAAAATCATGGGGATATCCCGGCCATGCTGGCCACGTCAACGGCCAAACCGAATATTCACGGGTTCCAAGGTTATGCTCAGTATTTGGTGGGACCAGCTCGGCGTAGTATATTATGAGTTGTGCAAAACCGACTGAAACAATCACAGGCGATCGTTATCGAACGCAATTAATGCGTTTGAGCCGAGCATTGAAAGACAAACGGCCGCAATACAACGAGAGACATGATAAAGTGATTTTACAGCATGACAATGCTCGACCCCATGTTGCGAAAGTGGTCAAGACATACTTGGAAACTTTGAAATGGGAAGTCCTACCCCACCCGCCGTATTCTCCAGACGTTGCTCCCTCGGACTATCACTTGTTTCGATCAATGGCACACGGTCTAGGTGACCAGCACTTTCGGTCTTATGAAGAAGTAAAAAATTGGATCGATTTGTGGATCGCTTCAAAAGGTGACCAGTTTTTTCAACGCGGGATTCGTATGCTGCCCGAAAGATGGGAGAAAGTAGTGGCCAGCGATGGACAATACTTTGAATCATAAATGTATAACCAGTTTTTTTACGATAAAGCCTCGAATTTCGGAAAAAAAGGCGGAAGCAAAGTTATACACCTAATATCCTTGTTCTTCTTCTTTATTACCTTTGGTATATATGGCCGAGCCATAGAGGGCTCCCTCCGCTAACTCGAAGCCGTTATAGGCATATCGGCGCCTTTCGTCAGCTTCACTCGTGCACTCCTTAGGCCCGTCCCCCGTCACGTTAAAAAAAAAAAATTAATGTTTCTATATTTGCAACCAAGGGGGACCCAGACCATATTTAAGCTACGCTACTCTCCCTCGATGGCCCGCTGTACACACATAGATACAATACAACAGCAAAAGAAAATACACAATTGATACATAAATTACATATATTAGAGAATGATGATGTTCCTGTAGCCAGCCTATGTTCCTGTGGTCAGGTTGGCCTCTCTGGAGAGGTAGACTCCCAGCTATCCCTCCACCTTTTTAGCAGTCTTCCGGAGAAGCCATCAGGAATCCGATGCACCACAATGTGTGGCATTCTGGAGAGGTCCATCCTCTGCACGTGCGTATTCCAGTATCTTCTGCGTTGTCTGCCTCATCTAATGATATCTTTGACATTGCATATTTTGCGGATAACCGTGTAACTCACCCTATCTCTATCTATCTGATATATTCAAACGATATTACTAAAACTTTTATTGTTTTGTTCAAAGTATATTCGTCCTCAATGCATTCACTTATTATATTTGGATTTGACACTATATCATACACATATTTAACACAAATTCGTCTTATCGGCACGAGAATACCATTTGTGGACTGACATATTAGTTTTTTTGGTTAGAATTTGAACAAAACATTTTAAAATTCAATGAGACATCCTGTGTAATATGAATATGAATATGTGTATGGTACTTTAATATCCGGAAGCCTTATAAAGCATCTAATAAATATTTGACAAAGCTCAAATGTATTTACTATTTAAACTTTGAGTGTATACCAGGGGGTGCAGTGTCTACGCGGAGCTAAACTTATTTAGGAATGAAGAAATGATGGTAAAGAAAATGCAATATATTGTTACTATTCTGTTGAATCCCTTTTAAATCATTACAGTGCGATCAAAATTGATGTAAAGAGTGGAGCTTTCATATTGATTCTCATGGGTAGTGATAGGTTACTAATCTATCGCCATTTTATTGTCACGTGACTTCTACACCAGACTACAGATAGTCTGACAATCACACTACATCGGCTTGAATCAAACCCGGGACCTTCGGTGTGCCAGTCAAAGCTTTTATCACTCGTCCACGAATCCATCGTCTGCATGTAAACGACATAAACGGAACAAGAAACCGAGGAAGACTGAGGAAAACGTGGAACGATCGAATCAATCAAATATTAAATTTCAGCCAAGTAAGTATACTATATATAAATGTTGAGTCAGCGAGAGATGTATGTCAGAAAAAGACAGTGTGGCGTTCCATTATTTCTGCCTACATCTTTAAAGAGACGGCGTGATATTTAGTTGCTTAGTTAATAAAATTATTCATTTTCAAAGGCTGAAGCATCTTCATCTGATTTTCTAATGTAAATATGCTGATACCAAGGATTTATACGATTTAAATTAAATTAAACAGTATCTTTTTGATGAAGCTATACTTAAATATTTAATTGCTATCGGAGGTTGGTGAACTATCTATTTTAAATCATGGTTAATAAAATTTAAGAAAATCGTTTGAATCCGTATTATAAATCCCAAAACTCCGTAGAAGGCATTTATCATAATAGCGAAAGATTTTTAATATTTAACTAGGTTGGATGAAAAATGAAAATATCTTCACCCATTTGAATACAGACTCAGTAAAGGCATACGTGAATGATTATGAATACAAATAAATTATGTAACTGAATGTTAATCTTATTTATTGTTTCTAGAACATTGATGTAAAACTCCATATTAAATAATGTATATGAATGAAAATTCATATAATGCTTCTTCTGAGAGTCTATATTTCTGACACTTTAAACGCGTTTTTTGGGATTATGGTTCACGCCCTGCATAGTGCAATGCAGGGCGGACACCACAATAACAAACAAAAAAACGCGCTCAGAGTGTCAGTTTAAAAATTCGTTTTTTGAAATTTAATTGTGAGTCTTAGTATATTCTAAGTATATTGCTCTTCTGCGTTAAGTAGACTTAATCGCTGTTTAATTCTAGTCTGCATCTATAATATGAATATTCCAATTCAGAAAAATAATGATTTGTGTACGCATTTTATAAATAAATAAATGAAGGATTTATACTGAAAACTATAAGCATATTTAGTGGATTTTCTAAATCCTTTGAGATTTAAAGTAATCTGTATGAAGATATTCTAAGTTTAATTAATACCATTTTCTAAAAATAACAGATTAGAAACAGACCACAAGGCCTACACTAAGAAAAAAAAATTGTGGATTAAAACACTGTTTTTTCCACTTATGAGTTTATTTTTGTTTTTTTTATGATTCGATGATTTTTCGCCTTCATCATTTGGAGAACACTTTGTTTTAAGCCCTGAAATACTTTTCTTATTAATATAATGTTAATAGTAGTCAGTTATTTAACTAGTTCCAGGTAATACTTTCCTGTTTTCTTGTGTAAATCCCTTAATTTATTTTCAACAATGTATTGGCCACGTCAATAACCTTAAGGGGGTTCACCCATGTGACGGCCTGTTGTATTTTTTTGTATTTTTTTTGACGACCAGTAAAAAGATAGAACTTTCAGTTTTTTATAATTTATTTGTATGTACTTTAAGAATACGTATATAAATATTTAGCCAAAAATATCCAATAGAACGTGAGTTATAGCGCTCTGAACACACCCGTCTCGAAAAAATGGACACTCACTTCCTCCACGATTCCGGCAGATTGACTTATCTGAAATGAAAAAAATTAACGACGTTTTAATCTATAAGCTTAAATGCACAAAATGAACCACACTCAATTGAAAATACCAAAATGCCCATGCGTCTATATGTGTTGAGTTTACAGTATAAATTTGAAGTCATTCGGTCAAACCGTTCTTGAGATATGATGGAGGAAGGTTTGCAAAACAGAGTTTTGAGAAAAACGCGTTTAAAGTTTCAAGTCCAGTTAAAACTATGAAAATCTTAACTTACCTTCAATCGGCGATGCCTGGTCCATAGAGTGCTCCTTCCTCTTCTTCTTGTAATTTTTTCAAAGCAGATTGTTCAGCTCTTGTATCAATTCTTTCTTGTTTAACCCCATCATTCGGTTGCCGCTCAGAGCGCGAGATGCGAGTTTCATCTCGTTTCTGTACATAAGTATGCGCTTCGCGGCCAACAGGGCATCCCATAGTCGTCATTACTTTTAATACTCCTACAAAACCTTCGTTAAAGATTCAATTTATTCAATTTCAACGATCTTAGGGCCAGAGTGGAGATGCTTTGGAGCTAAAGTCCAAATCAACGATTGCTCATAACCATGGCATCTAAAACTTTCCCGGTGTACTTTCCAATCAACGTAGAAGCACCAAATAGAGATGAGAAGCCTCTTTTTTTCCAAGTCCAATCACCTGAAACTTCTGTCAAATTCTGAAACAAACTCCAAAATGCAATACGCGAAACTTTGAGCGATGGGAACTTCCATATTCATGCTGGTTTTTTAGTTTTCTTGCAGAAGCTGATGAAAATTCCGTATAATTTTGGGTGGTTAAACGGCATTGCATTTTTATTAAACATTTCCAGTCGTACTTCCTTTTCGACCACTCATTGCGAAAATAAATAATTTGTCGCTGTTGTGCTCTTCGAAGCTAAACCATGACTAAAACAAGTTCAACAAAATATTGAATAACTATAGAAATTTCCTTTTAAACCTGTACAAACTTGTCTATACTAGTATGAACGTATATTTGTATAGAAGGGTCTCAGCCGGCTGTACACAACAGGCCCAGCCTTCGACTGCCAACCAGAGCTCTTAACAGTTGCTTCTTCTAACTGCTGTATCTTTATAACGACTTCGAATTTAAAAAAATCACTTTACCACCATATTCTTGACATATTAAGGAAGCAATTTATGAAAGAAAAAAAATTCGATTTTTTAAATCCTTCACATAGGTCAACCCCATTAATTACCGTATTCTGCTCTTTTAACTCGTGTATATAAACAGCAGCTCGTTTGATTTTTTGCTACATTTGATAATGCCTTAAACAGCCGGAACATATAATATAATTTTTATAAAATATTATAAAACTCCTGGAAAACAGAACAGTTTTCAATCGTTTTAATTAATTAAAACACTTTCGTATGAAGCACTTAAATTGGGGTGTGACATAATTATTTCATAAAATCATAATACACTTGAATAATTTGAATATAAACTATTTTATTATTTTTTATAAATAAAGTGGTTTACTTGTATATATAAATTATACAAGTGTATTATTATTTTATTTAATTATAAGTCTCTTTTTCACATTAGAGATTATTTTTTCTGCAGTTTCAAAGGTTTCACACATTTATCATCGAAAGAACGATACGTTTATAGTACAGTGTTTACAAATTTAAAAATAATCATAATTATAGAATTTCACAGTGTTAACGCTTTTAATTTACCAAAAAAATAATCTCACTGCAGTTAGTAAAAGTAGCCGAAAATCAAAATGTATGAAGGAGAAAATTTATCCAATATTTTAGAGAACAAACTTATTTCCTCTACCTAATTATTTATGAATACCTCTAGAGAAATACTCTTGAGGCAGCTTGGTTGAGGTTTCAAAACAACTGAATTGTGCATGCCGTATCCTCCATCCACATTAACATATCTATCGATATATTGGGCATACACTAGGATAGATTAAGCTTATTAAGCTTCGGCTGACCAACCAAACCTAAACATCACAGCATTATTTCAAGCTGATTCGGGGCTTAGATGAGAACCCCATTGTTCTGGAGCAAGTATTTTTGGTTTTTGATAGTTACCTGTGACAGCGCCAACATCAATTGTGCTTTTCTCCGTCACGCGGAAACAATCTGCCTTTGGTGATGCCAGTATGAAGAGCAATTCGGATATCTCGAATTTGGACATTTTAAGTGTCAGTGAAGCGGTGTTTATAAAAAATAAAATACTTTTTCTGGAAAAAGTACTGTCTCACTGATGCCGACATATTTGGGATCCTTCTGAGATATATAATTTTTTTGTTTCACATCGTAATTTAAGTGAAATAAAAAATTTACACTAAATGTTTTCACTTGTTTTGTCTCATTTGTGTATAATAATAATAATAATAATAATAATAATACTAATAATAATAATAATAATAGTATGCTAACTTTTATAGCGCCGTTTTCTTGTGATGTAATCACCTCAAGGGCGCATTAAGACGTGTTTTAAATCTAAAAATCAAAATTTTCGCAATCGGTTAAAAATTATAGTAGAACAAAGTATAAATGTTTAAATTGGGTATGAAATATGAAAAAGATAGGTTTTCAGTTTAGATCTGAAATCTGTCGGATCATTTATGCATCTGAGGTGTGAAGGGAGATTGTTCCAAGCTGATGGACCGGCTACCGCGAACGCTCGATTCCCGAAATTTGTACTGGGGCAGCGCTTCGGCTCAACTAATCTTCCTATTGCCGAGGAGTTCACCGAGCGAAGTGTGGATTTCCTTGTTTTTAGGCTGTCCGTTATACAGAGTTTAGGTATATAACTTGGTGCCATTCCATGTAGCGCTTTGAAAACTGTCCAGCAGAGTTTATACTGGATTCTTTCTGGACTTTTAAGCCATTGAAGTTCTTTGAGATGTTGTGTTATGTGGGGCTTTTTTGGAATGCCTTTAATAATAGAAATAACTAAATAAAATCGCAATTCGTTGCCAATTTGTAAAAAAAAAGTAAGAAAGGAATGTAAACGCAACAATGCTTCCAAAATAAAATTAAGAAAGGGTCATTATGATTGTTTAGGCAAATACTCGTAGATGAGAACTATGAGTAAAAAAAACGGTCAAGGTCCACGTGGAAAAAATATGGCATGGCCAAACTAATCAATTATTAAAAGACGGCCATGTTCGAAGTAGGAAAAATTGACGAGCGCGCTTGTCTGAGTGTGTGAATTTAGAAGATGCGCGAGAGCTATATCAGGATAGGACAGAAAACTAACTAACCATCACGCCATTTCCCCGGAGGGGTAGGCAGAGAGGATGGATCGCCACAATACTCTACCTTCATACATCGTACCATGCACGCACGTCGATTATTCCGACTTCGAATGTGGCCGCCTTTTAGTAATTGATTAATTTGGTTTTCCTCGGTCGTCCTCGGCTTCTTTTTCCACTCACGCTGCTTGTGTACAACTTTTTAACCATTCTAATCTCATCCATTCGTTCCATATGTCCAAACCGTCGCAGGGATCCTTTTTTAATTTTATCTATGGTGCGTTCGGTATTCTATCATACAACGTTTTCCCGCACATTCTTCTTAGTGATCTCATTTCTACGGCGTTTAGCCTGCTTTCATCCTTATTTTGCCAGCTCCAAGCTTCACTTCTGTGGATATATTTCTATTTGCAGTAATGACTTTGAGTGCGCCATTTATTTCATTCCCAGCACCAACCCTTCTTTCTATGTCTTTCTCCATTTTTCCGTCTCTTATAAGCATGCTTTCCAGATATGTAAATTCGGTAACTTGCGTCAATTTCTCGCCCATCGCACTTTGATCACAAATCGTCATACATTATTCTCTCTCGAAAACCATAACTTTAGATTTAGACACATTCATCACCAGGTCACTCTTTTTGCATGCCTCATACATCTTTGACACTAAGACTTGCAAATTGTCTCTACCGTCAGCGATTAACACAGCATCGTCTGCATATAATAAAAAGCTGAATGACAAACAATTCATCTTAGCACCAGCGTCTATGCCTTCAAGTTCTTTCATGCACTTGTCCAAGTATAGATTGAACAACCATGGGGACATCACACAACCCCGTTTGACAACTTTGGTGATATCTAACCAATAAGTGACAGCCCCGTTAACCCTGACACAAGCGGTGCTTCTCTCATAGAGGGATGCGACGGCGCGTATCAATTTTGTGCTCACTCCATACTCGGCCAAGACCTTCCAAAGTTTTTTCCTATCAACTCGGTCATACGCTTAGATAGGACAGTGTGGCAGTTCATTTCTCCGCTCTGGAAAAACAGCGTTTTGTTAGATAGATATTTTCATTATGTATTTACAATGTATGCACCTGTTTGCTTACTTTAATTCGATTATATATTATATAAAATATAATTTTTCATTGCATGTTTCATCCATGTCCATCAATATATCCCACACATCCCATAAATTGCCCTGCATGGAATACCAAATGGACAGCGTCCATCAGAGAGATCTCAAAAACGTTGTAGAGATAGCTGGAGTTCAGCATCACAAGAAGAAAATCCTTCAAAAATATATTATTTAATATTAAACACGTTGAAGAAGATGATTCGAATGAAATTCATATAAACACCGATAAATAAAATACATCAGAAATAACATAAAAAATTTTAAATAGATAAAACACATTTTAGATTATTAAACAAATATTTGCTACCGTTACAAGGCTTTAAGTATGCTTTTTTTTTTCATTTTCAGAAGCATAATAGTTTTTAGCTTTACACCTCCATTTCTGAATTATTGTGATTGGTGAATGACAACTGTCACTACAAAACTGAGAGTAAATTCAATTGCTAATAAAAAAATTATAAATTGTTTTTATATTATAATAAAATCTATATCATAAAAAATGGTTAACGTGCAGAGAGATGGTGAAAGAACAAATTATTTCAAAAAATAATTTTATTATATTTCAAATGTTATGTGCATAATTCTGCAAAGGAAGTCTGTACAAAAGGCGTCTTGAAATTATTTAGTAGGCCGTAAGCGCCATAAACAATATTTGCAATATGGAGATTTAAGGGGCCGCATGCAGTATTGGAATCCGTGAAGTTACCATGTTTCTCGTGCCGTGATCTCATTTTATTTAAACTGTAATAGTGTAATATTGTAATATACGACTACGATTGTATTATAATTTCTTATGTATGAGTTATAAACATTTTTATGTAATACTTTTGTATTTCCGCAATACTGGTATTTCAATTTGGCTGCCAAACCTCTCTACACTAAAAAATCTACATAATTTTTATAAATAATATAATGTAGAATCTTCCCCATTTGTAATATACCAATAATATTAATAAAATAGCATTGTTAATAATGTTTGTGTTTGTTAATCGTTTCGAAAAAATCTCGTTATTTTTTTAACATTTGACAGCAGAAGATTAAATCGGTCCCACATTTAAATTAAACAGTACAGCCTGGTAGTCGGAGATTTCGAGACGGCATTGAATCTGAATGGGTAAAAGATTATCAACGAGTACAGAATTTCGATGTGAAAACTAACTTTACAGTAATTATTAGATTTAACTGTTAGATTAACTAATCAAAAGTAAAGTGTCACTCGCATCGACGATTGAACCTCAGACGATCTATAAAACGATCGATTCGGTTACAGAAGAAATCACGCGACATATGAATACTGATAAATAAACATAAGATTCGCAGAAATCTTATTTGCTATCCATGAGTAGTATTTTTCTGGTTCTTGGGATGCCATTTGGGTGTGTAACGTAATAGTTTCCCGTTACTTTCCACGTTTATATACTTCAAGTTCTTTGAGCTTAATTACTGTATACAACTTTTAAGCTATTGATTCTTATGACATGTGACAGGTAGCTTATTGTTCGCCTTTTTTGGCACGTTGTATTTTATTGTCAATTCTACACCAAACCAAATATATGGCGACGATCACCCTGCCATTGCCGGGAATCGAACACGGGACTTTCGGTGTGGTAGTCATAGCTCTTGCCACTCTGCCACGAAGTTTGTAAGCGGAAATATATGCGTGTTAAGATTATTTATATGATGATTAGAATAGTGGCTTTATGTGGAAAATAAACTTACTAGTTCTTTAAAATTTTGTGTAAATTACCATATTGAATGTTTAATATGAATGAAAACGTTCTGTTTTTTAATTTATTTTTTATTTTTTGAGAATGCTATATGTCGCTTAAGGCGTTAGGCTCAAATGTTTAATTTACATCAATGCCTTAAAATTTGTTTAAATAAAATAAAATATTTATTACATTTTTACGTATAATAATAATACTGTAAGCAATCTACACATTAATTTAATTCAAATATTAAAAATATATGTATATATAAAATTGATAAAGATTAATGTTAACTTAATTTCAGTTAATTTAGACATATTCGAATATTACATTCAATAATTTTCAATGAATGTAATCATTCGAATCAAATTTGAATTCAAAACATTTTCCATCTTTGTCGTTTCATACGAGATGAAGAAGACAGAAACGTTTGGTAAGGTTATTAGTTTAATCCTTCGAATTCAGCGAACACCTTCTTGATTTGCGTGAGGAAGGGCATTTCGAACGCAAATTACGCCCTTAATAATTTAGTTGGCAAGTATCATAGTCGCATAACGGCTGTCGCCCGCTTGATGAATATGAATCAGGTGCCATCTTTGTTCTGCAAAGGCAACTTGAGTTTGCAACAATCATAATTAATATCCAAGGGACCAGCCAAGGCCCGAAGTACAGGGGGATCCGAAAATAGTTTGTGTGAGAAATGGACGGCCCATCCGTCCTCCAAGGTTGTTTCAAATTACAGTTCCGACAAACACAATTATATCATTTTGTATCGAGTTAGAATGCAAATGGATGTTCGTATTCAGTTAAAAACTAATTACTTTCTATGTAGCCAGCTTAATTTGAGGATTAAATACTGATTAAACGCGAAACTTTCAATGTAAATAAGTCTATCAAGCTATAGAGCAGCCATTTAAAGAGTCTTGCCAGAAAATTTTGATAAATCAGAAGATCTATAATAAATTAATGATTTATTTTCGCTGCTTATACTTGGAAAATGATATCCCATGAACTCACCAGGATTGACGCTAGAGGATAACGTGGACTGCAAAAAGGACGAACGACGCAGTCCTCAATGAGCTCAAAATAATAGGAAGACGATTTGTAATATGCATTCGGCGAGTATTTGACGTTCTTTGGCCACGTTGCCAGGAGAGGTGGATAACCTGTTTACAAATATAGTCACAGGAAGGTATTCCAGGCAATAGATGTAGAGCCAGATCTCCTGGGCGGTGGTATGACCAGGTTAAGAAGATAGAAAGGATGGAAGGAAAAGAGATGAAAGGGAAACATCTACTCGGCGGTGATGGCTGCGGAGAACAGAGAGGTTTGGAGGCGAATTGGTTTAGCCACGGGCAGTTCCATGGATCACGACCCTCAGCAACGAGAAAACGATGAAAGGAGATTAATTCGAAATACGTTTTTCATTACATGTATTTTGCTTTCCATTATTAAAATTCAAATAAAATTTAGTAAATGCAATTTTCCGTAATTTTGATATAAGGCATATTTAACAATTTAGGCAAATTTACTCTCCCAAGCTCCCATTCCCAATCAAATGCAAATTAATCATTTATTAATTTCTAAATAAATTTGTCTTTTCTAAATTACAATTTTTTATTTTTTTTAATAAAATAATCATATTTTATTATTATTTAATATTATTTATTAGTTCTTACTGCTAATAAAATAAGTACTTATAACAAATAACTCAGGTTAATTTTTAAATTTAAATTATTGGATCAAATTTTAAATTCGTTTTTATATTGGTCTTTCTTTGTTTAGTATATTTTTACACCTGAAGGTGGAGGTATCCTCCGAAACATGTCGTGTTTTTTTTAATATTTTGTGGATAAAACAAAGTTATTTTCAATTTCCTAAGTACTCGTATATTACGAGTACTATGGAATTCCAGTGTTAATGTTTTAGCATTCAACAAGTTGATAACATATAATAAAACTTCTTAAAAATATAATTTTTCATTCGTATTAATTATTTAATATGGAGTTATACATCATTGTAAAAGAAACAATAATTTCATTTTCTTTACGTAAAGTGTTCTGTTGACGTGAATGTTAGACAACATATAAGGTTTATATTAGGTATATGTACTTTGAGTACTCGACACAAGTATTCCATTAGGATCTCAGTCAATACGACATTGTTTATTGATGCCGATTTTAATCATTGCCTTAATTATACAGTTGAGATATACATCAAGAAGTGAAGCTTTTAATCTCAATCGCATAACAATGTTTCAATGTCCGATTTAATATATATGTGTGTACTTTTTGAAGATGATAATAAGAGAAAATGTGATTAACCAACTCGTCATAGGTATACATTGTAAATGACAAACCCAAAATGACACGCAATTAATATATGGTCAAGCATTAGTGAGTTATTTGAAAGACAGCTCTGAAAAATTAAACATGCTAAATAAACAAATCCAAGGAACAAACATGACCCATATTGATGCAAAATCTAAGATATTTAGCTTCATTGGACTTCTTTAGGTGTATAAAAAAATGTTTCGGACAACAAATTTGAGAAATTTTACTACTAAATAGCTAAGGGTGAGGTGACTGATTCAGCTGTAGTTGTTATAGTGGATCACTTGGATAAAATGGCTAGTGACTTAAATGACAAATATTCAGATTAAAAAGAAATTTCTTTCCCATCTTGGATAACTTAACTTAAATTGGTAGATATAACTGATGTGGCCATGCAGTATAAAGAATAACTATTAGAATTGTAAAATGATGAATCTTTTAAAGCACTATTCAACATAAAAAATACAATGGCATGGCTTTGTATCGAAACAGACACTAAATACCCGATTATGACAATTTTAGCAAGAAAATAACTATTGCCATTTTCATTATTATATTTAGTTGAATGCAGTTTTAGCGCTGTAAATGATTTCTTATTGAAAAAACAAAATCGTCTGGATATCACAAATCGTGGATATTTAAGATTAAATTTGACCAAATTGGTACCTCACATAAAAACTCTTTGCAGCTCACATCAAGCCCAAGGATCGAACTAATTTTTTTTAAATTAGTAATGTAACATAATATACAAATACAGATTGTTTATTTGTTAAAAAAATAAAAGAAGCATATATTGCATATGTGGTTTTGAGTTTCAAAAATAGTGTATATTTTTATTTGAAGTAATTCATTTATTTTTTCAGAATTTGTTAGGTAAATAAAAAAATGGTAGGAAGGGGGGCGTGGAGATATTTTCGTTAAAGCGGGGCATGGTACAAATAAGGGCAGGTAAGGAAACCCTGGTGTACAACATGTTACCTTATTCTTCTTCATCTTCACATTTAAGCCGTTCTCATTTTTCATTCATTTATTATTTCCATATGTCCGAGCCATATTAATGATCCTTTCATTATATTGTTCATAACACTTTCATTCGTACTGCATTCAGTTTTTATATTTGCATTCAACCCTATATCTTACACAAATTTTCGTCACATGCGTGTAAGAGATCTCATTCATACTGCATTTATTTATTTTTTTCGCCTTCTTTTTGACAGATACATGTTTCACTTCCATACATATGTTATAAAACGAGAATTGTTTTGATAAAATAATTGGGCGTACGTGTGTTTTAAATTCTACGTAAACATAAACAATAGATTTAATTTTAAATTGTTAAGAAACATTCAAAACTCAACTGAAAGAGTCATTATGTGAATTTTATTTTTACTTTATAGTTAAAAAGATTTTTATCTATTATATATGAAAACATTACTCTAAAATACATATTATGGAAAACGTACATAATTCAATACATAGAAATTGATTTTACCGTTGAGAATCCAAATTTGTTAAAGGCTTTTCTTTCATATTAAATATTACATACAAACTTTCTATGTTAATGTCGACAAATGATACAACATTCCTGTAATTATATCGGTGTATTTAATCATATTACGTAATAAAATTACTCTTCATATCATGAAAGAGCCTGAAAAAGTAATATTTGGCGGCGTTATTACCTTTTGGGGTAAATTTAGGTAATGTGAACAATTATATTAAGTTCATTTCCCCCCGAGATACCTTTGATTCCCGATTGAAACAGTAACATCAAGGCCTTTGGCTGAGGAATAATAAAATATTAGTTAATATGTTACCATATCAGATGCTTACAAGAAATATTTTTAAAGTGGAAAAAAAATGATAATAATTAATATACATACAATCATTTGAATTTATTGATTAAAGCCCAAGCAGACGAAAATTAAGTAGCTCTCAAAAAATGGTTTTCAGTCAATCTTATTTATTATTTCTTAGACAATAATGCAAAACTCCATATCAAATATTGAATACCATTGAAAATGTTTGTTTTCTAGGTGTTTTATAATATTTGATTTAAATTACATGTTTCGCCTGTTTATGGCATTTGATAATGCCTGAGACAGGCAAAACATGTAATTCATTCAATATTAGAAAACTTCTAGAAAACGAACGTTTTCATTGTGATAATATACATTTATTAATTCTTCAACAAGGGGAAATGCGGCACTTCTTTAGGTTTAATTATTTTTACACAGTCATCGCCTTCACAATTCTTAATAAATTTAAAAAAAAATAATAATAAAAATTCTCATTACATTCAAAATTGCCGTTTGCAAAATTTCTACGTGAATTTCCATTTTTTTCATTCTTCTGTCAACTCCAAGGTTCACTTCCATACATAAGGGTCGGCACTAGAATTTCTTTTTGCACTGCCATTAAAATAACTTTGAGTACATTTTTGTTGTTTCCAGCTCCAACCCTTCATTTACCTGGTAACATTCATTTTATCCTGAAACTACATTTTAATTTTAATAAGTTGTATGAAATCAAGATTATCATTTATGTTTTTTTTATGCTAAACGTTTAAGTCCGCAATACGTCTGACTGGCTAAGTATTAATAATAGCTGTAACGTTATAGCTGTTGCCAGTAACAAAATCAATGTTTTCAGGCGGTTAATTTTTATCCGCCGACATTTTAATCTTACATGAGATTTTGTTTTGTTCTGAACCGCTCGCAGCCACCCTGTCTGATATTTCGAAGAAGTAATTTCTTTGTTGTGAAATTTAAAACCTCATTTGTGCTTTCTATCGCCCGTTTATTGATTTCCCGTCATAATAAATAACAGCTATTTCGCACACAAAGGACGGCTATTACAAAACTTTGATAATTGTTGGTTTTTGAATAGGGAAAAGATTTCGCCCACTCCCGCTTATTTTCGAACAATATGAATATTGGTAAGTCAAGAAAATTTCCCCGAGTTTCCCTTATTATTGCCTCTTTTGTTATTTTAAATAAGAGAGATTTTGGGTCTTCTCCCATTATATTTAATTTATCTTGATATGCGCACAAAGTGACCCACCTCAGACTGTATCGATTTTCTGCTACGCTTTGTTGTGATTATAACTTTTATTCTGACCGGAATAGAGAAATCACCAAACTCGTGGAAAACTGTTTCTTTATAATATAAAAAATTTAAATAGTTCCATTGCTCTTAAGCTTCGTTTGTTTTTCTTCTGAATCTTCTGACCTATTTCATGATTAACGATTTTCTTTTCACATTATGTATAATATACGTGGAAGCTATAGCAAACTTTCTGCAGTGAAAAGTTACGAAACCGCTGTCGCGAAAAATAAAAATACAACTGTGATACATAAAATACATTTTTAATTTAACAGTTTATAATGTTGAAGTAACAAAGGGTTTCGGCCAAAACAATGGACTATTTAGTCATTATAAATTCGAACAAGTCAGTAAAGCCTCTGCCGTGTCAGGATGCCTGAAGAATCTGGTCTGGAAAAACAAGCACATGCGTATCGACAGCAAGATCAGAATCTACAAAACATGCGTGCGACCCATCATGACGTACGCTGTAGAGACGCGGGCTGACACTGTGCGAACCAAGGGACTACTAAGAACATCGGAGATGAAGGTCCTAAGATCAATTACTGGAAAAACCCTCCGAGATCGTGTCCGCAACGCAGACATAAGAAAAACCTGCGAAATAGAGGATATCGTTCAGTGGAGTAGATCCAGAAGAAGATACTGGAGGGACCATGTAGCCCGAATGGATGGTGACAGACTCGCATATACAGCCGCTTATGAAATCCCATCCGGACACCGCCCACCTGGAAGACCGCCGAAGAGATGGAGGGACAGCTGGATATCATCATCCGACGAGATATGATCTCTGTGTCACAGATCGTCAGATCTATCAAAAGAAGAAGAAGAAGAATTTTTAAGGAAAGTTCAAAGAGATATTTAATTTTTATACTCGTATGATACTCGTAATTGGCAATCCGCGCTTAAAAGGCAAAGCGTATTTTTTTTATTATCGTAGGTGTATACATATTATATAAGGCCTAAAAATTCAAACCTTGTTTATAAAAATATTTAAATGAAAATACGTTTATCATTGAAATAAAAATTGTATTAGGTTAACATAATTCAAAAAGCTTATTCAGTACTATATACTCGTACATGGCGTGGGTAGTGTATTAGAGTAATGCAGGTATTGTGTGTCGCTTCGTATTCTCTACGGAATCATTTCTGAAACGCTGTCAAACTGAATTATGGTATGTGTTTCTGCACTTTGTGAGGTAACAAATTTGTATTCGGTTTCCAACTAAATATCTGCAAGGGATCAAATACACGGACGAGTAATGACTATTTGTAAAAATACCTATTTCATCAATACTAAATTTAATCGTAATTCACCAAACTAATTATCCATTTTTTATCTGTACTATTTAAATAACTAACTATCATGCCGTCTGACAGAATGGAAAGCCACAATGCTTAATCTCAACATGCTTATTTGACTTCCTCAACATTCAAACATCAATGTCCACGTTTTCGTGCGTACTTATTTATGAACAGAATCTATAAATGCAATAACTACCGAATAAATATAATTCATGCTTCGTATTGGAAATGTTGAGATTGGCCGTACATTATTAGTTCACTAACAATTAACACAACGACTCCGTCCTACGTATGTTAGTAGGTCCATCAATTTTATTTAATACACAAGCTAAAATTTCGGATTCATTTGTCTTAAGATAATTTGAAACATACCTGTTTTTTTTTATAATACTACGAAATAAACATTTAAAAGTTTGCGTTTCATAATGAAGCGTGAGTGTACAAAAATAAGTGAACACAGAAGATAATGTAATAGACTGAGTTGTTCATTACGCTCTACCATATATACTACCTAACTAACAATCACGCCGTCTCCCCGGAGGGGTAGGCAGAAAGAATGGAACGCCACTCTGTTCTGTCCTGACATGCTTCTTTCGATTCCTTTACATTTATACATCTTGTCATGCACGCACGTCGATTTCTCCGACTCCTCACGTGACCGACATTTAATATTTGATTGATTTGATCGTGCCACGTTTTCCACGGTCTTCCTCTATTTCTAGGTCCTTTCACGTCGTTTACATATACCTTCTTCACCATTCGGTCTTCACTCATTATTTCCATGTGTCCAAACCATCTTAAAACGACCCATTCATTATTTTGTTCATAACACTTTCATTCGCACCGCATTCACTTCTAATACTTGCATTTGACACTCTATCATATACAGATTTACCACAAATTCGACAACTTTAAGTGCATCATTTACGCTGTTGCCTGCCATAACCATTTTACCAATATCCTTCTCCACTCTCCCATTATTTGTAAACATTCTTCCTAGATAAACCAATTCATCCACTTGTTCCAGATTTTCACCGTTTACACTTGCAGACTATCATGTTTCCTTATTTTTCGAAAATCATTACCTTGGACTAATTCACATTCATCATCAAATCGTATCGTTTGCATACCTTATACATACTAGACACCAGGGCTTGTAACTCATGCTCGTTGTCTGCAAGTAGCACAGCGTCGTTCGCATACAACAAACAGCTTACTGACACACCGTTCATTTTTGCACCTGCTTCCAACACTTTCAGTTATTTCATTTCTAACAAATATTCTACCTGTATTAACGTTAATGGACATCTATTCAATATTACTGCATCAATGAAAACTTTTATTATTTTATTGCTTTCTTTACAGCTTTGTCGTGTCATTTCTCGGAACCTACCTATATCTGGAATGCAGACCCCCGCCTATGTTACCACCTTTTGGTCTTCCTAGAGCCCCATTAGTATTGCATATACTGCTTTGCTATCACTTTTTCTGAACGCGATCTCACCAGTGATGACTAAAATTTGATATTTATTATTAATTAATAAAAACGTCAGTTTTCTACAAGTTTTATTACAAATACAATAAATTTGGAGTTTTAAATCATTGATCACGTAACAGTTAATCACGATCACGTAACTGCATAAAATAAATTACCTTTTGAAACCTATGTCGACTATTTTAAAAGAGTTAAAAAATCACGTATTTGTTTATATGAATATATTTTTTTCCTGTAAACCATTCCAATCAAATTCTTATTTGATAATCTTCTACAGAGGCAAAATATGTCACTCTAATACATAATAAAACCCCGTACATTCCCCATCGTGATGTTTTGTGGATTCACATTTGAATAACTTTTTGAAAACATTTTAGTTATTTTCCGAAAAATCATTTTTTTGCAATTTTTACAATCAAGTTTTGAAAAACACATCCGTTTTCAAATTATTTATGTTGTTTATTGAAATTTCTTGGTAGAAGTTCATTGTAAATAATGAAAATAGAAAAAAATTATTAAGAATTTTTCTATGTTTATTTTTAGTGTAAAATCTACTTATTGATTTTCGTCTTCGACCGGTTTCGGCAGCTCGCTGCCATCTTCTGTTTTTTTTATTTTGGGATGATGTTCCTCTTCTTGCACTCCCGATTGAACCAAAGGTGTTGGGAGGCTGTTTTCTTCTTTATATTCAGTTTGATGTAGAGTTTTTTCAAATCTGCTTCACTTGCGATCTTCAAATTATTTATGTTGTTTATTGAAATTTCTTGGTAGAAGTTCATTGTAAATAATGAAAATAGAAAAAATTTATTTCGAATTTTTCTATGTTTATTTTTATTGTAAAATCTACTTATTGATTTTCGTCTTCGACCGGTTTCGGCAGCTCGCTGCCATCTTCTGGTCGTACCAGAAGATGGCAGCGATTACCATTTCCGGTACCAGAAGATGGCAGCGAGCTGCCGAAACCGGTCGAAGACGAAAATCAATAAGTAGATTTTACACTAAAAATAAACATAGAAAAATTCTTAATATTTTCTTTTTATTTTCATTATTTACATCCGTTTTCAGTTTGAAATGTTTAAAACTTAAACATTTTTCATTGAAAAATTATGTAAATGCCCCGAAACATATTTTTGAAAAGTGCAAGTGTTATGAAATTACAATGTTTCCCAAAATTTATAGTAATATAAAATATAATTTGAATAATAGAAATCATATTCGATCAATATTCAATATGTCAAAAAAAATCGAATTATGATTTCATTTTAATATAATTTGACATTAATTTTCATATTATTATGTCAATATGTTCTTTCTGGTAAAAAGTCAGTTTAATTTAGTTCCATTATCTTGGCGCCGCATAAGGTTCAATATTTCCTGATTGTGGAGAGGATGCAGATGAAATTTCTGCGATACCTCTATCTAAGGAGTATGGATATTACCCGTGGTTCTTTTCGACTGATTTTTGCTAGGGATGCTAGGCTACCAGACACTCGAGATAAGACGAGTCATTTACTTGGGTGTTTACTTCTTTCGACTGATAGGTGGCTTTATGCACAATTCAGAAATCTTGTATGATATAGGTCTCTTCGTCTCTGAACATTATATTCGACAACGGGGCCATGTATTGTTTTATCTCACACGATGCAGAACCAATCTGCCAATAGTTATACCGGTAGGTAGAACAATATTTTTGCTAAATCGTATCAACTCGGAGTTTGACGTATTTTGTGATAGTTTGGCTTACTTGAGGGAAGCACTGTCTTTTTTTATAATTGTTTATTCATTTAATTAAGTTGTCATGCATCTTATGTTTCTCGCTCTTCTTATTATTTTATTATGTATTATTTATTATGGTGTATCTCTAACTTATATCTTTAGTGTAATAGAAAATAATTCCTTAATGCTTTGGATATATATTTAAATAAAAAAATTAAATTAAATGATATAAAATTTAATTAAATATATTTCACTTCCATGGCTAAAAACTGAAATATACTAAACGGTGTTGAATAACTCAAACAAGATGTTTTCAAACAATCACAGGAAAGCTTTTTATCAAAATTTGTTATAGAGAGACGCACTTTGAAGTATTAAGAAGAAGTGGTGGAACACTGGTATTCACCAAGGGCGTCTCATACGATTCAAAAACCCCTTTTCAATAAATTTAAAATTATGTTGTACAATTCTGATATGAGGCCGCCAGGGCAAGAGTGGTCTAACCCCAAATTTAGACAATGGAGATAAATGCGATTGAAAATTTGACGTTTTTTCCCCATTTTTTTTTTTAAAACTATATGGGTTAGGGTCTTCTCTAGTGATAAACCTTGTTTGTTTGGTGAATGTCTTTAGAATAGTGTTTTGAAATATTGGGAAATATAAAGTTTAAGGATATTTTTTGATGGTTACTTATAATAGACCAATTTTGACTCCATATATTTTGATTTTTTGTCAGAGAAAAAGAAGTATTTATGGCGATATCTATGTTTCCACTTGAAAATGGTGGTTAGATTATTTTTTCTTTTATAGTAGGTCACAAATAGGTGTGGGTTAAACCAGTAACTCAATTTTTCAAAAAATGTTGGTTAGACCACTCTTGTCCTAGTGACCTCATATATGGGGTCGAATGTAGGGCAGATATCATGACATATGGGATCGAATGCAGGGCGGACACCACGATTACAAAAATACGCTCAGATTGTCCGAAATTAAGAACATGCAACTCAATAAATAAAGTAAACTTTTTATTTATTTTTAACATAAAGGAAAAATATCACAAGTTGGAGATGTCATTGGATGGGTGAAGCAAAGGGGAAGATATTTGTATGCACACGTCGGAAGAATGGATCCATCCAGACAATCATTGTGTTGCGTGGCCAACCACAAGGTAGACAACTCCCGGGAAAACCACCAAATGGATAGATCGATAGCTCGTAGTCGATTTCGTAGGAGGCCGTTCATTCTTGAGAAACAATCCACAAGGCCTGTATTAAGAAGAAGATGAAGAAGGGGGACAATTGTTTTATTTAAGGCAGGGTCACAGTAGATTGTGATTCAATGGACGATATAGTTATATTCTTCTGCTTTATTTAGGACGGCGTCCTGTTATTTCTCGGAGCCTGTTTCTGGGATGTAGATGTGTCCAACTGTCTCGCCATCTATTGGGTGGTCTTCCTAGAGGTCGGTTTCCTGTTGGTACTTTATTTGCGGCTATTTTTATCACTCTTTCCACAGGATCTCATTTTTTTTCAGAACTTGCTCTTTCCCCAAGATTCATATCGTTAAACGCCAATTTGTGTATCATCAACAACACTACATATAAATTATTTTTCTCTTGCGTAGGAGGTATTATTTGGTATTATTATAAGAGGCTTATTCTTAAGCGTATTCTCTAGGGAGCAGCGTTTTCCAAATGCTAGTCTGCAGACCAGAATTAATGAAAGGCATCATCAAAATAAGTGCACTTCAAGTTTCTCGCATCGAAACAATGGTTTTTAGCTATTAATGTTATGATTCGATTGCCTTAGAATAAAAAAGTTAAGTAACATTATAGTTACAAAATATTAACGTTGTTATTTGGAATTTCTTGTTAGAAGTTAGTGTTACTAATGAAAATTAAAAAAAAATCTTTATAGTATATATTTAGTTTAATTCCACTTCCAATTATTGCTTCAATTGGATTTGGCAGCTCGCTGCCAAATTCAGTCAAACAAGACCAGAAATGTCGAAGCCATAAATCTTAGTGGATTTAATCTAAATAAAATATATACTATAAAAAATATATATTGTTTTTTTCATTATAATATTATAGTTTATTTTACGTCGAAAGGTTGAAGCAATCATTGTTTGTATTGTAGCGGTCGCAAATCCGTAATAATGACAATGTTTTCAATTAAACAGTTAATAATTTTGAAGTGTTCCCCCTAAATCAATGGCAGCTCGCTGCCAAGTAAAACTCGCTGCCAGTCAAAGAAAATCAGAAGATGCCATTAACCTAAGTTGATTTTTTTTTTATATGTTAAAGATATTTAGGTAAATATGTATTTTTTCATTATCATTTTAAATTATAGTTTATTTTACGCCAAAAGGTTGCTACAACCATTTTTTTTTAATTATGCTCGTTCAGATCGAAATTACTAAAGTATTCATTGTAGCTGTCGCAATTCAGTAATTGTGACAATGTTTCAAATAAAACAATGAATAAATTTGAAGTGTTTTCCCCAAATCAATTAATTAAAAAAAATAGTTAATTAAATTATTTTTTTAATCTTAACAATTCCAAATCACGACCTTACGTCACTGTAAACATGACACATACTGATGTATATACAAAGCGTCTGTTTCGACAACGCTCCCTTTTGCACTTAATCTCAAACACGTGTTTACATGTGTGCTTGTTATGATCTTCATTAGAAGACAGAGACGAAATTATATCTCGGGTTGCCAGCTTGATGGTTAAAACGTCTAATACCTCAAAGTAACAATTGGCATTCCGGGCGTGCGTTATACTCATACGCTGCCCTTTTCGGCTCAAAGGGAATTAATTGGAATACTGAGTATCGCTAATTCAATCCCGCGCTGATTGAAATTGGCAAAAGCTACGGTATTAATTCGTTAGTGTGAACACCTTACCGTTGCACGGAACTCAGATGGTGAAATGAATACATTCAATGGAATCTTAATATAAATCTACGGAAACATTGCGGTACTATATTTAGACAAAAATATTCAATACCGTTTTTTTAGATGCTTGTATTTCTGAAATTCAAAATGTATGGCGGAAGAATGTGTGATAAATAAAATTAAAAAGAGTCACTAAGATGTTATGGGCATATTTAACGAATGGATTAAGGAAAAATGTTTAACAAGATAAATACAAGTTGTGTGAATGGATAAAGAAGTCGAGGAAGGTCAAGAAAGACATGGCATTAACAAATTAATCAAATACTGAAAGGCGGCCATGTTGGAAGCAGGAACAATCGACGAACGTGCGTGTTGCGGTGTGTGAATTGTAGAAGAGGCGCGAGAGTTATGACAGGATAGAACAGTTTGGCGGTCCATCTTCTCTGCCTACCCCTCCTGGGAAACGGTGTGATGGTTTATTAGTAAGTTAGTTAAAACACGAACGTCTTTGCACAATATCAAAGATTGGACTAGAATAGGGAGCGTGGAGGAGTTGTCCCAGGCGGCGCAAAGAAGATATTAAAGTGATTGCGAACATCGGGGAAACCTGATATACACATTAAAAAGAAAAAGAATATTAAAACACTTTCATTTAATTATATAACAGTTTTTACACCATTTTATTTTCGTTAAAACCAATCGGTTTCACTCCCGCCGGAGCTTCGCAAAGGCTATAAAATGAACTTTAAAGAAACACCTTTTTTTTGTTTATTTTGTTTCCCTGATAAAACTCTAGCGGGAGCGAAACTGGTTGGTTTTAATAAAAATAAAACGGTGTAAGAAATTATAAAAGCGTTTAAATATTATTTTTGATAATGCCACACCCCACATTAAGTGCTTCGTTACTTTGTGTAATGAGTTCACATTTAAATACATTTGAAAAACGATGTTTTTTTTTTTTCAAAATATAATAAATCTGTACGTTCTTATGATGCACGTAATATGTAGAGTGACACTATTAAAAGTAAGTTAAAACACTTTTGTTGTTTAGTACCAACCGGCTTTGCTCCCATCAGAACTTCGTCGGGGCAAGAAAAAAAAAAGATTTTTGGTAGAGTTTATATTGTTACACTGCCGAAGCTCCGGTGGAAGCCACACTGGTTGGTACATAAAAAAACGAGTAAAAAAATGTTAAAAAACAAATGGCTTTTTTTATTTTTAACATACGTTTGACGGATGAAGGATAACAACAATCCGAAACATGCTTGTGAAGAGTTATTATATAATATATTTTGGTTATACCTACATATTAAGTTTCTTCCGTTTTTTTTAATAAGATAAAAAGCCTGTTACTTCAATTTCTCTGTTAATTTGCAGCAAACATTTAATTTTTGTGATTGTATTAAAAAATTTACTCTCCTTGTAATAAACTTAATGCATTTCAAACTTAATCGTATTGACCAAAATATTCAAATCAAATCAAATCAAATCAGTTTATTTACTCAAAAGACATTACAAACAGCATAAATGTTTAAGGCATCTATTGAGTACAGGTAAGATATTATACACATACAACATAATACCAGGAACGCATTAGTGATGGTTCGACATTAGGAAGACAAGATACTTTCCAAAGTCAAAAGTATTTGTCCCCTGAACGTACTTTCACTAACATGAAAGAAGTCGATCTCCGAGGAGACCGCGTTCAGCAGACTAATTGGTTCTGGCGGCCGGTAGGTACAACTATCTGTGCTGTCACTGTCGGAGATATCTATCGGAGACAAAAATACCAACATCCTCCAGCACGGCCGAGATCTCGAAGTATCCCCTTATTAATCTAAAGAAATGGGTTATTAGATGTCCATCTCTTCGAAGCTATAGAAAATTAGTTCCGAGCATTCCCAAAAGAAATGCCGTGGGAAAGAGCCAAGGTTAACTACCATGTTCCCTCATGTAGAGATACCTCAGAAATTTTTTCTAAACCCTCTCCAGCATAACGGAATATCTCGCTTCGTGAGTATTCCATATCACAGAACCACTTTCGAGTCTGCTCCGAACCAATGCGTTGTATAGGACTCTGAGCACATTTGGATCCCTGAAAACTCTTCCGGTCCGGACGATGAACCCCAACATTCTCAGTGCAATGCCACAAACCCTCTCGATATGTGCTCGAAAAGTCAGCCTACTCTCATAGATGATTCTGAGATCTCTCATCCTAGATACATTTGCCAGTTGCTGGTTGTTCATTGTGTATCTATGACATACAGTTCTCAATGCTCTAGTAAAAGATAGCATAACGTTTATATAAATATTAAACGGTTTGTAAAGACCTTTTGAATACATGGTAATAGTTTATATAGAAAGTAACGTTTACGATAAGAATGAAGCACGGAATTAAGAAAAACCGAAGAAAATCTGTCTTTTTTACGTAAACCACGGAAGGAGTCGGAGAAATCTGCGTACGTGTATGACATGAAATTTGAATGTTAAGGAGAGTGAGAAGTTTCTCAAAACAGAACGGTATGGCGTTCATCATCTCAGGCCTTCTCCGAAGTGGTATTCAAGGAAGGCGTGCTGGATACTTATATTCATATTTGAAATAATAGAATCACATTCCACTGAGCGATAATGTTTTATTAGATTAGATTTATGTGGTGTCCTTTGCTGGAAGTGTATTTTATTTCATGAGAGTGATATGATCAAACGATTAAAGACCTTGATGCCATAGAATGGCGAAATTGTTATCCCCCTTAAAATCTATTAAAATGTAACTTATCTATTAAAATGTATATATTTTTTATTCTATTTTATATTTAAAAATGAACTTCTACATCATCGTTCACGAACAATTTTTTTTACAAAATTATTCTTATTTCTACAAATAATAAGATAGTTAAAAATGATAATCATATATTATTTTATTATTGTAAACCGTTATCATTTTATATCAAATTATTTTAACATTTTTTAGAAGCTTTAGTTTTAACAAAAGTCAAAACAGTTTCCATAAATTTAAAATAAAATTCTAAGTCACAAGAAAATATAAATGTTTTTATTAATTTTTTAACTAAAGCTTATAATTGTTATTTTACAACATCTTCTTTAAATCAGCTCCTTTGTTTCCAATTAAATGTTTTAATCAAAAGCAGAACAAAAGTTCTTAGAGAATGAGATCTTGGAAATTTGATACCTTTTCATTATCCTAATGGAAATCAAGCTCGGATTTGACTCTTATCCTCTCCTTGTTTTACTATGGACACCGAGATTTAAGTGGTATTACCAACTGTCTCTTGTTAAAATCTGGATTGCTTTCACTAAGCAAAAAGTCTAAGAATATTACTTTTTTTATAAATTATTATATTTGAAATTTTATGTTAAACAATAGAACTGTTGAATTTTGTAACTATGATTATCTAATCAATTGAAACACTGTTTTTTCCACTTCCATGTTTATGTTTCTCAATTTGGTAAGCATTAACACTTGGTTACTACTCAAAATAAATGTCACACTATTACTATTCAAGGGTTAATCTGACTCTTCTATATAAACACTATATTTTGTTTACGAATAGCAATATGGAAATGAAATACACTATTTATGAAAAAATATATATTTTGTAATAAAATGACACACAATTACTTATTATCTGAACAGTTTGGACACACAATTATTAAGCAAGTGTTGCAAATTTGAATTTTTTAAGAGGAACAAACGTTGTACGTTTTTGATCCTTTTTATAGGGGCAATAGGTGCAACGCTTTCTTTTAGATGCAAAATTAGAGACAGCTGGAACAGATCTTTCAGGCAGCGGTCGAGTTATTGAGCTATGGTAGGCATAACTCTATACCGACCCCGTAAATGTAGTTGGGTCTATTTACTGACTTTCCAGTGACTTCATCGTATATAATTTTACTATTTACGGCTATAGTATTAACCATGGCGTAAAATAACACCATCGGCCACCATCGAGTGGCCCTGGCATCTGAGAAGTTGGCACGTTTTTGGTCCAAGGCGTTAATCCGACCTTTGTCCAATTGTAAAATGTGATAATCTCCAGCTTATTGTGATATTTTAGGGACCACATTTCTTCTACTAATTCAATAGATGAGAACCAAATGTTGCCAGTGATATCCCGATTAGAACCCTCAACTGGAGGCATCAAGCGGAGTACAACATGAGTTGGTAAAAGATTGTCATTTTTGGTCCTAGGTCGGTCCGATGTTTACCGCAATAAACTTCTGCGTTTACCTTATAATGGGTTTTCTTATTAGTCAACATCACTATCTTCAGACCGTAACTGGCAGATTATTTTAACATATAACGCGAAAACCACATCGCCCTTTAAAATGTGCTATCGTCTCATCGACAGTCAGATTTGTTAATGTAATAATAATGTTGACAATGATTTTTCCATTCAGAGAAAATATTAAATATAGCCGCTTACTTGTTATTTTTTGCCCTGACTCTTCTAGTACTTGCATCATCACATCTCATGTAATAATATAATAATAATTAATGCCGGAAAATACTACGATAACGTTTAAATACCTTTACATATTTGGCAAAAATATAGGTAAAATTTAAATAAACAATTAGTACCAATTAGCCCGAACAACATTCTTAAAATAAAATGTATTTAAAACTAGAGAAAACGATTAAAAAAAACAATAGTTTTCATTTACTGTCACCGATGTTATTCGAGACCCTGTCACTACTGGTATGGCGCGAAATATGGAAATACGAAGGAACAATCGACGAGCGTGCATGTCACGATGTGCGAATGTAGAATAGACGCGTTAGTTATGACAGGATAGAACAATATGCCGATTCACCCTCTCTGCCTACCCCTACAAGGTAACGGCGTGATGGTTAGTTAGTTAGATAATGAAGATTATTAGAAGTTATATTTATTATTATTAACATGTAAAATTTTAACGCCATTATCTTTTTCATTATTTGAAACAAGAAATATTTTTTCTTCTCATATCAAAAACCAAATTTACGGTGAAATGCATCTTCACAGTTGCACAAAACATAACTTAGACTTTCACAACTTCAACCTGGCACTTTAAATTCTCAACTGCAATGGCAAGCAGCTTGTAAGGTGTGAAAATTCTCCGCGATTTTGCATGAAAGAGCCTTTCAAACCTTTGCAAGAGAAATTTTCGGGTCTTTCAGTCTTCCCAGACACCCCGGCATCTTTGTTGATTGCTGATGATATCTCTAGTCGGAGGTTAGAAACCTTTTCTCCCTGGCTCCTTTGTGCTCGAATAGGATGTTCCGCGAACGAGATAAACATAAAGACGAAACAACGGCATGACAATACTTTTGTTTCGCGTTTCTTTATTTAAGTTTAACGAAGCCCCGCTAAAAATTAAATCTGAAAGGAAAGTTTATACACGTGTTGAAGTGCCGTTGTTTGCGTTTTTTTATGCTTTCATAGTTATTTGTATTTTTATTTATTATTCGCCTTTACTTTGTGTTTTGGATTCATATTTGAATAAATATAACTACACATTGTATATTTGTGAAATGTATACTTATATCTGTATACGAATCCTGGATTTTCACCTATGGGTGGTTAATTCAAATTTTTAATTGTATCTCAATAGAGACGAAGACGCAAACTGGAAACTGAATATGGATGATCAAGGTGTTTACAGGACTTATGACCTGTCATTGGTTGGGTTAAGCGCACGCTTTATGTAATTACAACATTCCCCATTCCACCATTGTACTTTCACAACACTTTTCACAGACATGTTTCGGTTGTGACTCAACATTTTTCGATGTACAAATTTTAGCAATAAAATGAAACAGAGTTTTCACATATATCGGTACTTAAAAGGTGGAGTTATGTATTAATTTGGAGGTGCATAATTAAGATTGAGAAGAGGGGAGGGATAACATGGACATTTCAAACATTCCATATTCGAAAATTCGAAGTTTATTTATACGAGTATTTATTCAAATTTGAAATTTTTTAAACCATTATTTAAACGTTTTCTGCAAACTTTGTTTTAACCATTCGATATTTGAAAAGGAAGAATGTAGGAAAAATTATGATATAAGTGCAAACGGTGAGAAGTTGGAGCAAGTTACCGAATTAGTTCATCTGGGAAGCATGTTTACAAGATACAAAAACATCGAAATAAGGGTTGGTGCGGGAAACAAAATAAATGTTGCTCTCAAAGACATTACTACAATTAGAAATTTTTCCACTGAAGAAAATATGGCAGTACATAATGGAGTTTTAGTGCCAACCCTTATGTGTGGAAGTGAAGGGTTTATCTAATCTAAGTAGAATTAATGCCGTAGAAATGAGATCACTGAAAATATTGTGCAGAAAAACGATATTTGATAGAATACCGAACGACGAATAAGGAAGAAATATAAGGCAGATAATTGCATCATAAGTTAAAGTAAAATGGATCCCTGGAAGGTTTGGAAAAATGAAACGAATGGATGAGAGAAGAATGGTTTACAATTTGTATGCAAGCAGTGTGAATAAAAAGAGAAGCAGTTGAAGGCCAAGGAAAGCATGGCATGACCAAATTATTCGAATATTTATACGTCTTAAACTAGTACCTATGTTAGATAAATGCTATGAAATACTAAAAAAATGAGAAAGATCGAGAAAAATAAATAAATTATCGAGAAATCGACGTGCGTGCATTACACGTGTAAGAATATTAAGGAAACGAGAAATGTATGTCGGGAAAGAAAAGTGTGGCAGTCTTTTTTTCTATGACCCCTTTGGGGAGACGGCTTAATAGTAAGTTAGTTAGAAAACGTATTTTTTCTAGATGGTTTAATATTAGGTCCTTACATATGAAATTGGCGTTTTGTATGGGAGGAACATAAAGTTGATTTTTTTTTAATATTATATATTTATTTAATCAAAGTATGTACCATTGCTATCTATGCACTTTTGCCATCTCATAGGTAGTTCATCGATCCCTTTACTAAAAAAAATATTCGGACGGGAATCAATAAAATCTTTGAAGTCGGTTTGGACTGCCCCATCGGAGTTGAATTTATTCCCTCGCAAGAAGTTATCCAAATTTCGAAAAAAATAGTAATCTGTTGGGTCAAGGTCCGGAGAGTACGGTGGATGTCTTAGACATTCCAATTGAAGCTCTTTTAATTTGGTAGCCGTCTGTTGTGCAGTGTGTGGTCTAGCGATTATCATACAGGATCCACTTTTCATCACAGGTAATGATTCGATTCAAAATCCCTTCATTATTGTGCCGGTTGAGTAATGCGACGCAGCAGTCAACGCGCGTTTGTTGATTTGCTTCACTCAATTCGTGAGGTACCCACCTTTCAAGCTTTTTCACCTTCCCAAGTGAAAAAGCTCCCTTTGCTTCAAGTGGATTAAAACAGTTTTATCACTAACACCGCAGCCTGCAGCTAACTCGGACGTGGTTTGCGATGGATCCGCTTCCACAATAGCCTTCAATTCTTCATTATCAACTTTGGTCTCCGGCCGTCCACGAGGCTTGTTCTGCAGGTCGAAATTTCCAGAACGAAAACGTTGGAACCAAAAACACACTGTGCGGCACCGTCACCATACACATCATTAATCCTTCGAGCCGTTTCTGCAGCACTGGTGCCACGGTGGAACTCGTACTCGTAAATAACGCGATATTTCAAGTTTTCCATTTTGTAAACTGAGTGACGCAAAGAAAAAAAACAATTGAGGAAAAAACAAATGAATTATAATTTTCAAAACACAAATACTTGAGTAAATAGCTGTATAAATTTGAATTTGGAATTCCTAACCAAAGAGAAGATATTTGAGATCAAAGTTTCCAGTACGGCAAAACGTCAATTTAATATGTAAGGACCTAATATATGTTTTGTAAATAACATGTTTTGCCTGCCTAAGGCATTATCGAACGTTGAGATTTAATTATACCTTAGACATGGGAAATATGTCATTGACATAAAATGTATTAAAACTTCTAGAAAACAGACATTTTCCGTCGTATGACTTATTTAATACGGAGTTTTACATCATTGGTCAAGAAATAATGATTTGAATAAATGTGGTATAAACGAGATATCTTGAATATTGATCTGAGATGAATGTATGTTAGATCTTTATATTAGTGTCAAATTCAGATATAATACGAGTATATGAGTGCAGTGTAGTAAGAATTATAAAAGTTTTACTAAAATGATTTGCGCACATGGAAAGAATTGAAAATAAATTATTCATAAACAATATAAATAGAGGAAAGCCAAATAAACTGTGGACCGATTAATTTTAAAAAGGCTTAATGCTTACCTCTAGTCTCAATAGATGGCGCTAGTGTAGATTGAACCAAAATTTGTGAAATATTTCTCAACATGGTAGCATATATACAACTTTCAAATAATTGTCAGATGTGGTGTTCGTAGAAGGGCGGAATGGGGATGTTGTATCATATAAAATGATCGCATAACCCAACCAATGACAGGTCATAAGTCCTGTAAACGCTTCGACCACCATATTCTGTTTCCAAATAATTTACATCTTCGTCTCTATTGAGATACAATTAATTCTTTAAAATGTAAATGTCCGTCACATGAATAATTAGAAAAATCGACATTCGTGCATTACATATATTATGAATGTTGAGGACTAGTAGAATAATGTCAGGTAAAAATTATATTTTTAGTCCAATATTTTTTTGTCAACCCATCTTATAAACGGCGAGATGCTTAGTTTGTTAGCCGGTTTACAAAGAAAACTTAACTCATTAGAAAGATTCAACATCACTGAACTGTCACGATTCGTTATGAGATTTTACACGAAAGAAAATTAACGTCCGTGGTCCATCCAATTGTACGCCAAGTTTTCGTTTACTCTTTCTTTCATTCCTGAAGAAAACGGGGGCAAGCTTTCAGTGGTAGTTTTCAGGAAATAGTGACAAAGTTTCGTCTTTTTCCATTTGCTTTAGGTCGGCCACACACCAAACAAGACGTTAGCCAAAGAACAAAACTTATTTCAAGATTTTTAAACACAGTTGTATAAGGCTTCCTTGCATTTAAGTAAAGATTGCAAAAATAATATGTTAGGGAAACTTAGTTTGAAATGTTCTTACACGACGAAATAGTTTTTTTTACTTTTACAAATAATTGATAATGTAACAAATAATACTATTTTGTTTTTATTGTTTTAATTCATTTATTTTATCTGATGTGTGATTTTTTATTTATCTACTTCTATTACATAATTTTACTTGATTTATGTAACTATCTAACTAACTATTACGCCTTCTCCCCTGTGTTGTCCTGACATACTTCTCTCGCTTCCTCTACATTCATACATTTTGTCAGGCACGCACGTCGATTTCTTCGACTCCTCACGTGACCGATATTTAATATTTGATTGATTTGATCGTGCCATGTTTTCCTCGGTCTTACTCTATTTCTAGCTCGTTGGTCGTTTACGTACACCTTCTTCACCATTCTGTCTTCACTCATTCTTTCCATGTGTCCAAACCATCTTAACGACCCTTTCATTATTTAGTTCACTTCCACTTCCATACATAAGGGTCGGGACTAAAACTCCATTGTGCACTGCCATCTTTGCTTCAGTCGATATATTTCTATTTGCGGTAATGACAACGAAACACAAAAAACAAGATGTTTAAATAACTAACTTATTTACTAAGATTCACTATTCTATCCTGACATATGCGTGACATGCACGCTCGTCGATTGTTCCTTCTTCGAACATGGCCGCATTTCAGTAATTGATTGATTTGGTCCTGCCATGTCTTCTTCGACTTCTTTTTCCATTCACACTACTTTTATATATCTTTTTAACTATTCTTACCTCATCTATTCGTTCAAATGTCCGAACCATCTTAGTGACCCTTTCTTAATTTTCTTTAGGACATATACATCCGCCTTACATTCCAAATTTTATTTTTAGTTACCTCATTCCTAGGGCATTTTTCCTACTTTCATCCTTCTTCTGCCAACTCCGAGCTTCACTTCCATTTTTTTTGTTTCCACTTTTATAATTAATAATATGGTGATATAATAAGTTTTGATAGTTAAAACCCGAAATTATAACAAAAAGGTATTTTTTGTTTAAATTCTACGACTCGCATATTTGTGTGTGGTTTAAGGACGATCTTATCAAAAGAAACGTTCAAAATGAATCGTTGTTAGGTGTATGTAAAGTTCGTATTATGTGTAATCGGCTTAAGCAGTTTTATTTATGCCCACTGCCTGAAAGGAAGTGAGATGACAGATGGCTATTTTATGTCAGCCCGAATTTCCTCAAAGGGCAGAATGCGGGACCAATGTGCTCGATCAAACGGCGATACCTTGATCATTTTTCTATTGATTTTGTCTTACGAAATAAGTTTCTTATATTTTAGTATATAAACATACTTCATCTTTACATCATGTTTTTAGAAATGTATATTAAATAACACAAAAATATGTTTTCTTCTATATTCCCCATACTTTGTGTTATAATTGCTTTATTTCTCTTTTTCTTTTTTTTTCACTTTGTTTATACAACACTTACATAAAGAAAATTTAAATGACATAGACATATTTCTGACAACCAGTTCTTCTTCAGTGATACATATTACAATATAAAGACACTTACAGATTTAAAATATTATAAAATTGTTAACATGATCTGATAGATGTTATAAAGATTTTTTTTGGAACATTTATGATTTTGTTATAACAAATATTATGATTCAATTTAAAATTTTAAATAATAATTTTAAGTTCTTATTGGGGTTCAGGTAATTACTTACAACAAAGGAAATAAATAAAAAATTTGACTTGACGTTCAATTTATTTGAATATTTAAAATATTTTCTTTATTTTTACTTTAAAATATTTTCTTTATTCAGGTGTAAAAATATAACAAAAACTAAACAATGAAGGGCTAATAAAAAACGTATTTAAAATTCGATAGAATAATTCAAATTTAAAAATTAACCTGGGCTATTTGTTATAAAATAAAACTAAGTTGACCATTTTTTTAAGAATTGAAACACCGTTATTCCACTTTTCAATTAAAGCAGTGTTTTTTCGCTTTGTGGATTTTCCATTTTATTATGAATAAATTCATAAAAAAAATCGTCATTATGGAATTTCACAGTGTTACGCCATTTATCTAAAAAAAACATGTTTTTAAGAACTTCCTACTACTTCCACTTTTGTCTTGTATTATATTTGTTTATTTCGAAAGCAACCAGTTTCGCCAGGTTCGCTGGTACCGACAAACTGGTCAGACCATATTCTGATATATTTTTTATTTATTTTAAAGAACCTGTTTTCTAAAAGTTTAACGAAATTAATGACTTTTTTACTTTGTTTATTAAGGAATAATTTTGAACATGTAAAAATGTTTATCGTTTCTTGAACAATGATGTAAAACTCAATATTAAATAATTAATAAGAATGATAACTTCTGTTTTCTAGAAGTCTTATTATATTTCGTTTGACTGACATGTTTCGCCTGTTTAAATCGTAGTGAAAAATCAATCGCGGTGCTATTTATATTTATACACTATATAGCTAAAGGAGAGGAATACGGTCATTAAGTTAATTGACGTGTCCCAATACATGGAAAACAATTAAGGGATAAACCTCAAAATACAATAAGGTTTTTCCTGGAACTACAATATTAAAATTTATGAATACATTATTTTCATAGTTTAAAATTAAATTAAGAATGTTAAAAAAATATATAATAATGAATGGGGTATTTATATATGATTACCTTTCCTAGAATCTTCAAGTTTTAATCTAATTGTAATTATGAAAAAAATATCAAAACTATGACATTCGACTGGTAAGGGAGAGAAGTCTACCCCTGAATAAGCCGGACTATTAAGTTAGGGTGATGGATAGAGATGGATTAAGGCAACCTATATATAATGCCCAGACCCACCCCTGGCAATGACGTTTATGATCACAAACGCTATGATGATGATAATGAAGATGAATGTTAATGGATTGCTGCAAAAGAGATGATTCAAATATCTCATTCAAACAACGATGATGGATATTGGTCTATCGCAATGACAATAACATTAACATTTTGAATATTAAATAAACGAGAATTAAATAAAGAGTAAATTAAATTTTAAAAAACTCAAGCACTATCCAATTGCTTACTATCAAAAGCTTACAAATAAATACACATGTTGGGTGTCAGTCTCAGAATGAGCTCAGGTGGTCACCTAGAATCCTAAAGTGGAAGCCTTGGGACAACAGTAGAGGCATAGGAAAATCACAAAAAGGTGGACGGATGGTATTATTCAACTTGCGAGTCATAAATGGCAACAGATAGGCCAAGATAGAAAATGTTGGAAGAGTTTAGAAGAGACCTTTATCCATCAGTGGAGTGAAATGGGCTGAAAAGAATAATAATAATAATAATTCAGTTTTTTCCAAGTACAACATTTTAGTTTTTAAGTCTGTGGTAGTATAGTAGAGTTATATTATTATTTAATATATTAATTATCCATTTTATACCATAAACAATTATTAAGTAAATAAAAAAAAAACCTATATAAAAAAATGGCATCAAAAGTTTTAAAAAATATATAAACTGTAAAATATTGTACGTATTAACTTATTATAAACGAAATTATTGACTTTAAGGTGAACTGAAAAGTTATGAAAAAATGCATGAAAATACCAGGATGGTGGCCATACTAAAAAAAGTTCTCACACGTTATGGCCTCAATGCGAACAAAAGCAAATTAATTAAAGCGTGCGGAGTCCGAAAATGTAAATTTTAGATCCAATATTCAAATTAGTGCCGTACCTACCGTGTACCGGGGTTGGGTCACTTCTGGTTCTCACTTCGCCTTTTTGACTCTTAATATCAAGCAAAATATATTAATGAAATTTGCATTATTTTTAAAATTATATTCTCTGATATTTTCCACACAGAAACACTATGCCTTAAAAATAATCCATTATTTAAATATTTATTTGTTTATTTTGAAAATCCATTTTTCTAATTCGAGGTTACAATACACTTGAGATACAGATTAAAAGTTTTATACAAGTAAAAAATAATCCTTATGATTTTATTAGTTAATATTGTGTTTCTTGAATAATTAAATAAAACTGCATAATAAATAATAAATACGAATGAAAGCGTCAGTTTTCTAGATATTTTATAATATTTTATGGGAATGGCATTTTCACCTTTATAAGGAATTATCAAATATAGCGAAAATCAGGAACGTTTTTTTAATACTTTAGTCGATGAATCAGAATATGGTGGTAATTGAAGTGACTTAATTTATTGTTAAAATAATTAAAGGGTAAAACCTTAAAATATAATACTGGAAACTATGATCTGAAACTAAATGAGTAATTGTGTGACTACGTATGTATACAATCCTTAAATATATATCGTATCTGTATGTAAAAAAAAAATACAATACAGAATCAAGAGTTCAGAGAATTTAAATTCATATCGGAACTATTATATAATTAGAAGTGAGAGCGGGTACATGTTATTGTTTGTACTTTAACAGTTTGTTCAATCAATAAAATTAGTTTATAAGTGTTAGAGTTTTTAATTTGTTAGTTATTCCCATAAAATATATAAAAATTTCTAAAAACAAACGTTTTCATTTGAACGAATTATACCTGTAAAGGATGAATGTAAGATAAATTTCGTAGAAATGAGGTCACTAAGATAAATTTCGTAGAAATGAGATCACTAAGAAGAATGTGCGGAAAAAACAATGTATGCTAGAATATCTAATAATGAAGTAAGAAAGGAATGTGGGGCGGATGAATGCGTGATAAACAAAATTAAAAAAGGGTCACTCAGATGGTTTTGACATATGATGATGAAAGAAAGGTTAAAAAGATGTATACAAATAGTATGAATCGATAAAGAAGTCGAGGAAGGCCAAGGAAGACAGATGAAATGAAGATGTATACAAGTAGTATGAATCGATAGAGAAGTCGAGGAAGGCCAAGGAAGACATGGCATGGCATATTCGAAGTAGAAACAATCGACGGGCATGCATGTCACGATGTGTGAATGTAGACGAGGCGCGAGAATTATGTCAGGATAAAACAATGCGGCGATCCATGCTCTCTGCCTTCTACTACGGCGAAATGGCGTGGTGCTTAGTTTGTTGTTTATCATGGATTTTACATCATTGTTCAAGATACAATAAATTTGATGTTTCGAAATACGGTCTTAAATAAAATTGTCTCCGACAAAAAATTTTAAATTCCGAAAAGGTATGAATCTAACTCATAAAAGCCTGGTGCAGCGTGAGCCAGTAATATTGTTCGGTTGTTCAAATTCGCAGAATAATATTTTTGGCCCGGATCCAAATAATGGAGTGGCGTTCCCACAAATGGCCTATCTGGTCAAAACCTCGAACGGCAACATCACAAATCACGGAGGGTTTTTTTATACGGCGCCTTTAAATTTATATTTTACAAGTGCATCGCGGTAGAATAGCGTTACTACCGGGGAGGTTCAAAAGATTTATTATTATGATATAAAAAGAAACGAGAAATTCAGTCTTTTGCAACATCTTAAAAAATCTTGGTAATAAATAAAGCAATCCTTTTTCTCTCCTCAGTCGTATTTCTTGGGATTGAGAGTCGTATCCATCGTGTAAACCATTGACCATGGCACGCAATGCGCTCCTGTCACCCGCTAGTCTCCAGGCTGCAGCTAATGAGATACCAGTCGAGTCCCTGCTTTGATCGGACTAGCGGTTTGGTAGTCTTCTTTGTGATCGCTTTCCCTCCACTTCGCCCATGATGATGAACTTTTCACAGTTGTCCTGATCTCTCTGAGCTATGTACCAAAATACTTTAATACTCTCTTAGAGTCTCGATAAAATAAAGCACTTGTAAAATATTTAATAAGAATGAAAACGTCTGTTTTCTAAAAGTTTTTGTATTTAATGAGAATGACGTGTTTTGTCTTTCTAAGGCATTATCTATTGTATGGAAGCAAATGCGAAGACCATAAATATTGCCTTAGAAAGGAAAAATTTGTCATTCCCATTAATTATAATAAAACTTATGGAAAACATACGTGTTCATTAGTATTATTTATTTAATATGGAGTTTTAAATAATTTTCAAGAAAAAGTATTTTTTTCTAAATCTTACATTTTTCACATCGGACTGCAGAAGTCTTTCCCTAGTTTATTGTTTAACTAACCATCACGCCGTGTCTCTGAAGGGGTAGACAAAAAGAATGGACTGCCACACTTTTATTTCCTGGCATATTTTTCTCGCTTCTTCAACATTTATACATCGTTTCAAGTACGCGCGTCGACGCGTTCGACATTCAGTATTTGATTTATTTGAACGTGCCACGTTTCCTCGGTCTTCTTATATTTCTAATTCCATTTACATCGTTAACATATATTTATTTTTACCATAATAATATGAACTTAACATAAAAATTTTACTGATAATAATTTACAATATTTTATGTTAATTATTGTTACATCGAGGTTGGTTCCTTCGTCAGATGTGGATGAAATGGACAAATAAATGTTGTGAAAATACATATATTTTTTTAAATATAAAGTCGCATTTAAAATGTGAATTCAAAACACAAAGTGATGGCGATTATTGAAAAAAAATATTGTATAATAACACCATTTATTTTTGGTTTGTAACACCACTTACCTGTTTCACCTCATGAGAATCTTCTGCAGGGAATAAAACTAAACCATTTATCGTTCTCGTGATGTTTTCAATGAGTCTTGTATACATTGTGTAAATGACATGTTACGCCTCGCCATACTCATAATTTAGCGAGAATCAATGTGTAGTTATTTATAAACCCGAACCAAAAGAGCTAATTGAGTTACTTGAGATAATTCATGTGGATTATTATAATACATTGTTAACAGTCATTAAACGGTAAGAGAGATAAAACAGTTTGCGTAGGTTTGAAAATAAGTCTTTTGTGATTATTTACATACGCAATTTTTACATCGTTAAAAATACTAAATTATACATGTAATTATCTGAGATTATAAAAATCAGAAGGGTGATTTGGGTAGATTCAGAAAAAATGTGTTTTTCAAAAAAGTTTTTTTTAACTAACTAACTAACTTACCATCACGCCGTCTCCCCGGAGGGGTAGGCAGAAATAATGGAACGCCACACTGTTCTGTCCTGACATACGTCTCTCGCTTTCTCTACATTCATACATCTTGTCATGCACGCACGTCGATTTTTCCGACTCCTCACGTGACCGACATTCAATATTTGATTGATTTGATCGTGCCACGTTTTCCTCGGCCTTCCTCTATTTCTAGCTCCGTTCACGCCGTTTACATATACCTTCTTTACCATTCTGTCTTCACTCATTCTTTCCATGTGTCCAAACCATCTTAATGACCCTTTCCTTATTTTGTTCATAACACTTTCATTCGCACCACATTCACTTCTTATACTTGCATTTGTCACTCTATCATATACAGATTAGCCACACATTCGTCTTAGAAATCTCATTTCTACTGCATTTATTCTACTTTCATCATTCTTTTGCTAGTTTCATGCTTCACTTCCATACATAAGGGTCGGCACAAGAACACCATTGTGCACTGCCATTTTAGCTTTTTTGGATAGGCTTTTGTTTGCGATGACAACTTTAAGTGCACAATTTATTCTGTTGCCTGCCCCAACCCTTCTTTCAATATCCTTCTCCACCCTCCCATCCTTTGTAAACATACTTCCTAAATAAACAAATTCATCCACTTGTTCCAGATTTTCACAGTTTAAACTAATGTTGTAGACTGTCATGCTTCCTTCTATTTCGAAAATCATAACCTTAGACTTATTCACATTCATCATCAAATCGTATCGCTTGCATACCTCATACATACTAGACACCAGGGCTTGCAGTTCATGCTCGTTGTCTGCAAGTAGCACAGCGTCGTCCGCATACAACAAACAGCTTACTGACACACCTTCCATTTTTGCACCTGCTTCCAACCCTTTCAGCTCTTTCATACACTTGTCCATATATAGATTAAACAACCATGGAGATTTACACACCCCTGTTTGACACCTTTATTGATATCAAACCAGGCTGTAAGATCCCCATTTACTCTGACACTAGCAGTGCTTTCTGTGTACAGCGATGTAATTGCCGTGATCAGTTTTGCGTTTATTCCATATTCCGACAATATTTCCCACAGTTTACCTCTATCTACGCGATCATATGCTTTTTGCAAATCGACAAACGCACAGAAGAGTTTACGGTTTTTGGCCATAAACTTCTCTGTCACTGTACGAAGTGCAAAAATTTGATCCGTGCATCCTCTGCCATTCATAAAAGCGCCTTGCACATCCCAAACTCTATCACTCGTCGTCTTTCTTACTCTTTCTATTAATATTCTGCCATAGATTTTACCAACAACACTCAAAATACTAATAGCTCTGTAGTTTCCACATTCCATATGGGATCCTTTTCCTTTGTACAGAGGCAAGATAACTGCTCTCCTCCAGTCGAGTGGGGTATATCCCTCCTATATATATATATATATATATATATATATATATATATATATATATATATATATATATATATATATATATATATATATATATATATATATATATATATATATATATATATATATATATATATATATATATATATATATATATATATATATATATATATATATATATATATATATATGTATATATATATATATATATATAAATTTTTATTTTTTATTTCAGTGATGAAGTTTTGCTTGGAACGTAACTGGTTAGAAGTATAAAAAAATTATTGAAAAAGGTTTTTAAATAAAATATAATAAAATAGGGTGACGCAAATGTTGGCACCCAATGTTCTTTGACTGTAATGTTTTGTTAAGTGATGGAAAATGCCATAAATCGGGCCCGTATGTACTTCAATTCTGGCGGCGGCCACTTGGCCGATATCATTTTTTCATTTTAATGAAAAAAATTAAGATATCAGATAAACACAATCCAAAAGCAGAACAAAAATATTTCATTCATTTAAAAAATTACAGCCAAAGAACATCGGGTGACAACATTTGCGTCACCCTATATAAGTGATTAATTTTATGTCTAAAAATGTGTGTATAACTATAATACAATTTTTATTTCTTTATAATAAGTATTAAACTTGATTTGAAAAAAATTCTCGTGTTAATATTACGATGTATTATTTTAATTAAAACATATTTTTTTCCGCTTTCAGCTTATTTTTCTCTAAGAGATTCCAAAATATTAAAATGAACATCGTTTTCGCGCTTACGAAGGTATAATTGCTGTAAGACAAATAGTAAAAAAAAACTTTAATTATTATTGAACTGGTATATCATAGTGTTAAGGCCTTATTTTGATCAAAAAAATCTTAAGATTCATCGTAATGGGGAAAACATTTGTACAATAACCTTTATTTTTCAGATAGAGATTATGAGTATTTTTTAGAAGAGTTATACGTTTTATAAAGTTTGGCACATTTTTTTTACCTTATCAAAATCAGAAGGTTTTTGCTTTTGCTTTTGCTTTATTATTGCTTTATTTATTAAGGGTAACATACAGCGATATCAATAACATATATATATATAATAAAACATTTAGAATAATTAAAATAAAGCAAATTACATGCTACCACAAATATAAAATAATGGTTAACAATTAACAAATGATAGTGTGAAACGAGATTTAAGTTTAACTAAGACAGAATAATATATACATAATTATTGAGAGTTAAAATACTTATAGTACTATAAATAAAAAAATAAATTAAGGTAAAGAAGAAGGTTTATAAATAAAGCGATACGTGACCCTTTTTTAACTAAACTTCATACATGTTTTATTATCGTGTTTTTTTTATAAAATAACCTAACACAATAATAACTTATAATATTGTTTAAGTTATGACTTATATTTGTATGTTTTTTCTGCTTTAATAAATGTTATATTAAAAGAAAAGTTTTCCTTACTGAAATTCGCAAACTCTTATATTTTTTGCCATCTTTCAGATACAGAAAGTAATTTTGAGCTAATCTTCCATAAGAATCGGATAAAGGTTATAACTTGTTTGGATATAATATAATATTTACCGAGGAAATAAGGAGCCTTGAAGGACGCAAGAGGTAAATACAAACCAAAGAATCCGTCCGTCCTCGATTGAAAATCCTCAAAGGGTCCGATTCAAAGTAGCTCAAAGTTGGCAGCTCTACACTGCGGTTCAGTGTGGCCACTATCTTTGTGTCAAAAGTTTCGTTTCAATTACGTAAAGAGACTTTCGTGTACATATGCACAAGTAAATATGTTTTCTTCATTGAATAAGCTTTACATAGCCAACCGTGTTTTCTGATAAAAAAAAAATTCTAAATCCAATTTTTAGATTATGAAAATCATGATTGTAATAAAAATATCATTAAATTTCCGTTTAAATATTTTTTGTTTTATTTTGGCCATACATGTATAGATATATTTTTTTAGATCTTGGGTAAATCCGTTTAACTAGTCTTTCTCGAACGACGCGACGATTTCAAAGATCGTTGCAGTCTCCATCTTCACAAGTTAAATGGATATCCCAAGATACCAAAAACAAAGTGCTTACCATTATTACCACCACCACATTACCCTGAAGATGGAGACTGCAACGATCTCTGAAACGTCGGTCGAGAAGGAGAAATCACACGATGTTACCCAAAATCTCACAAAACATACTCGCATAGTGCTTGCAACCGTTAAAATCTAACCAGATGATTTTTTTCAGAGTAAACAATATTATTTCTCAATGTTAAAAAAATGGTTGGAAAACAAATATATGATGTAATAAATGATGATGGTATATGATAAACGTATTTGTTATACCTATTAATAAACCACAAAATTCCTTTTCACAAAGGATAAAGTATTTTATCTTAAATCTTGTATTACAAGTAATCCACAACCTACCGATTGTAATCTTCTGCTGACTCTAATTTGACTCCTGATCTTTTCTACTGGTATAATTACAGCCTGAATCGATGAGATTTTTGGAACCCTAAATACATATCCAAGTAATAAAAAATTCTTGGCTATACGAAACGGAAGCATTTATTAAGCAGGGATTGCCCATTCGATGATTACAAATAGAATTTCCAGATATAAAATTTTTATATGTCCATATTGAGGTTGTTTAAAAATGTTTTAAATTTTTATGAATTGTACATGAACCAAGACTTTGCTCTGAATAAAGCACTTATCATTGGTAGCATTTTACCATCCTTTTCTCTTTTTTTGACTATGACAAGAGTTGTTTTTCGAGTTGTTACGAACCATCATCAGCTTTCAAAAAATATATATAATTTTGTATTGGTGTCACAGTTGGTAGAATTGTATTTCTAGGATCTCCTGTATGTTGATGTCTTGTATATTATTTGCGATTAACGATTTGGAGATTGTTATTATGTTGACTCGCAAATACCTAGAAAATTGAGTCTGTAATGATCATTGAAACGTCTGTCGAAGAGGATACCAAATGGACATATCAACGTGTGATGGTATTGAACCGTTGTAGATACGTAAATTCAGATGTACGAAAATAAATTCAAATGACTAGAAAATATAACACCTAACCAAGTGGGGATGGCTTTAGGGGTGCGGAAAGCAGAGGGGACGCAGGGGGCGAGGGAGGGGTGAGTTTTAACCGACGGGGTCGTGGGGCAAGGTGGCCGAGGGATCGAGGCAGTTGACTTTTTTAGTTCTGACCTAACGGAGGGTAGTCGCATTTAGTATTGAATCGGTTTGTGTCTTTTGTTCTGATTATCACGAACTTCAATTTTATTTTGTGTATACAATTAAAGTGGTACGAGGGTGATGGCCAGGTTCATGGGTTTGAATCCCCAGGTCCACTGATTAAGGGTTGGGAAGTAGATCGTCTGGTCATCAGACGATTCTGCTGTGGAGCCGTGGAGAAAAATCACCAGATTGACGAAAGATCTGGGTCAACGCGATACTAACAATTTTATATCGCAGTTCCCACAATTCCTTATCTACTTAATATATTATATTTTGACACTGAATTGCTATATAATTTGTACCTTTCAGGAAACTATTCTTCATTGCATTATTATTTCATTACGCTCGGATTTAAACGACTGTACGAATTTTATTTCAGGCTCGCTCCATTTTCATATTATTTGTCAACATTCATTTCAGGGCTACCACATTTTCTAGAAATAATATTTTGAATTTGTATTTTGTAAACGTAGAGATATTTCAGGTTGTTTTGTTTAGCTGTTCCTAGAAAATATTGAGTGACATATAGTTTGATTACACGTGGGTTTGTCAGGAATGCTTAGAATACTCGGAAGGGTTAGGGACGATTAGCTTTAGAATGAAATTATCAGTATTCGCCAAATAAAAGGGCTTGGTTTACATCGGTCATAACGAAGAGTCATACGGTATTATTTCTAGACGATCACGAAGGCCAACTCACGTAAGGTAAAACACCTGTAAGCTCCGTACAGGACGGATGAGGGTAGGGTTCCTTGGGAGTAGCGCAATTCATCTCATTGGTGCCAAGGTGCCCAGAAAGAACTACCATAGAAGTTGATGATGACTTGAAAGGTTGGGAGTAGCTCGATTCACCACATTGGTGACGTGACGCGGGAGAGGACTGGATGAGGAGAGGAATCCTCCACACCAGGTCCTAGTGGATAGGGCAATTCATCTCGGTTGATGCTGCCGTGACCAGGAAGGATAGGAGGGATTCTGCTTAGGTTCCTCACGGACCAGGGCAATTCATCACTTTGGCGCCGTGTCCAGGACGGTTCATCACATTTTGGTGCCGTGACCAGGATGGGAACATCACAGTGATGATGAACAGGAAGGGTGAAGGCAGGGTTCCGACTGGTGTTCAGGGCATTTCATCACAAACGTTACCAAATACTTAGGATTACTGATTGACTCTCGATTGAAATGGACTCACCATACAGATCGCGTTAAGAAAAAAATTGCACCTATAACTGTAATAATATTCAAACTGCGAATCTTAGTATTCACACCTCTGCTTCGTTCTATTAACTTCTCCATGATATACTCGCACATTTCTTATCTTGTAAGTATCTTGGGGTTTTCCACTAAAAAGAAGACTTCTGAAATTTGAATATTCCAAAACAAGGCTATTAGAAGCATTTTGAATCTACTATGGCATACTCATATTAAAGACCTGTACTCCCAGACCAATATAACTCCCTTTAAGATTCTTTCAAAACTGAAAATTACGTGTACTATTCTAGATATAATCCAAACAGCAACACATTCTAACATTAAACCTACGATTGATACAGATATTCACAAACATGACACACGATCACAAAACAATAAACATACCTTTATCCCCAGTGTACTCCACTAGATTCGGTATTGGATCACTCCAATACATAACCTTCTCTCAATTCAACTTGTTATCAAATGATCTGAAAAAAACACTCCTAAGAAAACTCAATCCCATGAACTAAAAAAGCATTTAAATGATCTGCAAAAAAAAAACACTCATAAGGAAACTTAATCCCATGAACAAAAAAAGCATTTCTTCCAACTGTTCCTTGAATGATTATTTCATTTATTACCTAAAGTATATGCAGAATATAATTATCTTTTTTTTTATTATACGCTCGTAATGTTAAACTATATATACATTTGTTTAGAATTGATGAAAATCTGTTAGTTGGTCGATAATTCTGCATATATTTTTCTGATCTAGATCTTTATGTATTGGGTTTGGTTACCCCTGGTATCCATCCTATCCCAAGGGATGAGATGGACACTGAGGGTAGCTATACAAGATGGTATGATCGCTTAGGATTTTCTGCTATTACTAAATGTTCCATTGTCATTTTTGTTGGAGTACCAAAGCAACAAAAATGAATTTTCTCTCCTGCAAAGTTGTATTTTTGTTCTATATATTGATGATAAAAGATGATGTGTAAACTTTAGTTTAAGTCTGTGTTTTTTATGTATCTGTTTTTTTGTGTAATTTAGTAAATTATGTAAGATGTTTTAGTTTCTAAGTATGTGTTTTGATATTCCCTGAATGATTTTGTAATATTTGTAATAAGTTTTATTTTTATTTCCTAAATGTTTATATAATTTTGTAAACTTTGTAATATATATGCTTAATATATGCTTAACTTAATATATATTAATGTATATATAATGCTTCCCAATCTTAATAGATGACGCTAGTGTAGAGTGAACTAAAAAATGGGAAGATAGGCGCAACATTCTAGCATTCTCGTATATACAAATTTGTCAGACGTTGGGCCGAATGGGAAATGTTGTTAAACATAAAGCGATCGCTCAACCCAACCAATGACTGGTCTTAAGTCCTGTAAGCACCTCGACCACCATAATCTGTTCCCAGAAAATAATTAACATCTTCGTCTCTATTGAGATGCAATTAATCCTTATAAAAAAATAATTTATCCCCAATGGGTAAAATCCAATATTTGTCTACAAGAATTTGTACACATTCAAAAATGTTTGTAATATATTTGTCTAAGTTCTATGTCTGTGTTCTGATATTGAACTGAAAATCAATGAGGTATCGATGCCGACCACCGATGCGAGAGAATGATAATTTTACGCGACTGACGTTTTACCTCGCTTGTCTCTGGCATGGCCCGTGACACCACACGTGGCACGTAACAAGTGACGTGGATCTACGTGTTTTTTCTGTATTGTCTGTCAGAATGACTTGTCAAGAACCATAATAGCCAAGGGTTACTTTAGAGAAAAAAATGTAGTTATTGAATCATATCTAAGTAAACATAGTCAAACTTTGTGATTTTGTAATTCATTCATTACAAAAAAATAATTTATAACATTGTTAAAATTACTAAGTAAACTTTTTAATTGATTAACTAATGGCTAACAAGGGGTTTAACTTAATTTTTTTTAAATATCCTTATTTGAGAAAATAATATAAATAATATCGATTAAACAAAATAAAGTGGGTAAAAACTAAGTACGCGTGTTTTATAAATCATTGTAAATAATATCACACTACAAATTGTGAATCATACGAAACCAATCATTCTATCTTCTCTTGAAGGTAAAAACATTGTTCTACCATTTTACTCTGCGTAATGTCTTTAGATTAAAACTACCGAGGTACTTCGCTTAGAGCTACGTAAGGTGATTATAAGCTTAGACGACGTCCAATCCTATAGCAGCCTCGCATGGTGCTTAGAGCTACCCTATGAGCTAGCTGACATTTCCTAGCGTACCAACGTACACTTAATTATAGCGATGGTACTATAATAGATAAGTAAAATAATAGTGCTGTAATACCCAAGTATTCACTCTTAAGCATTATTTGTTTGTCTAAACGTGATCTTTTTATAATTTTCTTCGTCATACTTTATTTCTCTCTACATGCATTCTTCATCAGTATTTGAAATTCTACCGTACATCATTTTACTTTACGTTCAAGAGATCTCATCTCTATCGTATTTATTTTAATCAAATCCTTCTTCTGCCAGTTCCATGTTTGCTTTCATACATACGGATTTGAACCTGAACTCTTTTGTGAACGGCCGTTACATTGATTCACATCAAGTATAAAGTTTTCAATATTTTCAAGTTTTAAAGTATTAAATTAAAAAAAAAAACTGATGGGGGTTTCTAACTTAATAAATAAATAAAAACAAGTGAATTGTTGAACGATTTCGAAAAAACAGATTTCTCGAGTACACGTTATTATAAAATTTCATTCTAAAGAATACACAATTTTTCACGGAGAAATCTTTGCGAAAAAAAAAGTTTTTTGTTGAAATAAACATTTTGTCAAACAATGAAATATACCTTAGGATATGTTTTATCAAAAATTACCAAGGCATTTTTATAAAGTCACCCTTTTTGCCAATATCAAAGAGTGTTTTTTCTTTTTGTTGGAATAAGCCTGAAATACTTCAACTACATACTATTTCTGAGTATTGTTATTGTCTTAAAAAGATCTATTTGATTTTTCTCTACTCCCTCGATGTTTTACATACCATAAAATCGTAATACAAGTATTTAATGTTTTCGTCAGGAATTTTTCAAATATAAACCAATAAGAGCTATTCTTTAACAAACAATGCATACTTTTGATATTTTTTAACGATTCATTTGATCAAATCAAACGAAATTGTTGAATTTTTTTTACGCAAATTGTGATAAACTGACTTACTAACGAAAATGTAACTATCACGCCGTCTCCCCTAAAAGGGGATTTGCACAATTTTACAGCACAGATATGTTTCAAATGGTTCACATCCTAACTAGCATATTAAATAACTATCAGACTGTTCATTTAAGAGGTAGGCAGAAAAACTGAACCATCACAATGTTCTTCGCACGATTCTTCAGCATTCATACACCGAGTCATACACGTACATCGATATCTCTGACTTATCACATGGCCAACTTTTAAAATTTGAATAATTTGATGGTGCCATGATTTTTTTAGTCTTTATCTATTTCTGGTTCCATTCAAATCTTAACCGTATACTTTTTGTACGATTATTTCTAATATAATTATTTGCATATGTCTCAGCCAGCTAAATAAACTTTTCAATATTTTGTTTATAACATTTATTTCGCACTGTATTCACTTATTATGTTTTCATTAAGAATTATACAGATTTACCACAAATTCATCTTAGAGATCTCCTGTTCAAGGCATTTTTCTACCATCATCCTTCTTTTGCCGGATAAATTCTTTACTTCACTATATAAAAGTCGGTGCAATAATCTTTTCTTGGTGCATAAATGATTAGATTTTAGAAAATAAAAATCGTACAGATTTCAAAAGAGGAACAATTGTGTTTCGTCACTCAAAACATAAGTTTTTAAATCAAATTTTAAAGTTCGGTCTGATTAGTAAATTGTTAAGACAAATGTAGTCTAAACGTAACTTAAATTATTAGATTCCTAGTTTGAAATTGATCGTTTTTCGCATGAACTCAATCGGCTCCCGACTGTGACATGAATCGGTTCGTGACTTCTAACGAATCTCTAGAACTTAAGTGAAATCCTAGAACAAGGTCGATTTTCAGATTCAAAATTAGAATTGGTTTTTTTTACGAAATACGTAAGTACTGTACTATTAAATAATCAATTATCAAGAAAACTTCAATGTAATTGAACCTTTAAAGAATATATTTGTTTAAAAAAAACGTAATATTGATATAATATTGTATATAAAATATTTAATATTGCTTAAGAAATAGAGATTGACATGTCAAATGGGATAAAAATATGAGTTATTCTGTAGCAAAGCCGAATATATGACGACCTAAAATGTGTGTTTTTTTTATTAAACTGTTTGCAAGAATCAATCCAATGAATAATTTATATCATTTGGTTTATATAACAATTGTATTCTATTTTTATTATTATTGTTATTATTCTTTTGTTGAATTGCTCTTTACATCATTACAGCGAGAGCCAAATCGATGTAAAGGGTAAAGCAATCATATTTATTTTCGTGACATGTGATAGGTAAATCTATCGCCATTTTAGTGTCGCGTGCAGTGTGACAAACACGCTGCCATCGCCGGAAAATTAACCCGGAATATTGAAGCATTCGTATCACTTGCCACTCGGCCACAAAGGAACGATATTTTATTGCTCAAAATTATATAATAGTTTGTATAATTTTTATTACTCAACTTTTATATGCATTATTCTTGTATTGAAAACAGGGTTATACTATTATATTCGTACTTGTATTATGCATTACACCTTATTTTATGTACATAAGAAACTCTGTGATTATCAATGTAGTTGTTATATGCATGTCTTGAGAAAATGACGTTACTTAATTATAGAATAGTAAAGCACGGAAATGCACTCTGACGGGACCTGAAATAATGTCTCCTCGGTTTCATACATACTTAATTTTGCTATAGAAATGAAGCGTATTAAAACAGGTGGGTAATTATTTTTTTAGTTTTTGCTTATAATATGAACCTTAAATCATGCATTACTATTGCAGAATGATTTAAATTATTTAAAAAAGTATGTTATGATAACTTCGATAAAAATTAATACTCATTTCAAAAGCATGACAGAATTTCTGGTACACTTATGATATAACTTAAGAACATGTTTATGCAAAGAGAGAGGAAAACTAAACAACAACATATCTTTAGACCGTAGATTCCCAACATACCGCCCCCCAGTGGGCGCTGGAGCCTTCTATGGGAGCGTTAATGGGTTCAGAGGCAAACAGGGGGCGTTAAAGCAGTCTAAGGGGGCGGTGCTGGGATGCATATTCAAGAAATTAATAATTTATAGAAACCGTGTTTGTACTTATGTACAGAAGTAAGAATTTATATTTTTAGGCCTAGCAAAACAAAAATATCTCGAAATTTTATTCCGCGTGCCAATCCTCTACGTTAGTAGAAAGGGCGATAAAATAAAATAAGGAAGTTTTTATGAAAAATGCATTAAGGTTTAATAAAAAACGTTCCAAATGAAAATATCAATAATCATTTCAACAACCCATGTCGCTCTTCCATAGCGGAATGCGCGCGCAGCTCTCAATTTTACCCCATAATAAACTTAAAGAATTGTGTTAAAAAGCTACTGTTTTCACGAGTAAACATTTAATCTATCTATCTACTAAAAAAACCTTTTTTCATCTAATGTCAATGCTTGTGTTACTTTACATTAATTAATTTTCTATAATTTCATTAAAAATGAAAATTAGTAATCCTCTTTTCTTTTTTCTCATTCTAAGACAAATTTGGGGTCAATGAAAAGTCGCAAATGTTATTCTAACTGATTGAACGACACAAAGAATAAAGTTTTTCATGTGAGTTGATTGTGCTCGATGAACGGTTTCAAAACGAAAACTGTTTTCATTGATATTTTTTTATTATTGTTGAAATCACTATTTTTTCCAATTTTAGTGGTTTTTTTCTCGACATGTGTCGAAGTTCTTACACCTTCGTTAAACAACTTATTATAATGTTTTTCCCAAGATTAATCTGTAAGCATTAAGCTTATGAATATATTATTGAACCAGTAAATTTTGTTGATTGTAATTTATACGTTTATTAACTACCCTACGTATTTGAACGTGATACGTTCACTGTGACTACCATTCTGCGCTATCCCGTATCACGTACGCGCTTGAGAAAAAGAAATTTACCTTAAATGTACGAACTGTTAAGGATATGCGTGTGTGCCAATAACACTCGAGTACAAGTCTTCATAAATATGATAGTTTTAGAAGGGGCAGGCGAAGTGTGCGGCCGAGTTTTTGACGTTTCGTAATTTAAAAAAATTAAATTAATATATAATTAAATTTCATTAATAAAAAAACTGCTTTTTTGCACGTTAATAACAATAATTTTTAATGTTTTATAATTGTGCAAATAATTTGTGTATTTTGTAACAAATATTTTATTAAATATTTAATTTTCTATAATACCTATCACAATTTATTTTTACGAGATTGTAAAATTTACTATGTGATAAGAGTGTTTCAATATTAAAACATTTATTTATGTTGAAATTTCGTAGTTTTTCGGGCAGAACAATGGATTATCTAATGAATATTTTTATTGATTAAAGTATCGAACTCAGATTTAAATTGATTTGCAATAACTATCCAACAATTATATATTTTTTTGTGCTTTTGTTAAGCGTATAATATATATATTTTTATTTATATTTCAACTTCAAACATGTGTTAACTAAATGCTGCTAATTAAAAAAACATTCGTCACATATATTCTTTAATTGCAGAAAACTTTTAACCTTGTAAAATACTTAACATATTTATTGTTGTAACGTATGTCAAAAAGGGTAAATTAATCTCTAACTAACTAACTAACCATCACGCCGTCTCCCCGAAGGGGAAAGCAGAAAGAATGGACTGCCACTTTTTTCACGACATATTTCTCTCGCTTCCTCAACATTCATACATATTGTCATGCACGCATGTCAATTTCTCTGACTTCTCACGAGGCCGACATTCATTATTTGATTTATTTGATTGTGCTACGTTTTCCTCGGTCTTCATCTATTTCTAGTTCCATTTACATCGTTAACATAAAATTATTTTACCATTCTTTCTTCATTCATTCTTTCCATGTGTCCAAACCAATTTATTGATCCTTTCATTATTTTGTTCACAACACCATCATTCGGACCGCATTCACTTCTTTTATTTTCATTTGACACTCTTTCATACACAGAGTAATCACACATTCGTTTAAGAGATCTCATTTCTACTTCTTTTGTCAGTTTCATGTTTCGCTTTCATACATAAGGGTCGGTTCAAGAACACCATTGTGCACTGACATTTTAGATTTTTTGGATAGTGTAATGGTACATCATTACGATTTCTTCGGCCACTGAATTCGCCCCAATTCTCCCCAGTTAAGTACCTTTTCGAAATTTATTTCCAACTTCTCCTGTTTGCGCCGTGTGAGCCACCGCCGCCTTCCCAATTGGTAACACTGTTTTTTCGGTACTCTATGCTTCGAGGCCAGAAGCCCGTCACTTCCCTCGAGTCAGCCATTGCGGGTAGGCCGCCATCTTGTGTTTTTTTGTCAGTGCCCAGTTACCACCACGATGTAGGAGAAACGTTAATCCGTTTGCATCCGGCTGGACCAGCAATGGTTCAGCCTTTCTCCCATCATATCAGGTAGAATACTAATAATAATATCCATATCGAAGACCGCACATTGGTTCCACATGTGCGTCATGTGTCCGCGTGTCTGCGATTGATTCCCTCCGCCACGGTCCGAGCCATCCTCTGCTCCCGAAATTGCCGCCCACGTGTTGTCGCACATCATGCCCCGACAACGTGGTTGACCTCACCACCATGCGGAACTGCGAGGACCACTTCACGCCGCTTCAGACAGCACCAACAGGTTAGGGGACCTCGTGTCTGCCAGGTGACGCTCTACATATTGATTTGCTGACCCACCATCTTCTGGTCAGCGTCGCTGATAACGTCTACGGACGACGTCGCCGGTCGATGTCCTGACGAGCACGCCGTCGAGGAATCGCCTCAAACAGCCTCTTCATTATTTCATCATGTGCCTTTTTTTTTGTATTCGTACGACATCCCTAGCCTCTGGATTATTGTTATAATGTTAACTAGATAATAAACCTTAATGTATCCCATGTAACTGTCTTTATATTTACACCCGTCCCTGAATCGAATAATATACCGAAAAGAATCTCACGATTACCACCCTGAGGATTAAAAACCATGCTCTCCGTGTTAACCGAGGAGGTACGTTTCAATAGGTTTTTGTTTGCGATGACAACTTTAAGTGTGTCTGTACCCCAACCCTTCTTTCAATATCCCTCTCCACTCGCCCATCTTTTGTTAACATACTTCCTAAATACACGAACTCATCTACTTACTCAAAAATTTTCAATTCACGCTAATGTTGCAGACTGTCATGATTTCTTCTTTTTCAAAAATCATCACCTTGGACTTACTCACATTCATCATCAGATCATTTCGCATGCATACCTCATAGATACTGTTCACTAGGACATGCTCACGCTCATTGTCGTTGTAGTTCATGCTCGTTATTATTATTATTATGATGATTTTTATTTTAAGTGCGCCGTTTTTTAAAATCAATTACTCCAAGGATCTGCAAGTAGGACAGCGTCATCCGCATACAAGACACAGCTTACTGACAATCCGCTCATTTTGGCACCTGCATCTAACCCTTTCAGCACTTTCATACGTAAATCAATCTCAATTTTATATAAATAAATAATTTATATTCTCGTATTAGTGACCAATCAATTCATTCCCTTTGCCATTTTCCATCATCTGGGGTCGGCCCTTCTCGTACGAAGACACCAAACTTTTCTATCCTGGCTCATTTCCACTGTTCTCGTGTTGCAGCTGCTTTTCCATGTTGGCCCACCATGCCATTTGGCGACCTTTTTCTCTTGATTTTGTGACCAATCAATGTATCCCCAAATAAATAAAAACTATGTCACCAGAATGGTTTGGGCGTATGAATCATATGTAAGTATTAGAGGTAAATCGACGATCGTGCGTGTCATAGTGTGAATATATAGGATGCTCGAGATATGTATGGATTTAAAAACGAATCTGACAATTTTCTCAGTCTGTACCATAGGGAAAAAAATTAGTTATACATTTTTTTATTACTAAACCAAGGTTATTAACTCCTGCGTCAATAAAAATACAGATCATCGAAAAATAAATTTACAGATAATATTATATTCATTAAAAATCATATACCTTTAAATAAAACTATCCTCGCAATGAGCTTAAATAAATACAAATCAATGAAACGTTTATCTTTTCAAACATCTCACAATTTATTGTGAATTCTTCAGAGAATACTTGAAGAAAAAATATCAGCTACCCTGTGTGACCTTTCCTTTGCATCTCATCTCCACCCTACGTAATTTCGAAAATTAAATTGAACCGTCTACTTATAATAGTTACATTTCGAGAGGCACTAGAAATAAAATTTGGAGTCGAAGTGTCGGTTTTTGTGGGTGTACATATTTTTTTTGGCCCTTGAAGATATCAAATGAAATAAATAATATTAAAAGCCTTGAAATAGGATAAAAACGCTTTCCGTTAGGAGGGTAAATATATTTAGTAAATAAACAATACGCCGAAAATAAAGCCTCTTGATGCGCTCAAAATGCGTGAAAAAACCGAACCAACACCATTCCGCTCTATTTCGCCCAAAGTTTCAAAGGTATAAGAATGTCACTAAAGCGTTTATTTTATTTGGTACACATAAAAATTGGTTATTTGGTAAGCCAAATCGTTTATTTTATTTGGTACACAAAAAATATGTAATTTACAATAGTAATTAGGAACAAAAATAACATATTATATCAGATTTGTCACTTCAATTAGATGTGTAAATCAAGTTTGTAATACTGGCAGTTTAATTGTTATGCACCATCCTTCAGTAAAATCCACTGTCAGGTAAAATAATAAATTAGCATAAGATAAACGCGCATTCACAAATGAAGTAAAATAAGACAATAGCATGAGACAAAGAAACATACGAAAATCAAGTAAAACATAACGATCATATTCGATAAAGAAGAGATATACAAATAAGTTAAAATAAGATAATATCACAATATAAAGAAAACAATTCACAATATTGGATATACATTTGCTTTGCTGAACTATCTATCAGAGGAAAAGGAAAAAGAGGACTCAACTCATTAGAAAATTGTAACCTGTTGAGGTCGCAATGAGCCATCATAATCAACGTACCGTCATACTTTCCGCCATCTGCACGAGTTTACCATTCTGATCAAGCGTTCTTGGTTGTTCTATAATACTCTACCTTCTTGGCGAAGAAATTTACCATAGTATTCATTTTTAACAAAATTGTTTATGTTTTTTTTTTAGTTCATACTACATCTTTGTTTGAATCTTGATGACCTGAATGCAAGGCAGTCTAAATTGCGATCAGCAAAGTCTTCTGCGATGAATAAATTGTCTGTGCCAAAACGTTGTCCTCGCAAGAAATTTGGCGACCGAGCATAACAGTAGTTGGCCTTCATCCTGGAACAATCTTCCTCCTTCATCCTGGAACAATTTTCCTGCAGAATCTGTCAAAGATTAGATCGGGTCTCTAAACGCACCATTTGGAATATTGTATCTTGATGTAATATTTGACCGACTTCGTCAGGTGCAACCCTTATACTAGTTCATAAAATGGAGCATTTTCTACTGTTCCATTGAGATGATAAATTTATATAAATGGCACTCTATCAACTTTTCAGATCTTTAAAATCATGAATTACCACGATAATTGTTTCATCATCCAACAAAACTAGTTGTGATATGTTGTTCGTACCTTCATCCATTTTATGCCCCTTTTACAACGTTCACAAGTAGTTACTTCACCAATTCTAAATGTGTGTACTTATATATTTATTTAAAGTATTTCGATATTTATTATCTTACGTTTAATATTTTTACAATATTATTTTTATGAATAAATAAAAAGCTTAAATTGATTGATTTTTATCAATTAGTGTCAAAATATTTTATCTTAGTAAGCAATCAATTAGTATATTAATCAATGAGCAGTCAATCGCCCCATCTTGACGTATGGAATAGAAGTCTGAGCTGATACTAAAAGGGACTAGGAACCTTCTTAGATAAGCAGAAATGTAAACCCTACACTCCATCGCAGGCGAAACCCTCAAAGATCGGATCAGGAAAAAACGATAAAGTGTGTCTGTGGTGATGAGGATACAATGAAATGGGGAAGAAGACGGCGCTTTTGGAGAGACCACGTGGACCGCATGAAGAATGCAATCATCACAAAAATTGTTGAGGATGAAAACCCAAGCAGCAAGAGATTACCAGGAAGGCCGCCAAAAAGATGGAGAAATGGCTGAACATCATCATCCCAGGACAGCTCACCATCATAAACAGGTCACACGACCCAAAACAAGTGGAAGAAGATGAAGAAGTATATTTATTTAAAGTATTTCGATATTTATTGTAATACATGTAATTGATTTCGATGTAATTGTAGGTTTTCCCAATTTTAATATTGTATTGTTTTTCTTTGTAAATATGTGTTTTTTTGTTTCTGCTTTTAAGGATTACTCATATTATGTTAACTTTATTAGTCTTAACCTATTTTTGATTTAGTTATATTTACACCTGGGGATGGATGAGATCACCTCCGAAAAATGTTGTGGATAATAATTAAAAATACATATTTTGTAAAAATATTTAATAAATTAATTGTATTATACAGGGTGTTTCTCATATCTTCCAAAAATAACACCAAGTTCATTCAAAAACATGTGTCCCCTAAAAATAAAGAAAACACTTCGTTATCTCCTGTTTTATTAATAATTTATTAAATGTATAACGCATATATTAGGAGCAAGTGCAAAACCACGGTTTAATAGATAGAGCTCCTCTTAACTCCCAGAGTCCTGAGGATAGATTAAATAGAACTTTCATTACGTACAACACGAAACGACGTTTTAAATAACGCTAAGTAGTTTGGAGTTAGCACTAATCTCTTTATGTAGTTTATTTGCGTTAATAATTCACAGTACACGTTTAATGATGAGTAATCACAAGAAATAAATTATGTATTTAATAATATGAAAAAACTGATTGGATTGGATAACTTGGAAGCATTAGAAATTAAGTAAGCCCTTAAAAATAATCTACCCTTAATTATTAATCAAACCGTGTTACCCATTGTAAATAATTTTAAATATTCCCATAAAATTAAAAAATAATAACTCCCCTGTCCGCCATTAAAATCTTAATGAGAAATTCTCCATAATTTTTCCCTAATGATTATGGCTCACCGTTCAAATATTCTATTCGTCCTCGCGCACACCTTCTCCTACCCTTCTTTCTCCCCTATATTTATTTTTTCATTTGTTGTTCTCGGATTTTATGTTTAGTTTTTTCTCTCACCCTGACTTAGCTCCAGCGCGGCGGGAGCGATACCGGTCGGTGTTACCAAATAAAGTGGATTAAATACAAATACTAAAAGTGTATTATTACTTTATTATAAAAGAAAACACTAAATGGAGGCTTGGCTTTTAACATAATGTTTTTTTTTATAATGACGTTTTACACTTCACTGGTATATATTATACATATTAATAAATTTGTTAATTTGTAATATATTTTTAACTGTGGTATTTGAAAGGCTTATAATCATCATCCTCACAAAGTCTACAATATTCTGTGAGCCTTGGCAGAATACTAGAGTCTCCTTCGTGTCTTTGTCTGTCTGCTGCTTAGTTTTTCCATTTGCCATCTGTAGTGTAGATGTATCAGCTGACAGAGTCCATCTGAAGTAAGGTTTTGTGCGAATTCTTACCTTATTTTCTGCAAAATAATGGTAAAAAGTAGCTAACAAACTTATGGCACTTCCACTTCAATGAAAAGCGAAGAATGGAACTTTGTCTTTATAGGCTATTTTTACAAAACTTTAATATGTGCCTACATCAATTTTAATATGTGCCTACATATATTTCAAACAATAAAAAAATTTCTTTATGCACAAAAACGAAAATATAATAGATTGCCAAAAAATCTACGTTCAAATTACGTTTAAAAATGTCTTTCGAAATTCTAATGAAAATAAAATGTTTGTTTCTTTGTAAACAACACTTAATTAGTATTGTTTACAAAGAAACAAACAATTTTCAATGAATCCGCAACACAAAGTTTTAATGTATTTGTTTTTCTTCTAGTTTCAACAGCAAGCCTAGTTTCGACAGCTTGCCGGTATCTTCAGGTGTCTTTATCAAAATTCCTCACAACATTATATATATAATAACTTGGGATAGTGTGGAATGAACATTTTTCGTTTTTACTATTTCCAATGAATTTCTACCAAGAAATTTAGACAACAGCATTAATATATTTTAATGGCAAGATTAAAAGTCTTAGGACGAACGAGACTAAATTCGATTCAAGCTGTAACAAATATTAATTTAAATAGTTAGTTTTGTCTTTTACAAAAACTCCACAAGTTTTAAAAAATACGTGTATTTAACATAAAACAATTGTATTTTCTTCTACAAATCTTTTTTACTTTCATTTCATTAATTACATTTTTATGACTGTCCAAACCTCTTTGTGAGGTTCGAAGGAATTTCACCTCATCGTTTGAGGAATGCTCCGGTGGAATTCCTGACTGTAAAGCTTACACCCAGTTCTAATGAAAACTCTGATTTACTTTAAATTTTACGACTTCAAATTGCCGAAATTCTAGGGGATAAACAAAATTTCATTCTGATGTAGCAATTTTGTTTTTATTTTAATATTATTTTATTTGTGTTTGGATACTTTAGGAAAATATAATATACCCTAATATGTTACCAACATTCGTTTTGTAGTTTTTTTTTAAATCTGTGTAAAATTCATGAATACAAATTGTCATGAGAATACTATTAATATATTGAAAATTAAAATTTATTTAAACGGTTATAATTATTTCCGGACAAAGTTCATATAATAAATTTAAATAAATAAACTAGGTATAAAAATTCATAAATTAATTAAACGATGTTTTTTTAACTACTTCCACTTTTGTCTTTATTGCGACAGCGATTGGTTTTGCCAGGCTCTTTGGCATCGACGGACTAGTGACACTATTGCGAACTGAGTCCTTAAGAAACACACAGATCAGGGGTGGTAAACATGATTCTTTACAAAAAGAATCTCAAAATACAAAAATATTTACATGAGTGTACAATCAATTTTTTATAAAGATTTTTTTTGTGTTTCGATTTCGTTAAATACAACATTTTGTTGGGTTATCATGGAAAAAACTTCTATCCAATATACGTTTAATTAAATTTCCCTTGTTCTAACTGGTGTCTACAGCTTTCTACCTTCTCCGAATTAGAAGTGAGGACATGCGGAATAAATCTATCATAATTCCGTATTATGAAGATTTCTTTATTGTCAACTAGCTGACCCGACGAACTTCGTACCGCCTCAGAATCAATAAATGTTGTGTTAACTTATTAGCTAAATTTAATTCACCTTTTTATTGAATGAAAATTAATACTTAAAATGAATTAAGTTCATGAAATATGCACAAGTCAAAATTAAAATTATTAATTACAATGGAATATTATTCACGTGGAAGCCTGCATTAATACTTAAAATGAATTATAAATTGTTAATTAAAAACTTTGTTTTATGCATCACAATTGTGTTTTTATTTTTTCGCGACAATATATTCAACCAAAGTGGAATCTACCAGATTAATTGTGAGGATTGTGATGCCGTGTATATTGGAAAGACGGGTCGATCATCTTGAAGAGGTTATATGAACACAACATTTAATACAAAAACAGAATCATTGTGTGAATTTGACCATCATTTCAATTCTAAAAACACATTTTTTTGCATATAGCAAACAATTAAAAAAAAGTTGAGACATTAGAATATTTAGAAATTTTTAAAGCAAAGTCACGTGAAATGAATGTTATAAATAACCAAATTCCAGCTTATTCCCCTTAGTATATATGTAGTACATTAAAAACTTTTCCTTTATACAATCTACCAAAAAAATATTAATACTACCTTCCACTTTTGTCCCTTTCTTACTAATGTAATCTGCTTCCTTATAATGTTTATCGTCTTTAATATATTAGGATTCATCGTTTTTTACTCTATATTATGTATGATTGTTCCTTCTTATTACTGTTTTATTCTAGTTAAAATTATAACAATAATCTAGAGGCTAGGGATATCATTTTCACAGTAATAATAATAATATATCAATTAATAAATTCACTACGACGAGATCCCACTCGATGGTTAGGGGGGGCACAAATATAATGCCAATAGTCACCTGACTTATGAGGCTGGTGTCCGGCATGAAGAGGCGAGGTTATCTACGCTGTCTAGACATGGTGGGCGACATGTGGGCGGCCAATACACGGGAACAGGGAAGGATGGCTCGGACCGCGGCGTATGATCTCAGCCGTCGCAAGGTCGAACGCGATGCACCGCATTGAAGCTGGTATGCACTTTGGGCGTCGCCATTGTGCAGTACAATGAATACAAGATAGTGGAAACTCTGAAATAATGTCACAGATTTTTATGGGCACGATGGCAAGTATCAAAAATACCTTGCTCGAGGTTATTCCATGGTGGATGTGGCTGGATGAAACCGGATTATCCCATCAGGAAAATTGCGGGTCGAATCGACGATCCTCTAATCGAAGCGGTGAATTTAGCGCCAAATCCGCAAAGCGCGCGGGAACAGAAGTCTAAAGTAGCACTCTTTATTCGGAATGATGGGAGAAAGGCTGAATCATTGCTGGTCCAGCCGGATGGAAACGCATTTACGTTTCTCCTACATCGTGGCAGTAACGAGGCACTGGCGAAACGAAACACAAGATGAGCGGCCTGCTTTCAAGGTGGACTGGAGGGAAGTGGGGCGGCTTCTAGCGCTCGGTGCATACGGTAGAAAAAACAGTGTTGCCAGGGAGGGTGTATATCTATGAAATAATCGCTAACAGGGGATAGTTGGAAATAATTTTCGAAGAGGTACTTAACTGGCGAGCTACAGAGTTAGGCGCGAATACAGCGGCCGAAGAAATCGTAATTGTAACATTACATCATACACCGTGACACGCACACTCGTAGACTTTGGATATAGCCGCTATTTAATAATTGATTGATTTGACTGATTCCTGATTTAATCAATCTCGGTCAACTTCTTTTTCATTCACGATAATACTTGTATGGTATATATCATCCCTCATACACTCAAATGTGTCCAAACAATCTGAGTGATCCATTCTCAATTTTTTTTTTAGATTTTCTTTCATTTTATATTATAATCTTGTAAGATTGTTTTTTAGGCATAAATTATTTGAATATTGCATTAATAAAAGTAAACACGTTATTTTATATTTTATAGAATTACATGCAATTGAAAACATGCGTTTTTATTCGTATTAATTATTTAAAAATGAGTTTTACATCGTTGTTCGCGAATCAATAAATTATTAACATTAGAAAGCACTCCACCTTAGGATCTTGATTGAATAAATAAGAATTTACCTTCATTGGTAGAGAATCACGAAATACGCAGGAACATTAGTTCAAACATTAACTTTGCGCATTTAAACAGTTATTCCGAGACGAAACCCTCGCTAGGCCATTTGGGCTCTCGGTACCCGCCCAATAAATCTCCATATTCATTAAGAATGGCTTAAGCACTCCCAGAGGCTGGGTTAATGACTCAAGATAAACTCTAACCGAACCCAACAATTCTCACGGCTTGAAAACGCTATCGCCACAGCATTATCTTGATGGTGGCTCAAACGGCCGGAGAAAATCTTCGATTTTTTCGCCGGAAGAACGCTGTTGGATGTTCGGGCTAATGCGATTCAATCAACAGTTTGCTTCCTTTTTTAAATTTATTTTTATATCCTACCTCACTTTACTCTAGTGTGAATTTTAAGATAAGCCAAAGGTAAAATAAAAAAGGCGTATGTGAATTAGTATGCAAATATATGTGTGATTTACATAAGTTTACAAAATTAAGATAACTGTTGAATTATAAAATTGTATTTATGGTATCACATTTTTAACATTAACATTAACATTATTAAAGATTTTAATTCCATATTTTATTCGAATAATAGCAATTCTCAGAATTCTTCTAGCAATCTTGTTACATCAAAAATAGTTCATGGACATTGTCGACTTTTATTTCTAGAAATAATGTTAAAGATGAAAAAATTAAAACAAAACTCAATATTTCATCTTTAAATTCAAAATCCAATAAATGATTACTTTATTTACTTTACACTTTTATTTTGTTTTAATTATATTCATTAGTTTGCGGCAAAGTCTTTACACATTACTGGTTCTTGGAATGCCACTTGAGCCATTTTAATATCTTCTTCTTCTTTTTTGTCTTCTTCTTCTGCTTCTTCTTCTTCTTCTTTATTTGGGACTGTGTCATGTTAATCAACTGTTTCGTCATCTTTTGGGAGGTCTTCCTGGAGGTCGATTTTTTTTTTGGTACTTTATTTGCCGCTATATTTAGCACTCTTTCAGAACATGCTCTTTCTACATGATCCCTCCAGTAGCGTCTTCTCAGTCTTCCGCATCGCACAACATCTTCCACATAGCAGATCTTTCTTATTTCAGAATTTCTTACTCTGTCTCGGTGTGTCGTTCTCGCAATGGATCGGAGAGTCTTCATTTCTGTGGTTCTTAGGAGACTTTTGTTCTGATGACGTCAGCTCTCGTTTCTATTCCATATGTCATGAGACTTGCGGACGTCCTAAAATTATATATGGAATATCATATATAAATAGACTTAATACTCTAATATGTCAAATATACACAGAAAATGAACGGTTATAAGTGTTAAGATAATTTGATTTTATAACGTGAAATTATTTTATTTCGGAAACATAAAAAATTTATTTGTATGCTTACACTAAATATTGAATTGAAATTTAACTACGAACAATGTTTTGTTCATGTTCTATTTAACGAACTTAAAATTAAGGCTTCTTATTTATTTTACCATTTTGAGACTAGTACGGCTTCCATGAGCGTTCGTTTTGATTTTCTGCTGAATGAAAATAATGTTATAAACAATGGAGGAATTTAATATTACAAGAACAAGTTCACATTCAAAAGAAGCTTTGAACTTCATACAAATTTCCTGGAAATATATTTTTATATAATACTTATTAAAACGTAAATTGATTTGTTTACAATGAATGATACAATATTCGCTATCATTTCAGAACACCAAAAGTTTATTGTTTTTTTTTATTATTTAATAGTTTTCTGCGAAATAGCTGAAAATTCGAGATAAATGTTTATATTGTTTGATTATATTTCCATATGAACATGACAAATAATGTAACGATAATGTAATAAATTATAACTTTTGTTCAGGGCAAGACATAATAATTAATTGCCCTGATGAAGCACGTGTCCACGCGAAACAAGTTGGTATAAATTATTTTTACAATACCGTAATCAATTACAAAGTGTTTTACTATTTCACATTTATAAGTTTAAAATGTCTTACCACAAAGTCACTGTTGCATTTGGAAATTTAAATAATTAAAGGTAATAAACGGCTTTTGATATATTTACATATAAAATATTACATAGAATATAAAATAAGGCCATGCTACCACACATATATAAATAATCAAAAGAATTTACAATACATTGACAATTAAACTCATGGAACAAAATATTTTATAGAGCAAAAAATAATATTTATAATTGAATAAAATAAGTATAGTAATATAATGGTTTCACCAACGCCGAAAGGTTCCTCCAACTATAATATATTTTTAATAACACTCGTTCAAATAAAAAACATCGATATTGCTAGAATATTTATGGTAGCTGCCACAAATCCAGTACATTGCCGTGCTTTAAGCGTTGTGGGCGCGATAAGCAAAAATAATTATTATTTACAATTTTTTTAAATATACATAAAATTTATTTCACAGGTGTATTGATTCTATCAAACCGCAAAGAAATTCAACCTTAACTTATCGATGGAACAAGGTTTTCATATTTGTGAAATATATCCTATTTCCCACGTCCGTATAATTTTCCATCTCCCACGAGTATTTTCCTTTTGTATCCACCTAAGTACTTCCGGATTCAGTATAAGTGAACCTCTCTAAGCACTCCGATATCTTTCTTTCCCACAGCCGTGTCTGTTTTTTTCCCTCCCATAGCTTTAACCCATCCCATATTCTTCGAGAACATCTGCTAATGTCATTCTGCTTTTAATTCTTCTAACTCTGAATCTTTACCAAGTAATTGATTTCGAAACTAACCTAGATCGATAGATAGAAGCTTTTTATATATTTGCATTTCGGTAATAGTATATTCTATCGGTTCTTGGCTGTAATCGTATTTTATTTAATCAATGTAAATCATGTTTTAAATTATTATAAATATTTTGGAATAAAAATAATAAAATTTTGTATTTCACAACACTTTGTTTTCGATTTGCATATATATTTCGGTTGTGACCAAATTTTTTTCTATGTACAAATGTTAACAATAAATTGACACAGAATCGTAACGTAATACTTAAAAGGGGATGGAATTATGTATAACGCTGGGGGTAAATCATAACTAATTAGGAAATCCTAAATAGGATAGGGAGGGGGTGGGATAACGGAACATTTCGAACATGGGAATTGAAGTTTAATTTAATTTAGGTTGAAGGTTGTTTATTATATTTTTGTTATTGTTGATGACTTTATTAAGGTTAATGACATTATTATAATATGATTTCAAGGATATATAGTGTAGATAGATGCGAGTATAAAAGACTATATAAAGGCTTATACTCGTATAATAACTATTTGAAAGAAACGACAAACGTTTACTTTTATGTTACCCATGTCAATCGATTGATCACAAATTGACTGTACATGTAACATACCTGTTTACATATAAAAAGCTCTCTTTGGATTACAAATTTGATGAGAAGATGAAACGTCTTCAGTACAGGATAATTTCGAAGTGCTTCCGCGCGGTAATTAGGGACATTAAACTAATTAGGCCCCTCGCTCTGATGTAACTTTAAAGAATGTAAAGAATCATTTCTTTTAGCATTTCTAGATGGTAAATACCCCCAGCCAAAAATAAAATAAATCTTTTATAAAAAAATCATATGACGCATTTCAAGCGAATTAAAATTTAACATTTATGTGAGAAATGGTTAAGGTTAACAGAATGTTAATTGCTATGTTATTATTATTTATTTATAATAATTAGTTATTTTTGTGCGTGGGGACATGTAATTGACTCAATAACTGTAAATAAATAAATTGGTCAGGGTAACAAAAAGTATTTGAGATATAATTTTTTTAAATAGCGACGGTATCATCGAAAAACTGAAATTACATTTTTTTATTATTTGTATTTCATATTTGTATAAGAAAGAATTTCATTTTTATTTTCAAATTTTCTTTTAGAAGATGTAATGATCTGTGACACAGAAATCATGTCTTCTGGGATAATGAAGTCCAACTGTCCTCCCATCTTGTAATGGCTCTCTCCTTACCTCGGCTAGGTCGCAGAGAGCTGGCCTTTTTGTATCTCGAGGTTTTAACTCGGGAGATTCTTACCGGCTGCTGTCACTCATTTAGGGACGAGTGTAAATATAAACACAGGTTATGGAATATATGGAGGTTTATTATAAAGTTAAAATTATGAACATAAACGCTAGAGAATAAATGCTAGAAATGTCGTTACTAATAAAAACACAAAACGGAATAGTGAAGAGGCTGGTTGTGGCGATTCCACGATGGTGTGCTCCTCAAGGTATCAGATAATTGCGGCTCAGGTGATGGCGGTTCACAAAATAAATATATATAAGTCACCTGACAGACACGAGGTTCTGTACGGAGTGAAAAAGTGCTCCACGCAGTTTCGCATGCTGGTGTGGATCTTGGCAATCGCGTGGCAGCAAGATATGAAGACTTCTAACACGAAGAAGTATAACTGTCCGACAGAACAGTCGGAACTAACCGCAGACACGCGGACACATGATGCACATGTCGAACCATAGTGCGGTCTTCGACGTGGATAAATTTACTGACATGTGAAGATAAGCATAGATTTGTAGCATATATACAACCTCCAAAAAATTGTCTTACATGGTCATAAAGAAATAGGTGGAATGGGGAATGTTGTAATTACATAAAGCGTGCGCTTAACCCAACCAATGACAGGTCATAAGTCCTGTAAACACCTTGATTAACCATATTCAGTTTCCAGTTTACATCTTCGTCTCTATTAAGATACAATTAAATTTGATAAATTTATTATTTATATTCTATCTGACGCGTACCTTTATCCATAATGATGGGATAAAGGCTGAACCATTGCTGTTCCAGCCGGATGCCAACGGATTTACGTTTCTCCTACATCCTGGCGGGATCGAGGCACTGACGACAAACAAGATGGCGGGTTATTCACACGGCGGACACAGGAGAAGAAGTGCGGGGCCTAGCGCGATGCTTCGAAGGGCGGAAAAAAGCGGTGTTGCCAAACCGGAAATGCGTCTTTGGAATAACGCGAATTTGGCTTATTATGCTGATAAGGGATAGTTGGAAATAATTTTCGAAGAGGTACTTAATTGGCGAGCTACAGAGTTAGGCGCGAATACAGTGGCCGAAGAATACGTAATGGTAACAAAATCGTGATTATGGTATTCCACAGTTTTCATGCATAAAAGTTATCAAAAAACATTTATTTTTCAATTTGATACAATTGCCTGATTTATTTGACCAAAAATGCAGTAAAAAAGTGTTACATTATTTAAAATGTATCCTTTTTCTATTAAAAATAAGAAGGTAAATAAACCCTCCTTAGACTCGACTCAAGAAAAAATAATAATGAAGTAACGAAGAGTGCTTTCGGTTATTAACATTAACCGCACGGAAATGGATACAGAGTAACCAGTGTCGCGCCGACTCATGCCTGTCACAAATGTAGCGCAGGCAAGACGTGTGTACATACATTGCGTGTGTTCATTCAAACTCAAGTTACAATTATCTTTTATAGCTAATTTTTATAGTTTTCCTTGTAGTTTTTACCTTTCATTCATCCAGTACCATACGTAATTTGTGAGAGGTCGGTTGGAATTTAGTTCCATTATCCGGACACCGCATGAGGTTCGATATTCCCTGATGGTGGAGAGGGTGCAGAAAAAATTTCTACGATACCTCTATCTTAGGGACTATGGATATTACCCGTGGCTCTTTTCCACTGATTTCTTGCTATGGATACTAGGCTACCAGTCACTCGAGAGGAGACGAGACATTCACTTGGGTGTCCATTTCTTTCGACTGATAGGCGGTTGTATACACAACTCAGAAATCCTGAGTGATTTAGGTCTGTTTGTCCCTGATAATTATCTTCGACAAAGGGGCCGTAGATTGTTTTATCTCCCACGATGCAGAACCAACCTGCCAATGGTTATGCCGGCAGATAGAACAATATCTTTGCTTAATCTTATCACCTCGGAGTTTGACGAATTTTGTGATACGAGTAGTTTGGCTCATCTGAGGGAAGTACTATCTTTATTATAATTGTTTGGTATATTTTATTTTATTAATTTGTCGTGCATCTTATGTTTCTCTCATTTTTTATTAATCTATTATGTATTACTTGTAATTGTGTATCTCTAACTTGTATCTTTAGTGTATTGAGAAAAAATTATGTTATGCTTTAGATATGTTTAAAATAAATAATTTTAATGAAATGAAATAAATAAATGAAATTGCCATGGATTTAGGTTTATTCGTCACTATTTGGCATCCCTGTCCCAGACATCCTGTTGAAACTCCTCGCTGGTACAGCGGTTAACCCTGCTTTGGTACTTCCTTTTTTTCAGCGGTAAAAAGGAAGCACCAAAGGAGGATTTTAACAGGTAGGTCTGCCAACGGGCAGAAGTCAGGTATTCGTCCATGAAAATTTCACCCCCTTAGCAAAAAAAGTTGTAAGATAAAATTAACACTGTATAGATAGTGTAAGAAAATATAATTTTCCACATGGTTGACCTTCGTTATCCTTCACATTTTAGTCATGACGCAGGTTGATGAAAAGAAAATTCATCAAAAAATGAAATACATTTCGAAACAAATTTTACTGTCAAACGTGACTGAATACTTATATATGGGAATAATTCATGTAGACGAATTCAGTAAGAATGTTGGTATCAATCGCGGGATTTTTCTATGAGAAACATGTCTCGTAAATTGTTATTTTATTTTTTCCCGAGTTGCGTTTATATACGTATAATTGGCAATTATTCTTCAAAGTCAACCGGAGCACGTTGTTAGCTCATTATATTATACATTTAAGAATTGTATGGTTTGTTTGATATAAATATGTATTAATAAAATATTCAAATCAGTTTATTTCATCAACAGACATTACAAAATTTATTTTTAAGGCATCTATTGAGAACAGGTAAAATAATATATTATATATAGTATACTACCAGAAACGCATAAGAGATGGTTCAACATTAGGAAGACAGGATACTCTCCAGAATTAAGAGTATTTGCCTTCTGAACGTACTTTCACTAACATGAAAGACGTCGATCTCCGAGGAGACCGCGTTCAGCAGACTAATTGCTCTTCCCACTGGTGTCACCAGAGGCAGATTGGTTCTGGCGGCCGGTAGGTAAAACAATCTGTGCTGTCGCTGTCGGAGATATCTATCGGGGACAAAAAGCCGAACACCCTCCAGTACGGCCGAGTTCTCGAAGTATCCCCTAATTAATCTAAAGAAATGGGTAATTAGATGTCCATCTCTTCGAAGCTGTAGAGAATTGGTTCCGAGCATTCCCAAAAGAAATGCCGTGGGATAGAGCCAAGGATAGCTACCATACTCCCTCATGTAGAGATACCTCATGTAGAGATATAATATTGAGTAACTTTAATATACAGTAAGCGATGACGATGTAAAATTGTCCTGTAAAATATAAGAACCTCTACATAACTACAAATACATTCGTTTCATGTGAGTATAAAATATAATAGATAAAAGGCATAAAACAATTTGGGTACAATAAGTTTTTATAATAATTTTTGGTTTTTATTTTGAATACCAGGGGATTATAAGACCCTTCAGTATGGAAGCAAAGCATGGAACTAGCAAAAGAAGGATGAAAGTAGAATAAATCCAGTAGAAATGAGATCTCTTAGACAAATGTGTGGATACTCTGTGTATGATAGAGTGTCGAATGAAAATATAAGAAGTGAATGCGATGCGAATGATGGTGTTATGAACAAAATAATGAAAGGATCATTAAGATGGTTTGGACATATGCAAAGAATGAATGAAGAAAGAATGGTAAAAAAATTATATGTTAACGATGTAAATGGAACCAGAAATAGAGGAAGACCGGGGAAAACGTGGCACGACGCGCGTGCATGACACGATATATGAATGTTGAGGAAGCGAGAGAAATATGTCAGGAAAGAAAAGTGTGGCAGTCCATTCTTTCTGCCTACCCCTTCAAGGAAATGGCGTGATAATAATAATAATAATAATAAATTGGATAATTTATAAAGCGCCATTTTTATGAATTGCTCATCTCAAGGGCGCGGTTAGTTAGTTAGTGTTTTTTTGGTAAGGTCGACAAAAATATATATTATGAGGATAATAAACAATGGAAATAGAACAAGAAACAATAAACTGCAGTATTAATAATAGTAATATTCTAGGTATCTATCTGACAAGGTATACGTGTATAATACCACCATCAACTTCTTGGCTAGTTTCAATCCAAAGGATTGGTGTGCAGCAAACTATCACATTTTTGCTGGTTTTTGGATACCACAGGAGCCTTGAATGTGATATTTTCCCGTTGCTTTCCATCTAATACCACCATCAAGGAGTAATGGACAATAAATTTTAAATAAAAACAAATAATCTACTGGTCAAGAATATGATCCTGGGACCCAGACCTACTGTTGCAGTGGGGATCTGCAAGATGTAAGAGCAACCAAGAAATTCGTGAATTGGCATAACAACCCTTAACAATCTTTTCCGGTCTCAATCTAATGATTGGTCTGCAGCAAGGCGACGCATCTCTTCATCCACTCCGCTCGGTCCTCGGCAACTCTCTTCAACTCCGCATAAAATGTGCAGCCAATATCTCGGCAAATCTAGTCTAGATACTCCTGGCGAGGTCATCCTCTGTCAATTAATCCTTCGATCATTCCCTCTAAGACATCATGCAGGAAACATTCGTGTCGCAACACATGACCAATCAATTTCGCGCGCCTCTCTGCTATGGTGTTTAACATGTGCCTATTTGTCCCTAACAATGAACAGAGTAAAAGCCAGTCGCCTAACACGTATTGCCAGAGAGGCCAGAGCAATCAGAACCCTGCACGTGTCAAGACCAGCCGAAGTAAAGCAAATAGGATAGCCTAGATAGCGAATGATGGTTAATGTTCTTACTGACCTTGTGTTGGGCAAAACGGACTGCTGGGAGCAAGAATTATCGTTTGAAGAAAAAAGAAAGCAATGAATATCCTTAGAAATAACTAACTAACTAACTAACCATCACGCCGTCTCCCCGAAAGGGTAGGCAGAAAGAATGGACTGTCACACTTTAACCGATGCGGCAATCCATCCTTCTGTTTTCGCCCCGCGGGAGACGCGGTGTGATGGGTTGCGAACCTCATCGCTACCAAGAGGCATCTCCCGCGCACATCGACATTCCAATATCCACAAAATAAATAATATAAAATACAATGATATAAAATAAAATAACAAAATAAAAATAATTTAACACAAAATGTTGTTTTTAGATTGTGCACATATTGTCTATTTAATTTATGTTCCACGTATGCACCGTTTTTTTTTTAATAAGCAGTAATTAGGCTCTTAAAAAAATCACCACCAGCAAGAACTTAAAATTAATATTGAATAAATTATTCAAATTGTCATCGGAACAAAAGAATAGTATATTTTTACACCTGTCAAAATTCTTTATATAAACGAAAAAATTTGTATAAAAATAACATCAAAACAGTACAAACGTATGACTTGTCACAATTAACTATTATAGAGTGCGGCAACAATCAAATCGACCAAAACAATTCAATTATACATGAAATATTTCCAAATTTACGGGAGTACCATATGAATCAAACCAAATTTTCAAAATCAGAACCAGTAAGTAAATAATACTCATAAATGAGAATTTTACATAGGAAATTTTAGTTTCCTTTATAAACTAAATGTAAATATTTTTAATAAAAAGCATTATTTTAAATGAATAAACGAAATTAATTTTTGAAGTACCAATACATTTAAATATTGAATGATATAGTTGTATTATTCAGTCTAAAACATTTAAATTTCGTAGTTCATTGTTTTGGCCGAAATACTATGATACCTTGACATTTTAAACTGTTAAATTAAATAACTTTGTTTTATGTTTCACAAATTATTTTATTTTACGCGACAGCCGTTTCGCCAACCTATGTTGACATCAACAGGTGTTACAATAATATATCAAATGTTTATATATTATTGTAACATCTGATGATGTCAACATATGTTGACGAAACCGCTGTCGCGTAAAATAAAGTAAATTGTGATACATAAAACAGAGTTAATTAATTTCACAGTTTAAAATTGAATACCCGTACAAATATTTTTTTGTTTGGAAATATGTACTTTGATTGATTTAGTCCATGGCATTTTAGTTAGTATCCAATATAGTTAAATATTATAAATTAAAAAAAAAGGGTTTGTTTGAACGATGAAATGTTTGGTTTAAGTAAAAATAGTTTGCAATAATAGTTGGACTCCCTAGTGCAGAGTCTTCAGAACGCTTACCAAGGCACTATTTGGCTTCAACAGCATTTTTTCTTCAGAACGCTTACGCGTGAGGAACACCAAAATATGTGAGGTTGATGATATTATAAGATGGATCAAACAGCAAAAAAGGGACTGATATGGTTATGTTCAAAGAATGGACACCACCAGACTCAAGGGAGTATGGAGGAATCAGCTGATTATGCAATGTAAAATAGGGATATTGCATTGCATAATCAGGCTCATGGGACTCGTCCTCGTGAAAGACCTCCTAAAAGATGGAAGGACAGCTGGGAATCTATCTCACAGGAGGAACAGCACTCTGGAGAACAGACCACATAGGTCAACAATAAGGAAGAAGAAGAACAAGAATAATAAACACATCACTCAATAAGTGGCCGGTCTGACACAATGGCGATGTTGACAGATCCATATGATTTCTGGATTGTATCAATCTTCAAACGATACGTTTCTAAATTTCATGACATTATGATAATTAATTCACAGATTACAGTAATTTTAGTGATCTCAATAAGTGTCCAGTCTGACACAATGGCAATGTTGACAGACCCATATGATTTCTGGATAGTATCAATCTTCAAACGATACGTTTCTAAATTTCATGACATTATGATAATTAATTCACAGATGACAGTAATTTTAGTGATCTCAATAAGTTTCCGGTCTGACACAATGGCAATGTTGACAGACCCATATCATTTCTGGATAGTATCAATCTTCAAACTATACGTTTCTAAATTTCATGACATTATGATAATTAATTCACAGATTACAGTAATTTTAGTGATCTCAATAAGTTTCCGGTCTGACACAATGGCAATGTTGACAGACCCATATGATTTCTGGATAGTATGAATCTTTAAACGATAAGTTTCTAAATTTCATGACATTATGATAATTAATTTACAGATGACAGTAATTTTAGTGATCTCAATAAGTGTCCGGTCTGACACAATGGCAATGTTGACTGACCCATATGATTTCTGGATAGTATCAATCTTCAAACGATACGTTTCTTAATTTCATGACATTATGATAATTAATTCACAGATTACAGTAATTTTAGTGATCTCAATAAGTTTCCGGTCTGACACAATGGCAATGTTGACAGACCCATATGATTTCTGGATAGTATCAATATTTTAGTGATCTCAATAAGTTTCCGGTCTGACACAATGGCAATGTTGACAGACCCATATGATTTCTGGATAGTATCAATCTTCAAACGATACGATTCTAAATTTCATGATATTATGATAATTAATTCACAGATGACAGTAATTTTAGTGATCTCAGTAAGTGTCCGGTCTGACACAATGGCAATGTTGACAGACCCATATGATTTCTGGATAGTATCAATCTTCAAACGATACGTTTCTAAATTTCATGACATTATGATAATTTATTCACAGATTACAGTAATTTTAGTGATCTCAATAAGTGTCCGGTCTGACACAATGGCAATGTTGAAAGACCCATATGATTTCTGTATAGTATCAATCTTCAAACGATACGTTTCTAAATTTCATGACATTATGATAATTAATTCACTGATTACAGTAATTTAAGTGACCCCAGTTTTGTAATTTTCAAAACAATAGATAAATATGAATTTTGCGTGTTAAATAAACATGTTTTATGGTGCAGAAAAATGCTGTTGAAGCCAAATAGTGCCTTGGTAAGCGTTCTGAAGACTCTGCACCAGGGAGTCCAACTATTATTGCAAACTATTTTTACTTAAACCAAACATTTCATCGTTCAAACAAACCCTTTTTTTTGGTGTTCCTCACGCGATCTCTCAGTGCCTGCTATCATCCTCAGTGCCTTCATTTCGGAAGCCCTCAAAACTTGTTTGGTCCTTACTATTTCTGCCCTTGCTTCAACGCCATATGATACGCAATATTATTGGTCTTACGCATTCTTTATAGATTCTCATCATGCTCTTAATGGCCAATTCTTTGTTTTTCCATATTGTGGATTTTAGAGCCCCAGAGATTGCAACTGCGTTGTTTCCTTGGGCTTGTATTTCTTCTCGCGATGTGTTTATTGTTTATTAAAAATATTCATATAAAATTTTAAAAAGTTAATATTTACGTTTGTAAGTTATAAGTGCACATTATTCAAAGATTTGCGACCATTTAAAAAAAACTTTAGGGGAGATGTTTTGTGAATCACGTTTAATTGTGCTCGTTTAGTTTTATTTTCTCTTAGATTCAGCATCTCAGCAAACAAATAGTTATTTAAATCAATTATTGAGAGAAACCTAATATTTTACGAATTTTTGAGTATTTATTTATTTTTGAGTATTTATCGAATATTTTACGAATTGAGAGAAACCTAATATTTTAACATATTTCAATGCAGGTTAACTCTATAATGTAAAGTGTATGCAAATTAATCAATTTAAATTATAGGGAGACGTTTTCAATTACAAAGAAATTTGAAAAGGGGATGGAATAAATTAAGAAAAAGGGTGTTGTTTGAACGACAAAACGTTTGGTTTAAGTAAAAATGCCCCGTCACCTTATATAAAAGCATTTTTCTGTGTAAGCTGACAAAATTTTAATAAGCTTCGCACCGCACGCAAAACCGAAAGGTGTAAAATGCCTCTCGTGACCTATTTTAGCATTTAATGTCACGTTTAAAGATGTGATGACAACGCAATATTTAATATGTTCAATAATACTTAGTAAACAGTTTCAGATATGTAAATAAAAGTTTATCTTTAAAATAAAATTAGCTCGAATTTTTATTCTCATTTTGTTTTGAAAATTACAAATTTGGGTCTACTAAAATCACCTAATAATTGGTTGTCTAAATGTCATTATCTTAATTCTCGTGTCGTGAGTATTTTCGACAACGTAAGCATATATTTGTGTATATATTATTTCATGTTTCATCTCCCAACATACAGAACCAACCTGATGCTGGTAGGGAGAGCAATCAAACTGCTGAACATGATCGCTTCAGAAATCGACGTCTTTCATGTTAGTGAAAGAACGTTTAAAAGACAAATAATCTTAGAGTATCTTATCATCATCATCATCATCGGCTGTCCCTCGTGTCCGAGGAAAATTGTCCTTCACGGTTGTGGGTCCGCATGTAACTGAAGAGCCCGATCCTGGACCCACATATTTTGGAGCATCTGGGGCAGGGGAAGGCGCCTGTAATGGAGCCGTTACCGTCTCCAAGTGGTTTCTCCTTTCTCCTTCTCCTCCTCTCAGCGGCGTCGTCTCTGCGCTGTGCTTCAGAGTCTTGTGTGCCTTTATGTACTGCTGTTCTCCACCTAGGTCTGTCCTCTGCAGTATTTTCCCAGCAATCATAGTCGATGCCAGTCTTTTGTAGGTTTCCCTAAAGGGAGTCCCTAAAGCGCTTCCTCTGGCCACCGTGTTAGCGTTTAAGTATCTTGTACTCATAAGTCGAACCATCGCTCATGCGTTCCTGATATTATATATGATACGAGTATTTTACCTGATCTCAATATAATCGTATGCTACAATTGTTGTTTGTAATATCTTTTGAGAAAATACGAGTATACTGAATTGATTAGGCACCATCTCTCACAGTCAAACATCAATGTGCTAAATACATATGGTATTATATATTGTTTCTTTAACAATTATGTAAAACTCCATATTAATTAATTTTTAAAAAAACTTGTTGATCGCAAGCTTTATATATCCGTTTTCAATAAGTTTAATTAAATGTTATGACAACAATATGTTTTGCCTCCTAGTGCGTTGGTGAAAATAATAAATTTAGCAAAACCCCAAAAATATTTTTTTTCTTGGAAAACAAAATATGACTACAGTAAAACCTTGATATAACGGACCTCTATTTAACGAACTTCGGATATAATGGACAAAAAATCTGGTCAAATGTAAAAAAAATAAAAACGTCCATTTAATATAATATTTTACATGCTAAAATTCAAGTGTCGCCGCATGTCAACAACTTTTAGCGGCCATGATAACCACGTCATACATCCAGCACTAGAATTTGAGACATAATGCCGAGGATGGAAGTGAAGATAGCGAAGAAGAAGAAACAACACTGACAAAAATGAAGTTATCGGTGGTAAGATCACATCTCGACGATCTAATAACATTTATTGACTATTCGTCAGATAAGTTCAACTATGTTTTACGCATTTTCGTAACTTTAGAGAATTTATTTGAAAAAAAAACAGCAAACTTCAAAAGTGCAAACAAAACTTGATTCCTTTTTCAAATCAGGGTTACCGAAAGCAAGCGCATCGATATCAAACAGCAACATCAGTTCACGACGAGTGTCCAAAGACAATAAATAGATTTTTTTGTGTTTTATATTGTTTATTTATATCTAAATACAGTGTACATATTTAAATAAAAAGCTTTTAACATATTTTTATATAACGGACATTCGGTTTTAATGGCCACCCCCTCCCCCCAAATAGTCCGTTATATCGAGGTTTTACTGCACTTATAAACTTAATGTTTACATATTTAATATATATTAAAAATAGTCATCAATATTTTTTACTTTTTAAATACTATTTACTTATGTTTTCAAATATTGCGTTATTGTAATTTATAATTTTCATACATTTTATTGAAGCTTTCAGTTTTTATCTTGCATTAACTACGCATAAATATTATTTTAATTAAGACAAGTATTTTTAACTCCTGGAAATAAAAAAGGAAACAAAATTTATTATATTATATTATATTTAAAAAAGAGTATGATAATTTGCCGGTGATGACTTATGGGATGGAGACTATGACCGTCACTAAGAGAAATGTAGAGAGATTAAGAGTCACGCAGCGTTCCATGGAAAGACATATGCTCGGCGTCAGTCTCCGAGATAAAATCAGAAATGAGGAGATTAGACGCCGAACAAAAATAACAGACATCATGGAACGACTAGCGAGACTGAAGTGGCAATGGGCGGGTCATGTGGCGAGACAAAGTGAGGATAGATGGACCCGGAAAATAATAAAGTGGAGACCATGAGAAAATAAGAGAAGCGTCGGCAGGCCGCAAAAAAAGGTAGGCCGACGACATTGCTGCCGTGTGGGGGGGGGGGGAATATGGCTGCAGCTGATAGAAAATAGAGACGAGTGGAAAGAAAGGGAAGAGGCCTATGTCCAGCAATGGACCGATGAAGGCTGGCGAAGAATAAGAAGAAGAAGATGATTTTTTCAACATAATATTAATACATATATATTATTGTATACTACAAAACATGTTTTTCTTATCAACCCTATACTTTAAAACTCCCTTTTCAGACGTTTTATAATGTGTTTTATTTGCATTGAAATTCTTATGGGAGGGATGTAAAAACACGTTAGCGATCTTTTACCATTTTGAGATATTTCTCGATTCAGCGTGCGAGCGTACATTTTGTGACATGCTTTTCAATTATTCAGCCTCCCGCTTACCAAAAAGTATCACGAGCCACCCGAGATGCACGTGCACAAATATGAATGCCGCATTCGAACAACCTGTGCAGTTTTAAAGCTTCTTAGACAAAGTTTCAGAGCAAAATAAATATAAAACCCCGGCATTTCTTTCTCTGAATATGTTTAATGCTGCCTAGGTTTTAATTATATTGTCGTTTACGATATTAGTTTTTGAAATCAATCCACATATTCATCACATCATTTTCGTGGAAGAAACACTTGCTCACCTTACCTTACTATTATGTTTTTATTATTTCTTATTCATGAGACCTGTTTAGACAGAATATCAAATTTGGTCCTGTGATAAAGACGTCATATCTCTTTGGTGGTCGTTCTGGTAGTCGACGGCCCTCTGGAGTTTCGTACATCACGATCTTGGAAATAATCGCTGGGTCCATCCTTTCGAAGCGGTCCTCCAAGATTCGTCTTCTCTGCCTACTGCATCTCACTGTGCCATAAATTTTGCAGGTTCTGCAAATTTTTTCGTAAAGTATCCTATACCTAAGGAAGTGGTTCAGTCTGTTGATGCAAAGGAGCCTGGCGAAACCGGTAGCTGTCAAAATAAAGACAACTAGTGGAAGTAGATAATAAAAAAACAATAAAAAATATATTATAATAAATATATCTTAAATGTATATTTAGTTTAAATCCACTAATGCTTGTGTCGAACGGTTTTGGCAGCTCGCTGCCAACTTCTGGTGTGGATGTGATCTCCAAAGGATAACCGAAATCTGCTGAAACTGGTCGAGGACACAGTGGATTTAATTTTTTTTTCATTATTTACAATAATTTTCTACAATGAAATTCCAACTTACAAGATTATTTTTTTATCGTTTTGTTTCATTATTATTTAACAGTGTATTTTTTTTACTTCTACGCGAGTTATGAATTATTACTTACATATTCCATATTAAAATAAACGAAGTTTTTTAATGTTCAAGAAAATTTTGTAACATAATTATCTATGTACAATGTAATTCCATAAAGTTTTCCTTTAAGCTTTATAAACTTAATTTTCAACATTATCACTTCAATAGTTGGAAGTTTGTTCTCGAGCGATAATAGTTAGCGGCAAGTGTCGAGGAAAGTATTAAATGTAATCAAAAGTGAGAAGGGGAGAAAGAAAAGTTACGAGAATGTTTCGTGAGGTGCCCGCTATTTACTTGATGATAAGAATGAATAACGATATTGTAATAGTTAAAAAATATTTCTCTTCTCATTTTTATTCTTTTCGTACGTATCCATATTTCACCTTAATTAATTTTAAAGATTTTTTTTACATTTTTTATTTTAACATTGTACACATCACACATTTTATAACAAAAAAATTAATTAAAAAACAAACATGTTTCGGACACAGGAGCGCTTTATCAGTGCTACATGGTAAATAATATATAAATATTATAAAAAAAAAATTTTGAATTTCATGAATGTAGTCAGTTTTGACCTTCAAATGAATTAATGAATTACTGATTATTTCGGAACGTTTATGATTTTTTTATAACAAATATTTTGCTGTTAAAATTTATAACACTGTTATAATATCACCATTTATTTTTATGTCGCGATAGCTGTATCGCCAACCAACGTTGCCATAATCAGGTGTTACAAAAAAGTTTTTTGTAATACCTGATGATGCCAACATCGGTTCTCGAAACAGCTGTCGTGATATTCTCAGTGAATAAAAATACATTGTGATATTATAACAGTGTTATAAATTATAACAGTAATAATGTTGAAGTATCATAGATCTACGACCAAAACAATGGACTACAAATATTTTTAATAAATATAAAATGGTAATTTTAAGAAGAAAAATTTGGGTCCAGATATTAATCTAACAACAATGGAAATTAATCAATTATTGGACTTGGCAATTTATTTGATTATTTATAACATTTTATTTATTTTTAATTGCTTTTTAATTTCTAAAATTTTGAGATTGTTAAAAGATATATATATATATATATTTATTTACATGCAAAATTTCAACACCATTTTCTTTATTAAATGAATTATCTTTTTTAATTAGATGGATCGCGAATTCAGAAAAATATTATTAGTGAGACATCGTATGTACTCTTTTATTCTTAATTTAAAGTTAAGTCTTGTTTTTCCTATATAAACATATGAGCAATCTTTTCAATTTAGCTTTTTAACTCCCGAGCGACTAAATTTATCATCCTCGTCTTTATTATTTTTTATTAATATACCTAAATTATTGTTTGTATAAAACGCGAGTCTAATGTCACATGGAAATTGTTTTGAAATTATATTTGTTTCGCTGAAACATATCATGAAGAGAAATATTTTTAACTATACTAACTTACTTACTAACAAACAAACCATCACGCCGGCTGGACAGAAAGAATGGACCGCCACACTTAAACCGATGCGGCACTCCATCCCTCTCTTTTCGCCCCCGCGGGAGACGCGGTGTGATGGGTTGCAAACCTCATCGCCACCAATAGGCATCTCCCGCGCACATTTGAATTGTCCGACGTCCACGGATTAAATATCAAACAAATAATACAAAATAAAATTATGTAAAAGAAATAACAAAATAAAAATAACGTTTAATATTATTTTGTTTTTTAATGTGCACACGTCAGCTGGACGATCCGAACTTTTTAAATTTATGTAATTTATATTCCACGCATTCCACCGTTCTTCTATATAACTATTAAATCTGTTTTTAATTAAAATAATGTATCTGCGTAATAGAAGTAACGCAGATACAAATAAATGCCCACTTATTTGTATCTGCTAAAATTAAATCAATTAAATTATTCTAAAAAAACTTTTTTTTCTTAATTCAAGTAACAATTTTTAACTCAGATAGTTCAAGTAGCTTCATTTAAGATAAAAACAAAACAACTGTTAAATTTTGGTGTTAATTTACCTTCCATATTACAAAAAAATGTTAATTCATTGTTGTGTCGAAAACACTAAGATACTTCGTCATTATTAATTGATTGATTTTTTACATGTTTTTATTAGCATCTAACCTAATGATTAGTTGAAGAAACAGCTATCGTGACAATTTCATAGAATTCATTTAACTAACTAACTAACTAACCATCGCGCCGTTTCTCCAAAGAGGTAGGCAGAGAGGATGGACCGCCATACTGCTCTGTCCTGACACATTAATGAGTTTCCTATACATTCATATATTATAACTGTTAATGCAAAAACATTGTTTTGTTTCATCAATCAATGTTGGTCAGGTGTTACAAAAATTTGTTTGTAACACTTGATGATGTCAACATTGGTTGATGAAACAGCTGTCGTAAAATAAATACAATTGTGATATAAAACAAAGTTTTTGCATTAACAGTTATAAAATGTCAAAGTATCATAGTGTTTCGGCCAAAATAATGGACATTCATATATCGTTACATGCACGCTCGTCGATTTTCGTCGACTCCGAATGTGGTCCAATAATATAAATAAATGTTAGTATATTCACAGTATTCCAAATTAAATATATGAAAAAAAACATGTTTAGCGATTGTTACATTTTCCCCCCTAGCACAATAATTACGGTGCGATAATATGATATTTACATTAGATGAAACGCTTTGATACGTTGTGAAACGGAGAACGTTGTTCTCGGAAAAGGATCCAATCATAGAAACAAACAATATGGACACAATAAGCTCCCATCCACAGGGTGTCGACGCTAGCGACACCAGAGCATTTCCAAACACATGTGGGCTTTAATATGACTCAGAGGTAAAGAACGCTGAATGTAATACTACGTTCAAATAGTGAACTAAAAAATGTTGTTTTTAAATAGTCCATTGTTTTAACCAAAACATGTTTAATTATAAAATAATGTTTATGGCATGTCGCGAAAAATAGAAATTGTGATAAACGGAGTTTTATAATTAATCATTTAATAATTTTGTTTAAGTTGAATGAAATTCAAAAACTTTATACGTATTGATGTGAATCGTTAATTTAAACCATACAAATGTACAATATCTTTAAATATTCTGAGCTGTCTAAATTTTTTTTTTATAACCATATTTTATGTTTATTTTTCTCAGCTAGTTTTGAAGGTTTACAAAAACAACAAATAACTTTGTTTACTAATTGAAATTTTTTATTGGATCGGTGTCATAGAAATAGGTGTTATGTCTTAAAATATGTATAGTTTTGTTACTAAATCAAAAGCTTTAGAATACATCGCGCCGAAAAACTACCTTTTAAAAATGTTTTTCAAAACATAAAATTTTGACCCCTTAATTATCTATTTAATTTTTACATTTATTTTTATTTTGTTAAAAATGTTTTTAGATAGCATACCATATTTCGTTCTCCCTTAATGTAGGTGTTAACATTCAAAACATCTGAGTTCTTATCGTTCTGACGATGATAAAGGTATAAACCTTCGTAACGTATCGAGAAAAATATACTATTGTGATAAAAATATTTTTTCATCAAAATTTCATCATTATGGAATTCCACAGTGTTAGTGAAATAAATCGACAAATAGTCATGACATTATTGCTTATGCCTTCAAATATTGTATATTTATTAAAACAATGTAAAAATATATAGCTAAATTTTCACATTACACATTAAGCCTCAACGCCTTCGGTGGGCTAGCCATATATTATTGAATGAATGACAGAGAGTAGAGCACCGAAAATTATGTCCAGATGGGTTCGAAAAGAGACCAAGAGACAGAACAAAAAAAGATTAGCAGACTGCATGGAAGAGGACTGGGATAAATTAGAAATATCTGAAGAATGGAAAGAAATTCCCATTGTTAAATATAAATGGCAACAACATATTAATTGTACCCTAAAAGTATGACGACAAATTAGTAGGAATATTATTTACGCAAATTTTCGTTCGCTTACATTCGATATAAATCAAATAATAAATGTATCGTAACGTTTTTTTACCTCTGGGAAACAACTTTTAGGGATGAGGATAGCGAGAGCCTTCACGAACATAGGGGAACCGACAATATAGTAACACCGACATTCGGATATTAAATAAACATAAAAGCTTGGAGGCCTTCTGGGAGATACATTTATTGCAATAAAACGCTTTCTCATATCTGTGTATGTACCATTCGTTTCGCAACCCCAAATCCCCCACACCTAAGAAACACGGAGAGCTAGTATTCGCACCTTAGCAAAAGTGGAAGATTTAAAAATGCGTGTACAATTTTGAAGCTTTATCTGGGGTGTGACTTTTCTATTAGAGTGTGAATTCTTGTGGGTTTTTTTGTGGCTTTGGGGATGGTCCACGCTCCCATATGGCACGATGGGTTCTCCGCAATTTCCTTCCAGCACTAAACGAAAATAACGCCAAGTTTCAGGGGATGCAGACGAGAAAAAGAGCAAATGATCCTGGAATCAAATAAGTTTGGATAATCCGCGATATTTGTTTAAATAAACTCACTCCATTACTTCAGAGTGCTTTCCGAGATTACACCTGTACGAGTTCATATTATTTTATGTATAAGCTTATGTACGCTAGCAAGGGGATTTTATCATAGAAATATGGCGCCAACAATAGAATTAACTAAAAGTAAATAATTAATTTAAACGAATGTAAACGACTCTTTTCTAAAAGTTTTATTATAATTTATATGTATGACATGTTTTTGTTTGGTTGAATTGCTCTTCACATCAATACAGCCCGAACCAAATCGATGTAAAAGGTTAAGCTTTCATATTGATTCTCGCAATATGTGATAGGTATGTAGCTAAACTATCGCCATTTTAACGTCGTGTGAATTCTGAACCAGTCCAAAACAATATGACAATCACATTGCCATCGCCGGGAATCGAACCCGGGGCCTTCGAGGTGGTAATCAAAGCGATTACCTCTATACCATGGGGGTCGTCTTAGGCCTTTTTAATGTTGTTAAACTTCTCACACAGGCGTTTTCGTATTATTTATTTTAAACAGAATTTAATTTCAATTTACAAAAAAACAATACAGTTCTTCTCATTCGTATTATTTTTGTAATGAGAAGTTTTACATCATTGTTCAAGAAATAATATACAGAATAAATATGTCTACATGATCTTTCATAAACGCGTCTTCATTTAACTATGACCTATTTTAAATAATCAAATATTTTCTGGATATACTAGGCACTCTCGTTTACACGAATACCTTTAATATTAAATGATTTGATCAAAAACAAGATATTTGATTTTCAAATATAACCGTTAAATAATGTATTACTTGAAAGATATATGTTTTGTTTGTAGATTTATAGCATAAATTTAAACATATTTGATTTAAAATAAAAATAAAAATACATACGTATTTCATATAAGATACTCTCCCTAATAAATGTCTAAAAAAGCTATTCTTACAATAAAATTCTAATTTGAAAATGGTGTATGCAATCGAGGTGCATGACACAGTTTATGAATGTTGAGAAATCGAACGAAGCATTTCAGGATAGAACAGTGTGGCAGTCCATTCGTTTTGCTTACTCATTCGGCGAGAGGTCGTGATAGTTAGTAAGCTAGGTGTGTATTATAATATATTATATTGATTGGTCAGAATACTCGAAAAAAAATTACACATATTTGAGTGTAAATTTTTGTTTTTCAAACCCCTGATTTTAAGAATTGAATACTCATAAAATAAGAAAATAACCACCAAATTTGGGGTGCTCAATATCTCTAAGAACAGAAGCTTTGAAACAGAGAGATATTATTAAGATTCACACATCTCAGAGAATTACAACAGCGGAACACATAAAAAAAAGATTTGAAAAATTGCCAAAATATTTTAATTTAATGTTTCTTTAACGATGATGTAAAACTCCATATAAAATAATAAAGACGAATAAAAATAATTCATATGAATAAAAACGTCTGCTTTCCAGAAGTTATATCATATTTTATGTGAATGACATATTTCGCCAGTCTAAGGCATATCGAAATTTTATCATGTTACATTATCACATTTGGTAATGCCTTTGATAGGATTCACATAAAGTATTAAAAATTTCTAGAAAACAGACGTTTTCATTCGTATTAATTATTTAATGTGGTTTTTTGACATTATTGTTCAATAAACAATATATTCGAATGAAAACATATGTGTTCGAAGTTTTGTTTTATATAATGGGAATGATAGCCTCACCACTGAGAGATATTTGCATGTAGGTAGATAAAATTGAGCAAGTCAGAGAGTTCACTTATCTTGGTACGGTCATGACGGAAGCCAACGATATGCACGCGGAGTCGAAACACAGACATCCAAAAGGCCTACGAGCTATAGCCTCCTTGCGAACGTTCCTAAAGTCCAAGCTTTTATTCAGAAACACCAAGCTGCGTATTTATAATACCGTTATCAAGCCAGTGGTGACATATGATTCTGAGTCGTGGACAAAAATAACAACAAATAATCTACTGGTTTTGAGAAAAGAACACTAAGAATGATCCTGGGACCCAGACCCGGTGCTGCAGCGGGAACTTGGAGGCATAGGACCAACCAAGAGATCCGTACGATGAACCAGCAGTCCTTTATAACGAGCACCGTGAGTGCCGGTCGCCTAGCATGGATTGGGCACGTATGCCGAGCCGAAGATACCAGAGCAATCAAGACCCTGTACGCGTCTAGACCGACTAGAGTAAGACCTCTAGGTCTAAGCAAGCCTAGACAGCGCCTAATGAACAATGTTCTGGCTGATCTGGCTAGGTTTGACGAATCGGATTGCGGGAAACAAAAAGCGCATGATCGAAAAGCTTGGCGAAAAATCATCAAGGAGGCTAAAACTCTTCAAGAGTTGTATGGCCATAGGAAATACAAAAAAAAAATTGGGAATGACATGTTCCGCCATGCTAAGATATTTTCAAATGAAAAGAATGCGAAACATGTCATTCTTAGAAAATATACCTACCTTAATAAAATATCAATAAAACAGACATTTATATTCACATTGGTTTAATCATTTGAGCATTACATTCAACAAGTACATGGTTTTTAATAGCGTGAATGGTGAACGTAGATGAGTTCGTGTATGTATGTAGTGTGTTTACAAGATATGGGCGAGTGGAGAGGGATATTGAAAGAAGGGTTGGGGCAGGCAACAAAGTGAATGGTGCACTTAAAGTTGTCATCGCAAACAAAAACCTATCCAAAAAAACTAGAGTGGATGTAAATGGAACCAGAAATAGAGGAAGACCGAGGAAAACGTGGCACGATCAAATAAATCAAATAGTGAATGTCAGCCATGCCTCGGGGGGACGGCGTGATGGTTAGTTAACGTACTTAATTAGTTGGTTTTAATATTAGGTCCTTACATATGAAATTGGCGTTTTGCCGTACTGGGAACTTTGATCTCAAATATCTTCTCTTTGGTTACGAATTCCAAATTCAAATTTATACAGCTATTTACTCAAGTATTTGTGTTTCGAAAATTATAATTCATTTGTTTATTCCTCAATGGTTTTTTTTCTTTGCGTCACTCAGTTTACAAAATGGAAAACTTGAAATATCGCGTTATTTACGAGTACGAGTTCCACCGTGGCACCAGTGCTGCAGAAACGGCTCGAAGGACTCAAAAGAAAACACAGTGCGTTTTTGGTTCCAACGTTTTCGTTCTGGAAATTTCGACCTGCAGAACAAGCCCCGTGGACGGCCGGAGACCAAAGTTGATAATGAAAAATTGAAGGCTATTGTGGAAGCGGATCCATTGCAAACAACGTCCGAGTTAGCTGCAGGCTGCGGTGTTAGTGATAAAACTGTTTTAATCCACTTGGAGCAAATTGGGAAGGTGAAAAAGCTTGAAAGGTGGGTACCTCACGAATTGAGTGAAGCAAATCAACAAACGCGCGTTGACTGCTGCGTTGCATTACTCAACCGGCACAATAATAAAGGGATTTTGAATCGAATCATTACCTGTGATGAAAAGTGGATCCTGTATGATAATCGGAAGCGCTCATCGCAATTGCTGAACCCTGCCGAACCAGCCACACCATGCCCCAAGCGAAAATTGACTTGTGAGCTTCCAAAAAAGTAACTTGTGAGCGTTTGGTGGACTAGTGCTGGTGTCGTTCACTACACCACAGGGTTCCATTTTAGGGCCGCTTTTTTTCACAATCTTCATCAATGATATATTAAATGTAATTGAGTCTTCAAAATTTTTCTTATTTGCTGATGACTTTAAAATATTCAGTGAAATTCAGTCTCCTTCAGACTGCTTGAATCTCCAGCGCGATATACAAAGCATCATGCAATGGAGTAAACATAACAAATTGTTCTTCAACATCTCCAAGTGTTTTGTAATGTCATTTACAAGAGCAACTAAAACAATTTACTTCAGATATCTAATGGATGAAGCCCAGCTTGAAAGAGCGTCGACGTCCATGGATCTAGAGGTGTTGTTCGATGCTCGCTTGTCGTTTAGTCTTCACATAACTTCACTATGTAATAGCTCCCTCAAAATGCTTGGTTTTGTCATTACAAACGCCAAGATCTTTCGTAATATTCAGGTGCTGAAGCTGCTGTATAACTCTCTGGTGAGAAGTCGGTTGGAATTTAGTTCCATTATCTGGGCGCCGTATGAGGTTCGATATTCCCTGATGGTGGAGAGGGTGCAGAAAAAATTTCTGCGATACCTCTATCTTAGGGACTATGGATATTACCCGTGGCTCTTTCCAACTGATTTTTTGCTAGGGATGCTAGGCTACCAGTCACTCGAGAGGAGACGAGACATTCACTTGGGTGTCCATTTCTTTCGACTGATAGGCGGTTGTATACACAACTCAGAAATCCTAAATGATGTAGGTCTGTTCGTCCCTAATAATTATCTTCGACAAAGGGGCCATAGATTGTTTTATATCCCACGATGCAGAACCAACCTGCCAATGGTTATGCCGGTAGGTAGAGCATTATCTTTGCTTAATCGTATCACCTCGGAGTTTGACATATTTTGTGATAGTTTGACTCATCTGAGGGAAGCACTATCTTTATTATAATTGTATGGTATATTTATTTTATTAATTTGTCAAGCATCTTATGTTTCTCGCTCTTTTTATGAATCTATTATGTATTACTTATTATTGTGTATCTCTAACTTGTATCTTTAGTGTATTCGAAAAAAAATCTGTAACGCTTTAGATATGTTTAAAATAAATAAATGAAATAAATAAATGAAATACTGGTTTCCTTAATCTGGCCAGACGATTACGGCAGATGTCTATTGTCAGCAACTGCAAACCATGATGGAAAAGCTAGCTGCTAAACAACCGAGGCTGGTTAATCGCTCTAGGCCACTGCTGCTTCATGATAACGCTAGACCACACACTGCACAACAGACGGCTACCAAATTAGAAGAGCTTCAATTGGAATATCTAAGACATCCACCGTACTCTCCAGACCTTGCCCCAACAGATTATTATTTTTTTCCAAATTTGGATAACTTCTTGCAAGGGAAAAAATTCAACTCCGATGGGGCAGTCCAAACCGACTTCAAAGATTTTATTGATTCCCGTCCGAATGGTTTTTTTAGTAAAGGGATCGATGAACTACCTATGAGATGGCAAAAGTGCATAGATAGCAATGGTACATACTTTGATTAAATAAATATATTATATTTAAAAAAAATCAACTTTATGTTCCTCCCATACAAAACGCCAATTTCATATATAAGGACCTAATACTTTCCAACTGCAGTAACCCGTTGTATGAGGGTAAATTATTTGCAAAAATATATTTTGTTAAATGATGCTCGGTTAGTTTTCTCTTTTTGTAGCATATACACATTTTCATTTAATGCTTGTTTGTTCATTGAATATTTAAAATATCCATATTTTTATTCAATAACATTAATATTAATGTTAATCGATTATTTTCTAATGGTCCTTCAAATTTAATTGTATCTCAATAGAGACGAAGACGCAAATCGGAAACTGAATATGGTTGATCAAGGTGTTTACAGGACTTATGACCTGTCATTGGTTGGGTTAAGCGCACGCTTTATGTAATTACAACATTCCCCATTCCACCATTCTTTATGACCATGTATGACAAATTTTTGGAAGTTGTTTATATGTTTAAGTCCTATGCCAGATTTCACGTGTCAGTTTCAATAATTATAAATATGAAATAATTATGTGAGAACAGCCATTATAAATTGAGAATACTAAGAAAAAATAAATATGGTCTTAGCCCGGCCGCCGTGGCGAGCGGTCGCATTTTGTGATCGCTCCTGAATCTTTTCTGTTTATTTCGCATCTTGTGATCGCTTCAGAATCTTTCTGTTTTTTTTTTCTGCTTCCTGTTTGTGCCACTCATCTTTGATCATCAGTGTATCTTCTTCGTGTGTTTGTGTTTTTGCCGCTGTTTGAAGTGTCTCCACGTGGACCTACCTCGCCATGCGCCGTCACATCACGTGTGCAAATCACGGCGTGCAAATGCCGCCACGTGTATTTCGCCCGGTACACCTTTAGGCTGTTCTCCGTCTACAGTATTCTACGTACTCGTATCCGTAGTTCTATTACTTCATCGTATGCCTACACACCGCCACCCAAGAAGCTCATGCCGGCTCAATCCACTCCGAGGAAGCGTGATGGCCTCGAAAATGTCAATACCGCTCTTGGATTTCCCGTCGTCATCTTCAACAGCGTTTAGTAGGTGCTACAACCAACATCTTCGGCATCCATCACCTTCATCATCATCAAGCACACCTCCTCATGCGCCGAGGATGTTTGCTAAAGCCACCGTCTCCTGACCAAATGTGTTTATTATAATTCCAAGAATTTTGTGCGTTCAAAGAACTGTAATTTTAATTTTAATTTTATTTTGGTAAAACCCACAATTAGTATTTATTTCTTAGAGAAGTTTGTGTTTATACTGTAAATTTAGGATAATCCGGAGGAAAAAAATATGTATATATTGTTTTATTTTGTATAGGATATTTGAAATGTTAAAATGTGTATAAATAATATAATGTAACTAATTTTAAGGTAGTTTGTAAGTTGATGCGGGTAAATGCCTGGAGACGGCGATGAGGTCCGCCACCCATCACGTCGCTTTTCCCGCGGGGGCGAACAGAGGAGAGTGGAGTGCCGTATCGGTACTTGGAACATAAGAGGAGGTATGGAAGGGAAGTTAAATGAGATGTGCGATGAATTTGAGAATAAATGTTTAGATATTCTGTGTGTGACTGAATGCATGGTTAAAGAGTGTGGATCCAGAGAGCATGGGGATAAGGTCGTCTTGTGGTCAGGGGTACCACAAGAAAAAAGAGGAGGCCAGGGTGTGGCAGCAATTTTAGCTCCTAGGATGATAGAATGCATGAAAGGATACGAATGTGTGAATCCTAGACTTATGTGGATCCGCTTCAAAATTGGATTGACAAGAGTACTACTCATAATTGGGTATGCTCCTGTTAATAGCGAAGATGAAGCTGTGAAAGATGAGTTCTGGGATAGAGTAAACGAGATAGCAGCGAGTAAAAATGCGAACGAAAGAATTATTATAGCAGGAGATTTGAATGGATGGGTAGGAATTCAAAGGGCTGGCTATGAAGAATGTCTCGGAAAGTATGGTGATAGTAGAACGAATGATAATGGAAAGAGATTGCTTGGTGTGTGCCTGGAGTGGAGCCTCTTTGTGTCAAACACGATGTTTGACCATAAGAGGATCCACCAATATACATGGGAGAGAGGAAATGAAAGGACGACGATCGATTACGTCATCGTGGACTCTAGATTACGGGCGGACACTGTAGATACCAGAGTGTTCAGAGGGGCCGAACTCGGAACAGACCACTTTTTGGTGGTAACAAAGGTAAATTTGTTCCGAGGCTGGCGCACCAAGAGGAACAAGACAGTGACCGCCCCGTCTAGAGTAAAAGTTGAAAAACTACAAAACGATGGCGTAAAAGAGAGTTTTATGATGAAAGTGAATGATAGGCTTAGTGATCGAGAATCGGAATGTATAAGCATAGATGAGACCTGGAAGAAACTGAAAGAAAGTCTATGTGAAGCAGCGAAAGAGGTATGTGGTACATGTGTGCAAGGGAGGAGAAATGGAGATGCTTGGTGGGATGACTGTATAAAAAATCTTGTTAAAGAAAAGAAGGATGCATGGTTAAATATGTTGTCTGTGGATAAAAATGATTGTGTGAAATATCAAAGAGCGAAAGAAGCGTACAAAGTTTGCAAGATGAACGTCAAGTTGAAAGTGAGAGCGAAAAAGGATAAAATGAAGGAGGATGACGGACTTAAGATGACAAATCACTTCCAGAGCAACATAAAAATGTTCTGGAGGGAAGTCAAAAAAGCCCGAAATCCTCCAGAAAGTGGTTGTGCGAAAGCAATTTTAAGTAGTGAGGGAAGAATGATTACTGATTTCAAAAGTATACAAGGAAGATGGATGGAGTACTTTAAAGATATGTATGGCAGTGAAATGACTGAAGATTCAATAAGAATGAGCTTTACAAATGAGAGTTGCACGAACAGCGGAAGTGAAATTACTGAAATAAATTTGAACGAGATAGTAAGTGCTGTAAGATGTATGAAAGGTGGAAAAGCTGTCGGATATGACTGTGTAGCCTTAGAGTTTATCAAAAACGGTGGGCCGGTGGTTTCAGCATGGTTATATAGACTCTTTAATCAGTGTTTAGAGGAGGGATATACGCCGCTCGACTGGAGGAGGGCTGTTATCATGCCTCTTTATAAGGGAAAGGGGTCTCGTATGGACTGTGGAAATCACCGGGCAATAAGTCTATTAAGCGCCGTTGGTAAACTCTACGGTCGAATTTTAATAGAAAGAGTAAAAAAGACGACGACTGAAAGAGTATGGGATGTGCAAGGCGCTTTTATGACCGGAAGAGGTTGTATGGATCAGATTTTTGCACTTCGAACGCTTGCGGAGAAGTTTATGGCCAAAAACCGTAAGCTTTTCTGTGCGTTTGTCGATTTGCAAAAAGCCTATGATCGAGTGAACAGAGAAAAACTGTGGTCAATCTTGTCCGAATACGGAGTGAGCACAAAACTGATACGGGCGGTTGCTTCTCTCTACGAAGGGAGCACTGCCAGTGTTAGGGTAAATGGGGACATCACGCCCTGGTTTGATATCACGAAGGGTGTTAAGCAGGGCTGCGTGATGTCCCCTTGGTTGTTCAATCTGTATATGGACAAGTGTATGAAAGAACTTAAAGGTATAAATGCTGGTGCTAAGATGAGTGATCTGTCTGTAAACTGTCTGCTTTACGCGGACGACGCCGTTCTCGTTGCGGATAGTGCGGACGAATTACAAGTCTTGGTGTCGAGAATGTATGAGGTATGCAAGTCGAACGATTTAATGATGAATGTCGGAAAGTCAAAGGTGTTAGTTTTTGAAAGGGAAGAGCAAATGACAGTTTGTAATATAAGTGTAAATGAAGAGAACTTGGAACAGGTGAGGGAATTTGTGTATTTAGGTAGCATGTTCACAGCGGATGGCCGAACGGACAGTGATATTGAAAGAAGGGTTGGTGCGGGTAACAAAGTGAATGGAGCTTTAAAAGTAGTTTTTGGAAACAAGAATTTATCAATGAAAGCGAAAATGGCCGTTCACAATGGAGTTCTGGTTCCAACCCTTATGTATGGAAGCGAAGCATGGAACTGGCAGAAGAAAGATGAGAGCAGAATAAATGCGGTAGAGATGAGGTCCCTAAGACGTATGTGCGGTAGAACGATGTACGACAGAATCTCAAATGCTGATATTAGGAAAGAGTGTAGAGCGAAAGAAGGTATTATGAACAAAATTATGAAAGGTTCGCTTCGTTGGTTCGGACATATGGAGCGCATGGGTGAAGAAAGAATGGTTAAAAAAGTATACGTTAACAATGTAAATGGAGTAAGGAGTCGAGGTAGACCGAGGAAAACATGGCATGACCAAATTAATCAAATATTAAAAGTTGGTCATGTCAGAAGCCGGAAGAATCGACGTGCGTGTATGACTCGATGTATGAATGTGGAGGAAGCTAGAGAGGTGTGCCAGGATAGAGTAGTGTGGCGGTCCATTCTCTCTGCCTACCCCTGCGGGGAAACGGCGTGATGGTTTTGTTGTTGTTGTTGTTGTTAAGAAAAAATAAAATTCAAATTTATTGTATTTTCTTCTAAATAATTCTTTTAAAAATTTAATATTTAATTCGATGTTTTAATTTTTAAACACTTGTATTATACGTTGCAAAAAATATTTTTATGTCATTATCATGTCAGTTGTTTCTACATCCTACGTTTGCATCATCAGGCGTTACAAACAACGTGAGTTGAGAACATAGGTTGGCGAAAGAGCTGTCACGATAATCTCACATAAATAAATGGTGGCACGTATAACGAAAATGTTTCAAAATTAGATCATTTAATACATGTTGAAATATCGTTGTGTTTCGGCCAAAATAATGGATTATCAGAAAAATATCGTGTATACGCGTTTTCACGTGATTATTTGATTCAACTATAATAAAAAATAATTACACATTTACGGAAGATAGTGAAAACTGCTCGGAAGGGTTTTTGCTTCGGATAGTACCTTATTAAAGTTCCTTATCGGTTTCCGCGCTCGAGTCACCCTCCGACCATAGAAAGCATCTGCCAGCGGCACATAACAGTTACAGCCGGACGGACAGACATCCCGCCGCCGCCAGACAAAAAGTCGGGAATCACAGGAGCAATTTGCCCAGTAATTAAACATCGCAATCTTAGCGGGAAGCTCTTCGGCCATTCGTAGCCTTGCTCGAAATGGTTCTCGTCTGACTACAAACTTACACACGAATTTGTCCAAGCGAGATGTTCTGAGTCGCCTTATGTGTCTACGTGCTTTACGTGACCGTGCATTTTGTATTTTATAAGAACAACCACATGTTTAAAAACACAAATTAGATAGGAATCAACCTTCTGGGGAACAAACCACACAGGTCCTAGATTAGGAAGAGAAGAATTAATAAGTAAATACGGCATTTTTACGTTCACTTCTTACTTATTATTATAATAATTTTTCCTTGACCTGATTTGAAACCCTATTCTCGAGGAGTTTATGGAAATAATATGTTTTGCCTTTCTAGGGTATAATCGAGTGTAAATTATTTTTCGCCATGCTAAGGCATCAAATTGATAATACATTAGCTCTCCAATATAAAAATAAAGAAAATATATCCCTGCTACGATTTTTTTACCCGTTTACTGTATACAATTCGTTTCTAGCTATTGATTCTCGTGATATGTGATTGGCCGTTTATCTATCAACATTTTATTCTCACTTGAATTCTACACCAGACTTTTTGAGAAATTTTTTTCACACTCTCATTGCTTGGAATCGAACCCAGGAATGTCTGCAGCTTAAGCCTATGGAAAGATAAGATTCACTGTATTCACTTTTTATGTGTTCTTAATTTAATTTTGATGCTGGTAGCCAAGATCCATGATTCACTTCCATACATAAGGTTTGGTACTAAAACTCCTTCGAGAACGTCCATTTTTGTTTTATGATTTTCATCTAATGTATCCATAAAATAAATAATATGTAACTAACTAAATAACTAACCATCACGCCGTCGCCCCGAAGGGGTAGGCAGAAAGAATGGACTCAACATTCATACATCGTGTCATTCACGCGCGTCGATTTCTCTGACTCCGCACATGGCCGACATTCAATATTTGATTTATTGAATGATTGATGAAAATATAAGAAGTGAATGCGGTGCGAATGATGGTGTCATGAACAAAATAATGAAAGGATCATTAAGATGGTTTGGACATATGGAAAGAATGAATGAAGAAAGAATGGTAAAAAAATTATATGTTAATGATGTAAATGGAACGAGAAATAGAGGAAGACTATTGAAATATTGAATAAATATTATGTACATTATCATATTTCCCAAGAATTCTAAATGACGGAATACTCCGGTGTGGACCCATCAAGTTTAACTTGGAAAAAAATATTTGTTTTCCTCCAGAAGTAAAAAGTATTTCGATTAAAGCGAAATTTTAAAATTTATTACTTAACCGGTCATATTTCATCAAGCTTAATTGGCATTCATTATCGGTTACATAAAAAATGAACCAAGAACAAGTAAGTTCGCATGTAAAATATTAACTGATGGTCCCTTAGAGACATGCTGCGTAGAGATGTTGAATTTTGGGAAAATATTACAAATAATAATTTATGTAGGGTTATGAATAATGATTACAAAGTTAATCCTACGGAATAATTTGCTTTTTCACATTTATTTATAAATATTGTATGTATATTTATGCAACGGCTGATTTCATAATAAAAATGTTGTTAATTGTTTTTTTTTTCTCTTTTAGTAGAAAAGACTTATAAAGATTAATATATCTTACTTTGGACCTATGTGATCTATTCTTCAAATGGTTGTTCCTCCTGTGTGGCGAAATACTAGCTGTCCTATCTTTTTTATTGTTGTGCAATATAGTAGAGTCTGAAAGTGTACATTGGTCCTCAGCCTCACATAAATATCTTATTCTAATGTTCGACAGACGATTTCTTAGAGTTTTTAATGCTTTAATCTACAGTATTTTCACCTTGGAAGTCATCAAGTTTAGTTCTGACTCCCTATGCTTCAACGCCACATGTTATGAATGATTTTACCCATGCTTTGCAAATTCATCAAATAATTGATAATGCCTTAGCAAGAACGAAACATGTCATTCACAAGACACACGTTTTCATTCATATTAATGATTTAATATGAAGTTTAACCTTATTGTTCACAAAACAATTGATTTAATTTTATACATTCATTATTAGACTATATTTATACTCGACAGAGTAAAAGAGCCCATTTTAAATTTGGAACACGTCTTTAAAAATGTACTTAATATTTGTATTTTCCTTGTGCATTTCTATTTGACTTCGACAAATTTTGCGACAACAGTAATTATCGGTTTTGTTTGTAACAAAGGCTGTGTGTTCTATTTTGATAATTACGGCCATGGAGACTAATAGAGCTAACACGAAAATCCACTCACAAGCTAGGATAAAACAGAAAGTTTCAGCCCCAGACCCCGGGGCAATGTGATTGAATACAAAATTCTCAACAATCATCGCGCAAACCTAATGTAAAATGATATGTTAATATGTATATACTCGTACATTTAAATAAAAAAACAAACATGTATCGGACACAGAAGCCCTTCATCAGTGTTTTGTATATACAATATAAATATTTTAACAAAATTTTCATAAATGTGGTCAGTTTTGACAGATATTAAATAATGTAACATTAGGGGTAACATACAGCAATATCAATTATATGTATTAGAAGAAGAAGAAAAAAAGACTTAAAATGGCGCTAATTGAACTAAAAAAATGTGAAATGTTCCTCAACATTATAGCATATATACATCTTCTAAAAAAAATTGTCAGACGTAAGAAGGGCGCAATGGGGAATGTTGTAAACATAAAGCGATCGCTTAACTCAACCAATGACAGGTCGTAAGTCCTATTAGTGCCTCGACCACCATATTATGTTCCCAGAAAACAATTTACATCTTCGCCACTATTGAGATACAATTAATCCTTATAAAAAAAAAATCCAGTATTTGTCTACAAGTATTTGTATACATTCAAAATGTTTTAAAAAAAGAAAGTAAGGCTAATTACATGCTACCACAAATATAAATTAATAGAATAATTAACAGATGACAGTATGTAAAGATATAATTCTGTAAAGCTTTGGATATATTTAAATAAATAAATGAAAATGAAAACCTTATTGCGTAATCGGGTCGCTTCGGAGGTCGACAAAAAATTTCGTGATAGTATGAGTTGTCTAGGGGATGCAATATTAATGTGATTGTTATTTCTAATTCTTAGTCTTTATTTATATTTTTAAATTTTTACGGTTATTTAAAAACAAATTTTAAATTGTTATTGTGAGGTTGCAGACGACATGGATTGAAGGATCTGTAATGTTTGTGATCTTTTTGTAAATAAATTAAATAAATTGATAATTAAAATATTTAATAATTTTAAAGTATCATAGTATTTCGACTAAAACAATAGATTATCTAAGAATATTTTATAATATAACGATAGAAGAAAACTCCATATTGCTGATATTAGATTTTTCCTTATAATCGAGGATGCGATTGTTCAAGTCAAGCTATCATATGCAGAACTCGCATCTGGATGAGTAAAATGTCAATTCTTGTTTATTTTAGTTCCTGTTCCATTCCCTACACGAGTGAGTTTCAACATTCAATATTTCCACTGAGAGTAACATTTACGAAAGCTATTTTTCTAAAGTAATTATTTGCAAACTGAGTCAATCCCATACCCGTGTTCTCGACAGGAATAAAGAGAGTTTTTTTCAACAAATGCGATTCTTGTATGATATGTATTTTAAACGCATTTTTTCGTATATGTTCTTACGTATGGATGGATAAATAATACAAAAAAAAATTAAAAAATAATAATAGTGAATACAAATGTTAACGTCTGTTTTGTAGAAATTTGGTTATATTTTATGGGAATGCCATATTTTGCCTTTCTAATGCAATTAGTCATTTTATTTTGTTTAAGAGAGGTGAAATACGATGACAAAATATTATAAAACTTCTAGAAAACTAGCGTTTTTGTTATTGTTCTAGAAGCAATAAATACATAAAATTATTTATTAAAAAATATAAAATAAATAAAATAAACTTTGTGTTATATTTAACCACGTTTACGGTAGATAAATACCAATTTTATATGTTTTTAAAATGTCTAACCACAAAATGAGTGTTTTATTTAAAAAAATTAAAAAAAATATTTTCTTCTATATTCGCCATACTTTGTGTAATTGCTTTATTTCTCTTTTTCTTTTTGATTAAAACGTCAATTATTCATAAGTTTGATTAAACAATCAAAAATATAGATATTTTTTTAAACACGGTGTATATATATGTCAGCTGTAATCAGTTTAAATTCCACTATACTTAAATTTTAATTCACATTAATATCAATATTTTCAATTATTATTAATTTTGTATATAATCTTGTTAATATGTGTGTATATAAAATAGTAAGTTTGTACAAGTGTCACCAGTCTATCGATGCCAGCGAGCCTTGCGAAACCGGTTCGCTTTCACAATAAAGATAACAAATGGAAGTAGTTAACAATAAAAACATCGTACTATTATTTTAAATGAACTTCTATCAAGAGATTATATAAAAATCATTAGATTAGTGAATATAATATCAAATGTTTATGTCATCAACAATTTACACATTTATGAGTATCAAAAGCTTATTTATTACCTTTCGACTGCATAAAATGTTCTATTTATAAACGAGTATACGAGTGATCGTATGATTAATGCGAATGAGAAATACGAGTTGCTGTTGTTTTATAATTGCATTACGAACACGTTTCAGATGGAATAATAAATAAGCGAATGGCATCCATATTTTGCACGTGCTTTCCGTACTCGTGTCGACATAAAATATAAAACGAATGGTTGGGACTGAATATAATTCACGTTACCTAAAGAAAATTATAAAACTAAAGAAAAACAATATATTTTATTTTTAGCCAATTACTTCACTGCTGCATATAGAACTCTTCAAAACTCCTGCAACATTTTCTATATTGGGCTATCTGTCTACGAACCAAAAGTTGGATAACATGATCCGTCCACCCTTTCTGTGGTCTTCCTATTCCACTTCTGTTGTACCAAGGACTCCACTTAAGGATTCTAGGTGACCACCTGACCTTATCCTGTCTCGCCATATGCCCGGCCCACTGCAATATATAACGAAATATATCCAACCGAGAAGTATTTGGCTTAGACCTCATTTCACAAAAAATATTCCTTCTAAAACGAGATATCATCTAATATAACATATTTTGATTAACAAGAAAAATTAATGAAAAAACATAAAACGATTTTTAAAAACAAATACGTTCAACTGAATAGACTTCTGTTTAAGATTTCATATCACAAAAAACTGTCTAAAAGAGAAATATTTAATTTCATATAATTCTGAGAAATAAGATAATTTACGAATGTTTTTGTTTTTTAACCAAATTTATGAATCTGTCAAATGCATTATAGCGCTATTTAATAGAACAATACATCTTAGAAATATATCAGTTGGTAATTGATGAATTATCGAATGTTCAATAAAACATCGTAGTTCAAAACCATAGATGATTGTACTTAAATTTCAATTAGTCTATTAGAATATTCTGGAATCATTTAAAAGCCTGTTTAATATTATGAGACAATGAATGAAAAAAATGTTCATGGGGGATTGAGAAAACACGTTAAAATTATTTGCATCAACGATAATAAAATAAATATTAAGATATTTATTGTTTCTTGAACAATGATGTAAAACTCTATATTAAATAATTAATACGAACGAAAACGGCAGTTTTCCAGAAGTTTTATTATATTTTATGGGAATGACATGTTTCGCCCTTCTAAGCATCGTTTGATAATCCTTAGAAGGGCGAAACATGTCATTCCCATAAATATAAAAAAATCTCTAGATAACTGACGTTTTCCTTCGTATTAATTAAATAGTAAGAGTTTTGTAGATTATTTCTAGTATTTGTAGATTCCAAACAAATCCAAATCCAAAGTAATCGTTTCACTATTTAGATTTAATCTATGAATATTAACTTGTTAAGTTTATAGCGTGAATAGTGATATTTTTTTATATATTTGAAACAAAGCTTTCTTACAACTGTAATATTATATCGTTCTCCCGATGATGAAGGTGTAAAACCTTTGAAAGATATCTATAAAAAAACTCAAAACAAAATCTTAATAAATATATTAATTTTACCATCTATCGATCTAAGAAGAAGAAGAAATTATTATAGAATTCTACAGTATCAACACGGAAAATTGATCGAAGATTCGTATTTTTAAGCATTTTTAATTATTAACATAGAGTTAATGATGACGGTTAAGAAACAAAAAAATATAAAAGATACGAAATGTATTGTGTCTTTCAAAGTTTTGAAAAATAACTGAAAAGGCAAAATTTTAATTATAAAAATAAAAGAACGACTTCATAATTCTTAATAAAATGGACTTAAAGATGGTTACGTCACACGTACACCAACTAAAAAAAGTATTTCTAAAGTGTTTTTTTTTAAAGACTAATACCAAGGATTTTAATCAATGATATTAGAATTTATTTTACAATCTTCAATGTGAGCAGAAAATAGCTCATTATTATGAAGAAGGAATCTGGTCGTGCCCAGGCTTGAACCCATGTCAGCCAAGCGTTCTATCCCCTAGACCACCACCCGATTTAATTGCTAACATTTTTTTTAAAGAGAAACATGGCTCCAAGTTGAGGGGGATTTTAACATTTCAATTTAATGCCGTTTTTCCATTTATTTGCCATCACTTTATTTCATGGATTCACAAATGAATATTTTTTTTCAAACATTGGATTTTTACAACACAAATATGTTTTGGGTCACAGAAACCCTCCCTAAGTGTAGAAATTTTACTCAATATAAGTTATAACTTCTACACCGAGAAAGGGCTTTTGTAATGTATTGCGAAAATACAATGTTTTCAAAAAACTATTCAATGGAGAATTTTTAAATGTTTTTATTTATTTTATAAAAACCTCATTTAGTTTCAAAACCTAAATCGGTATCAATTTAATTAAGTACTAAAAAATCTCATAAAGTCATCTCTGCATTCTAGACTAGGAATCATATTGACTATGGGGAGAAGAGATATGCATACATGATAAATGTATGAATGTAGTCTGGGATGTATTCCCGTGGGTAGGCGCGAGCAGGTTACGGAACCGTAGAGTTCATATGTATAGAATGCCCTTTGTTCTCGTTCTCCGGGGCACTCGGATCCTCATTCGGAGCCATAAATGAATGAGCGCTGTTTGCGCCGTGCCTTCAATTATTTAAATTCACTCAATCAATTAACTGAGTACACATTATGATTGAGGAATACATTCCAGCAATAACGGTATTGTGTACATGGTTTGAGGCGCTGCTTGAGGTGTATATTTAACAAAGAACGCACACAAAAACTTACCTACAGCTAGCCGTTCACCTGGAAATGTAGGCAAAAAGGATGGACTGACGCACTTTTCTATATTGATGTTTTTTCTCTAGCAACTCTTTTATGTGTTCGTATGAAGCACTAAAATTGGGGTGTGGCATTATTAAATATAATATTAATAATGTAATGTACAATAATATTATGACACTTGTAAATCTGTACTTACACAACTTTTTTTTAAACCAACCGGTTTCGTTTCCGCCGGAACTTCGTCAGGGTTACAAAAGACACTGGGTGTCACATTAGTGTATTTTGTAATCCCGATGAATCTCCGGCGGTAGCGAAACTGGTTGGTCGTTGAAAATAATAAAGTGTAGACATTAATAAATAATTGCATTTAAAAAACGCACGTATTTAATTTTAATCCTATTGAATATGAATAGAATATTTTATTTATCTTAGTTCTTATTATATAATTATTAGGACTAAAAACCTCCGTTCTTAGAAGGTTTATTATATTTTATGGATACGATAAGTTATGCTTTTCTTAGGCAGCATCAGAAGTGAGTGTAAAAACGATTGGATTGCAATGTGATTAATTACCATTTGAAAATGCTTTAGCCCGGTGAAACACGTATTTCTCATTAAATTAAATAAAACTAGACGACTTAAGTTTTCATTAGTTATAATTAAGTACCAATCCGAATACCCCTATTAATTAACTGTCGCAAGAATTATTTTAAACAATGTTATTACTTTTTAAATAATATTATGGAAGTGAATCATGGAACTGGCAAAAGGATACAAGTATAATAAATGCAGTAGAAATAGATATTTGCTACAAATGTGTGGAAAATCTATGTATAATAGAGTGTCAACATTCAAATATTATATAATAAATTTATGTAGTGCGAATGAAAGTGTTATGATCAAAATAATTAAAGGGTCTTTAAGTTAGTTTAGATACATGGGAAGATTGAATGAAGACAAAATTGTAATGAATGTATATGTAAACGACGTAAAGTGAACTAGAAATAAAGAAGGGCCGAAAAAAACGTGGCTCTATCAAATCAGTCAAATTTTAATATCGGGGACCCAAGGAAAAATCTACGTGTTTGAATGAGACGATGAATTAACGTAGAGAAAGCGAAAAAAGTATATCAGGACAGAACAATGTGTCAATCAATTATTTCTTCTAATGCTTTCGGGAAAACGGCGTGATGGTAAGTTAGTCAGATTGTTTACAAATTTTAAATATCTCTAATACGGGTTCTGATTAAGATTTTTTTTATAAAGAAACCAATCGGTTTTTAAAACTTCGAAATTTAAGTAAAAATCGTTGCTATTATTATGCCGGAACTATCAAGTGGTGGTCTAGGGAAGGATTTTTTGCTGATATTAGAGATTGTAAAAAATATTCTAAATCCTTGAATGATTGATTCAATATTGGCAATTTGGACTATATTTTGTATGACAAGTATCTTGAAATGTATTACAATATTTCTCTCTACCCCGGCTAGATTGCCGAGACCTGGACTTAGATTCTCAGGTTTTCACGTAGATTTTTTCTCAGTCGCTGTCATTTGATTAGAGGCGGGTGTAAATATAAACAAAGGTTATTAAATACATTGAGGTTTATTATAAAGTTTAAATGCACATAAAGTAAAGGCTGGAGATGTCGTTACAAAAAATAACACCTAATACGATTCCATGATGGTGTGCTCCTCAGAGCATCAGATAATCGCGGCTTAGGTGATGGCGGTTCAGAAAAAACATATTTATTGAGTCACCTGACAGACACTAGGTTCCATATGTTGGTGGTGCTGTACGGAGTGAAGAAGTGGTCCACGCAGTTCCGCATGCTGGTGTGGACCTTGGCAATCGCGTGGCAGCGAGATATGGAGACTTCTAACGCGGAGAAGTATCCGACAGAACAGTCGGAACTAACCGCACACATGTACACAACACGGACACATGATGCACATTTCGAACCAAAGTGTGGCCTTCGAAATGGATAGATTTATTATTAATATTCTAGCTGACGCCTACCTTTATCCGGAATGATGGGAGAAAAGTTGAACCATTGCTGGTCCAGCCGGATGCCTGACAAAAGACAGGATTGCGGGTTGCTCACACGGCGGACTCGGGAGAAGAAGTGACGAGGCCTAGCGCGCTGTGCGAAGGGCGGAAAGACAGCGGTGTTGCCAAACGGGAAATGCGTCTCTGGAATCAATTCGAAGGCGCCATGAATAGAATGCCCGAAAAATACTAAACTACGGCCGAAGAATTCGTAATGGTAACATTACAGAGTACCCAGCACCGACTAAATCTGAAGATGTCATCTGACTTTTCGCGTTAGTATGACACTACCAGAGAATTTCCTTAAATCATCTTCTTGAAGATGCATTCGTATTCTCAGCTGATTATGGTTATTATTCAAAGAGTCATGACACTAAGAAACAATTTACAACTATTTTTTTTCAAACAAGATGTTGAGGGTTTTAGCCGATCTGTAAGGAGTATCGAATACTTTATATTTACAAACAATTTTATAATTATTTCTAATGCTGTATGATTAATCTTCTTCTTCTTCTTGCGGTGTCGTGTCAGGTACCCCCAATATTGGCGATCACTACAACAAAGGCATCTCTATCCTGCGCTACTTGGAACAGGTTCTGAACTCTTGTTATTCCTGTCCATTCTTTGATGGTCTCATTAATCCTTAAAAAATTATTAACCCGCAATGGGTAAAAATGCAGTATTTGTCTGCAAGTATTTGTATACAAAAAAACGAAATCATTATATTATCTTATCATATCGATACCTTCGTTTGCTAGCACACCCCTAGAACGTTTGAATTCCAGAAATTGCCCCCGAAACAGTGCGGTAACCTTCCAAATCAGAGTAAACCAATTTCCCAGGGGCGGAAGGGACGCCCTTCGCGGGCTGTTGATTCCCAATCCAACCCTGAGCTGGGCGCCGGAACCCGGAACTAACACACCCGCCTTTCTATCTTCTGGCTGGGCGCACCCAAATGCGCGCCTGGAGTTAGCAATCCACTTTTTTAATTTCTCAAATTTACCTAGAAAATTGCATATATCAAAATGTAAGGCATAAATAGAGAACAGCAGAATTAATGTTAATTAAATGGTGCCCTATGACACCTGTATTTGATTAAATTATTAAACCTACTCACAAAAGCAAAATTCTGCAATGGCTAAGAATGATTTATTTCTATTTTTCTTTTTTATACACTTTGTATAAACAACATTTAACAAAAAAAAATTATATAGACATGTTTCGGACAAGCAGTCCTTCTTCAGTAAAGATATATTTTTGATACTCTGTTGAAATTTGGATCATTTAGACGAATACGTGATAATCTCTGAATTCTTTAGTACCAAACACCAATAACGTTTGAATAAATAATATAAGGTTGATAAAGCCCTTATTTTAAAATAAAAAGATTAATAATAACTATATCATATATAAATAAATATAACGAAAAACTTCCCTAATTTTGATCTCGTGGTCGATATATAAAAAGAAAAATATTCTCAATAGTGAATAAAAACACTCTTTCAATTAATATGTACATCACAAATATCAAATTCACGATAGATTTTTTTTTTTATATTTTTAATACACAATAAAATCAAATTTGACAGATATTATGATACAAATGTAATATTACGATTTTTAATGATTTAAGAAATTGTTTAGATCCATTTTATAGCTTTTTCTCTCGACATTTTCATATGCAACATCGGGTGAACAATATAAACGGATAATATTGTTCTCCCGGTGATGAGGTTGTAAAACTTTCGAATCACACCGAGAAAATTAAACTGAAAAGTGGAAAAAAACAGTATTTTTATTCATCAAAAGTTCATCATAATGGAAATATACAGTATAAGTGCGGTAATTTTTTAAAAATTAAATATAAAATTTCTTATACTTATTTAAAGATCAGATTATAATAAACTATTATTATTGAATCGTACGGTTGACAACCCCGTCTCCGAAGCAACCCTTTTTTCCATCCCCTAACACTAATTCAACTCCCGACTCTTCAGTCCGCTTTTCTCAAGTCGGACAGGATTTTACGGTGGCACCACGCCATTTTATCCGTTTTTATTGCGATATGAATTCGCTCCGTATTGTTGATGTAAAAATAATCTAAAAATTTACTCTGAATGCCGACATTCGCTCTGCTGTTTATGCTAGAATAACCCCCCGAGTTAATTTGCAAAACAAACACGAACTTTACATGATTTCTTCATAGATGCTACATATATACAAAATAAATACGTATTGTATAATTATTAACTGCTTAAATTTATAACACTGTTATAAAATCAAAAATTTTATTATTTACATTTTGAGAATTTTGAGACAGCTGTTTTTATTATTTTATTTATTTTACTTTTACATGAAATATACTTGATTTTAAGGTTTATGGACTGTACTTGTCACACTAGCTAGACATGGCGTGTATCGTGACAACTGCTTACATTTTGCCTACCGATTTTGGCATCATCGGTTGTTAAAAACACCTGTGATATGATAACGGTATTATAAATTTGAACAGTTAAAGATGTTTAAATATAATGAGTCGGCCGAAACATTGGACTACGTTTATAATTGTTATCATAATTAAACAAAAAATACCTTTTTGGACTAAATAATAGAGAGACTAGTATATATGTTTATACGTGTATTTTCATATTAAAGTAATTACATATACCTTGATTGTTCATATTGTAGAGTGCTGAGAAACTTCGAGTGACCCAAAGAGCCATGGAAAGGGCCATGTTAGGAATAAGCCTAAGAGATTGAGACAGAAACGATACGGTAAGAGAAAAATCACTGACATCATCCACCGGGTAACGACTCTAAAGTGGTAATGGGCAGGTCACGTAGCCAAAAGCTCGGACGAAAAATGGACAAAAAGTCTGCTGACTTGGAGACCGTGGACAGCAAAGAGAATTACAGGATGACCACAACTACGGCAGAAATATATACTGAACAGACATGTCGGAATAACTTGGATGCATTCTGCACAAGACAGAGTAACGTGAAAGCAAATGTAGGAGGCCTTTATCCAGGAGTGGACGGAATAGGCTGAAGAAGAAGAAGAAGAGTGTTCAGCCATGTTCAAAACTTTTTCTGGGGTTACTGGGTCGATGCATTCTTCCAAATCCGCAAATCAAACTGTCAATTCTGAAAAATATAGAAAATAAATCATGCAAGTAAACATAATGCTAAGAAAACAATTACTAGAAAGCATAATCATCAATACACAATTATTATATGTTATAAACTCATTTGGCAACGATTTCCCCAGGGATTCTTTATGTAGTCTATCAAAGCACGAGAAAACGTATTCAATTTCAAACATAAAGATTAATTTGGTCAAGCCGTGTTTTCCTCGGTCTACCTCGACTCTGTACTCGTACTCATTACTCGACGTTACAAATTGTATAGGTTGGTCATGTAAGAAGTCGGAAGAATCGACGTGTGTGTATGACTCGTTGTATGAATGTGGAGGTACTGGATAGGTCAGGATAGAGTAGTGTTGCGGTCCATTCTCTCTGCCTACCTCTCGGAGAAACGGAGTGATGGTTTGATTGGTTTGATTTGAAAAGGGTTAGGTTTTCAAAATGCACAAGAATTTCAGAAAGATTGCTTTAGGCGTTAATAGATATTTTAATAGAAATGTTTTTTTTTTCAGTTTTTATATCGAATAGAAAAAAAAGTATTATCAAAATACTCTTTTACTCTCTTGCGTATAAATTTCGGATAAATTTCTCCTTCTTCAACGCTCAAAACTTTGAAAAAAAAATTTCCGTGTATATATTGAGGCTAAAATTTTTACGTCGAAGAAGATATGAACCATCCGAAACATATTAGTAGAGAGAGTAATAAAATATTATGAAAAAATACAACGTTATATAAACTTAGTCATATGTTAATCCATAGCAAAAAGTTATAGGAATATTTGAGTAGTTATATTTCGATATTATAATATATATAGTATTACCGGCTTCCAATATCAGATATCTTTCCTCAACTTTCCTTATTAAATGCCAAACACTGACCTTAAATTCGCTTATCAATCACCTTAGTTGCCCCGTCAACTATTTGAGACGTTCATCCTTCATCAAAATTTTCCCTACACGTATAAAAAATAGTTAAGTAAAGCCAATTTATAAAAAAAAATTAGAGTGTACATTTGCGATACATGCTAAAAGGAAAAAAAACGTAATTTTTACTCTTAGGTCGAATTTACCCGCCAATTTGTAGGTCAGTGGTGTGATAGATATCGATCTTTATACTGTTTTGATGTTCTCAAGTCATGCACGAAGCTTAGGAGTATCTTGGGACACATTTTGCTGATTGAAAACAAACGGGAACCCAAAAACTTCACACCCCTTTCCTAAGAAAACTATAAAATACGTATAAATTGAAAGCGTGACTGTAGGAAGCAACGAGGAAAACACACGTTGTATGTACGAGTAACACACATGGGAATGAGAAGGTATGCACAAATTACAAATACAGACAGTATTTACGTTTGACGATTTGAAACTCCTGATGAAAGTAAAATATTAATAATATTGATTCACTGTAAGTTTAATCTTTCATGATGTATATCACTATTTAAATTTCTTCTTCATTTTAAACTTGTTGGAGGGTATAAGGGCCTGTTTATGTTTCCACTTCTTGAAAGGTCTTTCTTGCATCCTTCTTAATCCTCTCCTTCACTGTCACCTTAACTTGCTACACATTGATTGGAAAATGATGTTGTTATTTGAAATTTCATGAAAAAGTTCATTGTGAATAATCCCAGAAGATTGCAACGAGCTACCGAAACCGGTCGAAGACACAAACATCGGTGGGTTTTAACCAAATACATGTTTTTAAAAATATATATTTTTATCGATTGAATTCAAAAAGTTTAGTTTTATTGATGTGAATTTAATTATTTACAATATATTCTGTTCCGTTTGTGGTTATATTGTGATTCAATGGTAAAATGTTAATGTTTATGTTTAATTCATCGCTTTCTTTGAAATGGAAACAAATACGTCTATTAAAACTACATTACTGTAGATTTTTCTAGTTTTTTTTATACCCAGCTTAATATTTAATTTCCGCTTAAATCATCCATTATTCATCAAAGACTTAAACAAAGAAGGCTTCGTCGTGTATCCTATTTGTTGAGCATATCGATTAGCATGCAGATGCTCACGCCCATACGGTATAAAATATATCACATCCTTCTTGTACAGAAAGCTGTGAGAGCGAGAATAGAATGATAACTCCGGAGGAATGCGAAAAGTGAAATTTTTCGCGAATTTCATCTCAGCTTCATTTTTTCCGGGGAAAACAATTTTCTCCGCATCTCTTCGGAAGTCGGCGGAAGAATCGCAGATACGAGATGAGTGCTAAATGTCAAATCTCTTTTGTTCTTTTCAATTTCGTGTCATTTTTCATCATTCGTTTTTTGTTATTCGCGGTTATTTTTGTTTTCGTGATATTTTTGATGATCCGTCCAATTTCCACGTTCTGTTCCGTATATTTCGGAAAATTGAATTTCACGCATTTTTATTCGTGGAAATTACAGTTAGCTTTCGTGATTGGCGTGCCAATATTGATCCCCGTAGCATTGACGAACAGTCTCATCTGACGGGATAATAATTGACAATTGTAAAACAAATATAAAACGTTTCATCTAAACACACATCAGTGAAAATAATTCAAAATGACTCAACGCTACAATATGTAACATTTTAAATCACTTTTTTTTTGTTGAAAGGGGTGGAAACGAAATAAACAGTACACATAAAGAAACCAAAGAACAAAACATAAGATTTTATTTAATGTAGATTTTTAAACAATTTCAAGTAATTATGTAATTAATTAATTTTTATTAGGATTAATTATATCTCAATAGAGACGAAGATGTAAATCGTTTTTGGAAACAGAATATGGTGGTAAGAAGGTCGGAATGGGGAATGTTGTTAACATAAAGCGATCGCTTAACCCAACCAATGACAGGTCGTAAGTCCTATAAACGCCTCGACCACCATATTCTGTTTCCAAAAACAATTTACATCTTCGTCTCTATTGAGATACAATTAATCCTAAATAATGATTAACCCGCAATGGGTAAAATCTGGTATTTGTCTAAAAGTATTTGTGAACATTAAAAAAAAAATTAAGTAAATAAATATAATCGAATGATTTTACTATAAGCTCTTTATGGAAGTTAATTTTAAACAAAAATTAAATATAAACCGTTTATAATATTAAAGTATCATAGTGTTTCGGCCAAAACAATAGACTATTTAATAATTAAATACTTTATCGAAGGTTAAGGCGTCAACACTGTAGAATTACATGAAGTTTAGGTATGTATTTACATTTGTGGATAGAGGAGGTCACCTGCGAAACATGTTGTGATAAATATTTTCAATTTGTAAAAATATTTAACAAATAAAAGTGGCCTAAAAACAGGGTTATTTTAAAATTTTCAAAATAATTAAATAAATCGATGTTTAGGTTTGATAGGCTTTGCAAGGCTGGCTGGCATCGACAGAATTGTCTTAATTTATATTACGAGTATTACTATTATAGCTATTTGAAAAATGACATTTTGTGAAATATAAATCTTTTACAAAATAACTAACTAAGAAATCAAATCAAATCAAATCAGTTTATTTTCTCAGAAGATATTACAAACAACAATTTTAATTTAAGGCATCTATTGAGAACAAGCAAAAATAAAATATATAATACCTGGAACGCATGAGAGATGGTTCGACTTTAGGAATACAAGATACTCTCTAAAATCAAGAGTATTTGTCTTATGAACGTCCTTTAACTAATATGAAAGACGTCAATTTCCGAAGCGATTATGTTCAGCAGTTTGATTGCTATCCCCACCGGGATCACCAGAGGCAGGTTGGTTCTGCATATTGGGACATAAAACAGTCTGTGCTAATGCTGTCGAAGATAACCATCCGGAACATAAAGATAGATACCTTCCAAGATGCCAGAATTCTCAAAGAATCCTCTGATAAGTCTGAAGAAATGGGTAAGTGGGACCCCGTCCTCCGTATCTGTAGACTATTGGTTCCCAGCATGCCCAAGAGAAATGCAGTGGGATAAAGTCACGGATAGCTACCAAACTCCTTCATGTAGAGATATCTCAGAAATCTTTTCGAACTAACTAACCATCACGCCATTTCTCTTAAGGGGTAGGCCGAAGGAATGGACTGCCACATTTTAACCGATGCCGCACTCCATCCTTATATTTTTGCCCCCGCGGGAGACGCAGTGTGATGGGTTGTGAACCTCATCGCCACCAATAGGCATTACACGCGATACACGCGCAGAATAATGTTAAATAAATTGTTATGCTACTAAGATAGTACTCATATGATCAAAGTTATTCAAATAAGAATGATACATTATTTGCTCTCTGGCCTGTTAAATCTAATAAGTTAAAATTAAATTCAGAATATGTTTGTTTTCACTGAGTTTTGATCTAAAGTTAGAATATTTAATAAAAAAATTCAATAATTTATTAAGTAAATAGCTATTTTCCAAAAAGTAAACCGAACTCGAAGAAACTCCCGTGCTTATTTAATATTTATGGGTTTCCCTTTCAGACCCGTAGTTTGAATATCAAAGTTCATATAATTTATTATTGACGTATCAGTTATGTTTTATCATACCAACATATCCTTATCAATGTTAGCATTAGTTGTTTACAAAATAACCAATGTTCATAAGATGAGACTTTCATAATGATCTTCTCAAAACTTGAATAAAAATTAGTTGTTTTTTTAATTAATATTTATTTATTTCCAATAATTAATAAAACAACAGTCTGGTAACAATAAAAAATGGCGATAGATTGGCTACCTATCACATGTCACGAGAATCAATAAAATAGCTAAAAAAAATTAAAAAAATTATACAGTAATTGGGTCCAAACGACCTGTTGTGTACATAAAAAAAATTCGTGAATTCATTTATTTAATAATCAGGCCAACCATGATCTTCGTGGCAGAGAAGCAATAGCTATGACTTATTTTTTTTTTCACAAAGATATTACAAACAATAATTAAAGTTTAAGACATAAGTTTCTATTGTCGTGTCAGATCCTCCCAACGTCGGCGATCACTGCAGCGAAGGCATTTCTCTCCTGCGCCACTTGAAACAGATTCTCAACTCGCTCATTCATGTCCATTCTCTTATGTTTCGCAGCCAGAAAAACTGCATTCTACCAACTCTCCGACGTCCTTCTATTTTGCTCATGATAATCAGCCAAAGAAGGTGGTATTTTTCTCCCTTTAAGCACATGGCCCAAATTTGAGACATTTCTATCCTTAATTTTTTTTTATTGCTACAGCGATTTAATTTTTTTTAATTTTTGTATCCTCTATGCGGTCCGCATAATCTTTCCAAAAGCGCAATTTTCTTCTTTTTCACCTTAATATGTCCACAACACCAAAGACAAACCTTATAGTCTTATTTCTGATCCGATCTCCGAGGGTTCTGCCTACGATGAGCTAAGAATCAAGTGGACTAAAACTAAATATGTACATGTTATAAAGTAATTTTTCAATAAAGTACATTTAGCATTACTTTATTCTATAAAATAATTAATGCGATACCACAGTAAAATAAAAAATTAAATCAATTTGTACCATAACCTCGGCAACGAAGATTCAATGCTTTTGAAATATATCGAAAAAAATTAACTCAACTGTGCAAAAACTGTATGTTTGTTGTTTTTTTAACAGTGTTGTAAAATTGCTTCTATATACGCCATACTTTGTTTTGTGATGATGCTTTTTTTCTTTTACTTTTTTATATACTTAATACAACACTTACGAGATTCGACACTTACCTCGTTTATTAAAAAAAAATATATTACATAGGCATGTTTCAGACAACCAGTCCTTCTTCAGTGATACATATTATAAAGATCCATTTGAAAATATTATAACTGTTAACCCTTAACGTACCGTGTTCAAAACAAAACGCTCGCTCCCATGTGGTAAATTCAGTTTACCGCTAACTTTATCTAAATATCAAGCATATGACTCGATGAATCAAAATTTAATTTATGTCATCTTGTAGGGAATTTCATTAGGAATAGATCGATATCTATAACATACATGGATTATTTGAAAAACATATCATTATTAATTTTTTTCTGGAACCATGCGATTTCTGATATGGAATGCGTCACAGCATACGAGCAACTGGACACCAAGTATAAACTTGTCTCGCGCGCCGCGGCCGGCGGGGCGAGACTTTACGAGATTTTACGTATGATAAAGGCACCTAGGCAAAATGTATAGTACGTTCAAGACAACGAGTACGTATTAATATTTGTCCCTTTTGGTAAAGTGTTAATATTTTCACAGTTCTGATATTATTAAGTTGCGTGCTGCGTTTCCATCCACAGTCGGTATTATTACGTACCTATTGAAAAGGCCAAAGATATAATTTATAATACGTTCAAAACAGCGAGTAAGTATTTGTCACTTTTGATAAAGTTGTAAATATTAGCAAAACAAATTCTACCTTAACACGAATGAAGGTGAGGGCAGTCTTAGAAAATATTTTTTTTTGGGATGAAGGAAGTAATTTTTTGCTTTTTTTTTTATTACGAAATATTGAAAACACTTCAATGGAGGATTACAATTTTTTTTATAATATAAGGGTCCATAGGTTTTAAGAAAATCAACTTTAAATTGGCAGTGGAAACTCAATTGACCACATGGCAACGCGACGGTTAATGAAAAAACTTTGTTTTTATATAACAAAACTTTGTTTTTATATATGACATTTGATATATTATTGTAACACCTGATGATGTCAACATTGGTTGATGAGACAGCTGTCGTAAAATAAATTCAATTGTGATATAATAACAAAGTTTTTTCATTAACAGTTATAAAATGATAAAGTATCATAGTATTTCAGCCAAAACAATGGATTATTAAAAAATATTTTAAAATTGTTTAAATGATCTGGCAGATATTAAGATATAAAGATCTTTATAACACCTGTCAGATCATATTTACAATTTTATAATATTTTTAAAATATAGCTTTATAATATTTATCACTGAAGAAGGATTGGTTGACCGAAACATGTCTATGTATTTTTATTTTTTTAATATAAGTGTTGTATTTACAAAGTAATTAAATAAGAAAAAGGGAAATAAAGTGTTGAAAAACGCAATTTTAAATGATTTATGTGAATGAAAATGCGTGTTTTTTAGAAGCTTTGTTATATTATTTAGGAATGACGTGTTTTGCCTTACTTAATCATTATTAAATCTCTGATATTTATTAATATCTTTGTAAGGCAAAGCATGTCATTAATTATTTAATTAGTTTTATATCATTGTTTAAGAAACCGGAACAATTATTAAATACGGAATTCTACATCATTGTTCAATAATAGGATGCATTTATGATATGGTTTATGCCATTTTCGTAATGATTAACGATCAAATATTTCATTCTATCTTAGGGCAGTGAATTGTTTAAATATTTTTAATGTTTTTGTAATTTCATTTTAGGTGTGAATTGAGTACTGTATAACTTACCATGAATATCTTTCTCGCTTATCAAGTATTATCCCAGTTAACCTTGTATTTTAATTAGGCTGTGCATACGCCTTAAATTAGGCATGCATTTTATAATTCATAGGCTATTAAATCCTTACGACGTATACACTAATTTTTGTGGGTTAGAACTTCAGTTTGAACCCGGATGAGCTGTGATGTTTAAAATAATCCAACATATATTACACAATTTTAAGAGAATTCTTAATACTGTATAATCCACTTTATTCATAAATTATTTTGCTTATTATTAAATTTATTTTGCTTATTATACAACATGCTTTGGAGGTGACTTCTTCCATCTTCAGATGTAATTAAATTTAAACCAAAGAAAAACTTATTATTGTTATGATTTTTATATTATTATTATTATTATTTATTGAACTAAACTTATAGATGCAAATAATAAAACCCTTGTTTTATTAATTAATATGAATGAAAACGTCTGTTTTCAGGAGTTTAATTATTATATAATTTAGATGGAATGATATGTTTAGCGATATAGCTTAATCAAACATTTGATTAAACCTTAGAAGGGCGAAACATGTCATTCCATTAAAATACAATAAAAATCCTAGATGACAGACGTTTTCATTTATCTGAATTATGATTTCCATTGCGTGTTTTACCTTACTTAATCATTATCAAATCTCTGATATTTAAAGCGAAGGCGAATATTTGATATTTAATCTCTGATATTTACCTTTATAATGCGAAGCTTGCATTTCCTTAAAATATAGTAAAACTTCTAAAAAAGATACTTTTTCATTTGTATTAATTATTTGCAAAAATAGTGTTATATAACCAAAATTATGTTATTTCCATTCCTTTGAATTATTTTATTGTAAAACCTGATGATGTCAACATAGGTTGACTAAACCGTTGTCGCAAAAAATAAAAGTTCAACTGTGATATATAAAACAAAGTTTTTTAATTGAACAGTTTATAATGTTGAAGTATCATAGTGTTTCGGTCAAAACAACGGACTATGAAATAAATAACTCGTTATTTTATTTTATATCAATAAGTTTATAATTTCTAACCACAAATTAAGGTTTTCATATTAAATTTTACATTAAAATAAGTTAGAACTTGCATTGGGCTTTATGTATAATATATTTTTATTTTGTTGAAGTATTTTAACAATATCCTTATGACGAAACATATCATTACCTATTAGATATATATATTTTAAAGCATTATAAATAAAAATACCAAATATTAATGAAAAAGAAATTTTGTAATAGATCCATCAAATATTCTTAGAACACTTAAATGTTGAGTTAATATATTGTACTATCTCTATATCTAGTATTATAAATTCAACATCATCGTGTAATTCGCTCTTACATCCAACTTAGCATAAACTCGCTGGTTATTCTGCCGTATAATATATAGCAAATATCTTGTATAAGTAACGAGGTTGTTTGCATATTTTTACAAACTCAAAATTCGTGGCCGTACATTTTGCGACTCTATTACAAAGTTCGGGTATAAAGTTGGATTACCCCCTTCTAGTATGAACATTTTAATTGGGTTCTTATTTTCGAAATAAAACAGGTTTACAGCTCACTTGCGAGATTACGCTCACATCAAGTTTATGCCACACACAACACTTCCTTAAATCTACGCAATTTTTACACGGATGTTACCATTTATAAAATGATACGTGCCTACAACGCTTTATCAAGTGTAGTATAAAATTGTTGGGTCTCGAAAAATTCTGGAAATCATAACTTTTACTCCTTAACATGTTTATACGTTCAAAAACTTTTACGTGTGAAATTTGTTATAAATACACATTAATGAGTGCCTAAATAAATATTTGAATGAGTTTATTTATATTTACTTTTAAACCAAATATAAATTGTTTTAAGTTGTATTTCAAACCCCCTGAGATTTGAGGATATTAATGAAGGGTGTTTTTAATTTAAGTGTTACAATAACAATTGTAACCAGCACCATTGAAAATAACATAAACCTATTAAAATTTGTAACGTTTCGCTAACTAATGTTGGCGTCATCGGGTGCTACAAACAACTTCAGTTGTTCAGTTGTTAGTAACACCTGATGATGCCAACATCGGTTGGCAAAACAGAACATTTTCACAAAAAAGTGAATAAAAAAGTAAGTGTTATAAATTATAACAGTTAATGTTAAAGTATCATAGTGTTTCGGCCAAAACAATGGAGTATTTAACATAAACCTATCAAAAACTTTCACCACAATAATAGATAATAACATTTTAAAGTCAACACTTATGTACAATTTATAAATAAAAGGAAATTTTCGTGCCTATAGAACCTATAGACTTCACAAATACTTAACCGATTGGGAAAATTTTCACTGTTCAAAAATATGACTTCAGCCAATTAATTTATTATTCTTCTTCTCCGGCGCTACAACCCTTGGTGGGTCTTGGCCTCCTCCAAGAAATGTCTCCATCCCGTCCTGTCTCTGGCCGCCACCTCCCAGTCTTGCTGCTCCAGGACCCGACAATCTGCCACGGCACCATCCAGCCATCGCAGTCTCGGCCTACCGATGATTTTTCGCCCTGCTGGATTGTCATGCAACACTCTTTTGGGGGGCTCCAGATCTCCCACGCGGTGCAAGTGCCCTAGCCAAAGCAGTCTGTTAATCTTTATAAACTTGACCACGCTGAAGTCCTGGTATAGATCATAGAGCTCTGTGTTGTATCTCCTTCTCCACGTCTGACCATCCTTAATGGGTCCAAAGATTCTGCGGAGGATCCTCTTTTCGAAGCAGTTTATTTTGTTTTCATCCCGTTAAGTGAGCGTCCAAGTATCTGAGGTATTTTAAGACTGGTCTAATCAGCGTTTTATATATTGGCGTCTTTGTTTTTCTAGACAATAGACGCGACTTTAGGTATTTATTAAGGCCAAAGTAGCATCGGTTAGCTGCGAATATCCTTTTTCCAATCTCTTCACTGACATAATTTATTTTGTTAACTAACTGTTCCACGGTCTCAAATTTGAAGTTATTTATGTTGATGTTAGTGGATTGACTGTTACTAGGCAGCATTGTGATAGGCATATATTTCATTTTGTCCTCATTAATACGTAGTTCCACTGCTCTAGCTGATAGCTCAAGAGCAACTAAAGCTTCTATCAGGGCAGTCCCTAATTAATTTATACAAAATACAAATAAATGACATTGTATTCTAAATATTACTCGTATATTCGGCCTTTAAGGTGTAAGGGTAAGATGAGAATCTATAAACCATGCGTAAGACAAACAATAACATATGGCGTTGAAGCAAGGGCAGACACAGTCAGACCAAACGAGTTTCTGAGGACTTCTGCGATGAAGACACTAAGGATGATTACAGGCAAAACACTGTGCCTGAGATCGAGCGAGAAACATCAAAATAAGAGCGATATATAAGGCTGAGGATAGGGTGAGGATTGGACTGATAATGTAATGAATGGACACCAGCAAAGTCCGATATATTGCACTGCATTTTCAGCTCCACGGAACTCGTTCTCGTGGAAGAACTCCTAAAAGTTGAAAGAACAGCTAAAATTCCACCTCGTAGGTGAAGCAACCCTCTGAAGAACAGCCCACAGGTCTACAGCAAGGAAGAAGAAGTTACTCATTTATGAACATACGAGTAGATGAAATAATATTATACAAACAAAAAAACGACATACTAGAACATACAATGTGATGTGCGATAGTTGTAAAATTAATGAGACACTAATTACAGTATAATATACGGTAATGAAATATTTTGGAACAAATTTTATCATTAAATAATAATAATAATAATAATAATAATAACAATAATAATTATTATAAAAATAATAATAATAACAATAAAAATAATAATAATTATATTAAAATAATAATTATAAAGTTAAATATATAAAAAGAGTGTGAATGTATAATAAAAAGAAGTAGGCGAAGGCCAAGGAAGATATGGCATGACCGAATTAATTAAATACTGAATGGCGGCCATGTTCGAAATAGGAACAATCGACGAGCGTGTATGTCACGATGCGCGAGTTATGTCAGAATAGAACAATGTGGCGGTCCATCCTGTCTGTCTACCTCTCCGGCAAAACGGTGTGACGGTGGTAAAATTGAGATGGGAGCTATTTCAAAACTGTAGTTAAATTACTTGAAAATATATTCGACTCTCATAAATACACACAAAATATAATTATGATTCAGGTACGTTAATTTTATATGATGTCCTCTGAACTTTCGTAGTTAAAGTTTTACGATGTTTATTTGGTTTAATTAAGCACCTACCTATGTTGTGTGTACATGTCTAAGCGCATGCTTGGAAGTTTAAAGAAGACATTTTAATTATATATTTGCACAAAACTGCTATTCCTAGAGGCCTTTTCAAAGTTTGCATTAGGTCATAATTAAAAATGCTTTAATACGAATCTAAAATGAAAAGTTCGTTTACTTTATTTTTATCATCTTTATACAGAATGAATCATTTGTTTAATAAGTTTCAAACATACAATATTTCTTGTGAAGAGGTAAGGTACAATATGACATATTTTTTTCTATATTGCAACAAACAATTTATTTAATAAAAATGAAAACGTCTATTTTCTAGAAATTTAGTTATAATTTATGCGAACAACATTTTATGACTGTCTAAGGTATTATCAAATGTTTGATATAGACAGGTAAAACATGTCATTCACATAACCATATTATTTGTATTATGAAAAGATAAGTGAGTTTTTTTATACTTAACAAATTATTTAAGTTTATTGTAGAACTTCAACCACTATTAAACGTTTTGTAAAAAGTTCAATTTTTACAAAACGTTGAATTTATGAAAAATATAACACATGTTGTTTAACTGTGTACATTGTTGAACTATGTAAACTATATGTTATAATAAAAATATGTTTATTAGTCTATCCATTCATTATGAGAAAATTGTTTACAACATAAAATTTTTCTTCTTCTTTTTGTCCTGTCACACCTCCGTGGTGCATAGGGCCTCAAGGAATCTTCTCCACCCGACTCTATCGCATGCCTGATGCTTAACATCGTCCCAAGTGAGACCTGCTGCCTTAACCTCGTCCTGCAGGGTTCTTCTCCAGGTGGCTCTAGGTCTGCCTCACATTCTCTTTCCCCCCATAGCGGACCAGTCTAGTGCGCCCTGAGCGATGCAGGCTGGGTTCCGTCTCAGAGTGTGACCGATCCACTGCCATTTGCGCCTAGCGACTTGTTGTCTAATTGGCTTTTCGCCTGCCATGGTCCAGAGAACGGCATTTGACACATAGCATAGATTTTGAATATTGAGCGAAGGCACCTATTTATAAACACCTGGAGTTTACCAATAACGTCTGCGGTAGACTTCCAAGTCTCACATCCGTACAGCAGTACGCTTTTAACGTTACCGCTGAATACTTGGAGCTTGAGCTTTCTCGAAATGATACCGGAGCGCCATACAGGGCGAAGCATATCGAAAGATCCCCTTGCCTTGTCAAGTCTGCTGGCTACATCCTCCTCCGTACCTCCTGAGCCTGCTATCATACTACCGAGGTAGCAGAAGCTGGTCGTGGTCACAAGGGGGACACCGTGGAGCAAGATTGGGGTGGAGTCAACATAAAATGAATAAGGAAAATTTTGCAGGCTTCCCACAAATATTTCTCCAATAACTACTTTCAACTACATACACATCTGGAAAAACATAAAAAATCAATAATATTATTATGGTCCTTACAACTAATAACTTATTTGATTGTTTTCAGAATAAACAATCGTATTCTTAAGGGGTTAGGGGCAGTCAGAGGTATGAAAAAACAAGTGTTTTCAATATTTTTATGTCAGTAATTTAATTTATTTTATAAAACCAGCATTATAAAATTATCAATTATGTTTTCACTTGATTTGACCAAAATTTTAAAATAAAGTATAAATTATATGCGAAGTTATTGCCATATTTGTTGGAATTTTCCACAATTGGTGCTTTGTGGTGACCATTATTACTACTTACAGGTTTATCTAAAAATCATTCAAATAAAATAAAATATTATTTTAATAGTTAGTTGGCCTGATCAAAGGTTTTTTTTTCAAATTAAGCAAAATGCCGGCCCCTGATAATTTACTCACGGATTTTTCAAGGAAAAAAATGTTTATAAAAAATAGAAGTTTTTAAAAGGAAAAGATCCTTCGATCAGGCACTAGATAAACTATTAAAGTAATATTATATTGATTATATGAATGATTTCAGATGAACCTGTAAGAAGTTTTAATGTTCACCGCATTATGGAACAGGGTCGACAGATATAGCGATAACTTCATATACGAGTATAATTTAAATATTTTTTTCAAATTTCGATCAAAACAAGTTAAAACATAATATAATAATCAAATATAGTTGGTTTAATAAAGTAATATGAATTACTGACAAAAAAAATGTAATACTTGGTTTTTCCATACCTTCGACTGCCCCTAACCCCTTAATTCAGAAAACACTTATCGGCAAATTTCTCTTAAGTGTCGTTTGGTAAAGAAAACCAAATAAATAAATGATATATTCAATGTTCTTGATTTGTTTCGTTATTAAATTTTTTGTATATTTTTTCTGAGCTACGAAATGAAAGTATATCCTCGTGTCAGGTTATATTTGACTTGACGAGGAAGGAACTTACAAAAAAAATTTGATTGTTAAGTATTCATTTTTTTATGTATTACTATGCATCACTGTATAATCCATTGTTTTGTCGATAAAACTATGATACTCTAATAGTAGTTAACTGTGTTATTGGGAATACTTTTACAATATCTCTATTTATTTAATTTATTTATAAGAAATTAACGTGATAGTAATAGATTTTGGCATCATACATCCAACTGATTGAGTGTAACACCTAATAATGCCAACATTGGTTGGCGAAACATTGTTTTATGTTTCACTGTTAAGCACTTAAATATTTCGGGGTGTGAATATTTGAAACATAAATTTTAAAAAAAATGTTACGAATGAAAACGTCAGGTTTCCAGAAGCTTTATTACATTTTACGGGAATTACATGTTTCGCCCTTCTAAGGCATTATCAACAATATATCATGCCTTAGAAGGGCGAAACATGTCATTCCCGTAAAATATAATAAAAATTCTAGAAAACCTACGTTGTCATTCGTATTAATTATTTAATATGGAGTTTTACATCATTGTTCAAGAAACAATGAAAAAAAAAATAATTGAAATTTAACTTACTTCGACTAGTCTTGATGCGTACAGAATCTTACAGTCAAGATCCATTATTCTCACTTCTGCGTACCAATATTTTTTCCGTTGCCTCCCTCGTTTTACTATACCTTCAACATTTTAAGTGAAAGTGCACATAAAGAACATTTATTTTTATTTTAAACTTTTTATCTGAAATTTAAAAACTTATTTGTTTTTTTTATATTCTAAGCTATTTTCTACGAATCGTAGTACTTTCAATAATTATATTTAATTTTTGAGACTAATTTAATATACATCAAACTTTTTATCTGCGTTTCTGATAAGAAAATAATTTTTAGATCATATCATTGTTGAATTATGAGTACATATAGTATAACACGTTTGGATTTAAACTTGGGTACTGGCAGATGTTAGTTAGGTAAATGTTTTGCAGAAAGTTTGCAGGTCGCTCCAATAATTTCGGTTAAAATTTCAACAAAGTTAATACAAAGCTAATAAAGAGGTTTATTTTGTGATCAGCCGCACAGTTCGGCGGAATTTCAGTACGGAGTTTCATCGATTAGCTTAACGTGAATTAAATAATCAGATGTTAGTGAATAGGCAGCATAAAGAACCTCTTGCAGAAACGATTGCCAACGTCGCGTCGGGGAGACCAAATATGGCACATAAAGAAGAATAAGAAGTTATATCATGTTAAAAAATCATTTTTTTTTCCTGTAACACCCCCGTGATGCAAAGGGAATCGAAGATCCTTATTACTTAATCGCACTTCTGTTGTCTAACACGACTCCACGCAAGCCTTGCCTCAACCTCATTCTGCAAGATTCTTCTCCAGATGGCTTTAGGACTGCCAGGTTTCCTTTTTTCGTCTACAGGAGGAAAAGTCAGTTTAGTACGCCCTGAGCGATGCAAGCTGGGTTCGGGATCGTAGAGAGATACGTATTTCAAGTATACGACAAAATATTCGATTTATTAGATAGATATCAGAGATAGTATATGCAATTTACTAGACAGAAAAGGAGAAATCTAATAGCGAAAAACGATACTAGTTTAGTTTCCTAGAAGAGACTTTTCCATAAACGGACCGCGTGTAAGCTTAAAAGGACGGAGGAGCACGGGGGTGGAGAGGCATGGAGGGAAAAGAGGGATAAAATTTACGAGCGGAGCTTAGGGGCCGCGAGAGCAGAGGAGAGATCAGTGAGGGTTTGCTCGTCCAAAGAAACAGTTAAGTGCGTGCTTAGAGTCAGTTTAGAAATTATTGATTATTTTATTGAATTGAAGTTTTGCCTTAGTTGGCGCATTTGCTGAGTTAGGTAAATTAATATTTATTAATTAAGAGTAAATTCGGTGTTCTAGGGCTGTCATTGAAAATTAAGTTTTGAATAAAGAATTATTATTTTCACAAATTGAAACCGATGAGACGAAGATGGAAATTGTTTTCTGGGAACAGAATATGGTAATTGAGGCGCTTACAGAACTTATGATCTGTCATTGGTTTGGGTTAAGCGATCACAAGCGATCGATACAATTAATCCTTAAAAATTATTTACCCGCAATGGGTAAAATCCAGTATTTGTATACATTCAAAATGCTGTACGGAGTTAAAAGCATAAAAATTAGAGAGCCATCTCCAGGCGTTGTCTAGCACTGTATGATAATTGCATAGCCTTTAACATTGCATTAATAAAGATTTTCTGCTTAATGCTTACAGCTAATCTTAATAGATGGCGGTAAATAAATAATGTGAATTGTTTCTCAACATTGTAGCATATATACATCTTCCAAAAAATTGTCAGACGTGGTGGTCGTAAGAAGGGCGGAATGGGGAATATTGTTAACCTAAAGCGATCGCTTAACCCAACCAATGACTGGTCATAAGTTCTGTAAGCGCCTCGACCACCATATTTTGTTCCCAGAAAACAATGTACATCTTCGTCACTATTGAGATACAATTAATCCCTAAAAATGATTTACTCGCAATGGATAAAATCATGTGTTTGTCTACAAGTATTTGTATACATTCAAAATAATTATTATATATTTGTATAAGTTTACATAAGATCCTAAATATACACGTATTCCTTATATTGATTACCTGTCCTAAATCACACAAAATATTCACATGTAAATTCTAACACAGCGGGCAACTCAGAAGATCCGATTTAGTATATTTCTTAATAATCAATCAACGATTATTGATCACCAATTAGGGAAATATATCTCATCAACTAATACAATTTGATCTTAGTATAAATGACATTAAGCTACCCAGTGGCGATTGCAGTGAATTAAATGATGTGCAGGGGGTTTGGGAAGTTTATTCTCGTCTTGCCTTTCCAATGGCTGTTACCAAAATTGAGTTCTTTGGCTCTTTCTGGCCCAGTAAGTGCGGATATTATATATAAACCATACTCAATGCTGTGAAGTCTTGTGATAGATATTCGAACATGCCGTCGGCTACACTTGCTCTGATCGCTTCACGAGTTTCGTATACAAGGAGTTGGAGTCGGACAATTTTTGGAAAAGCCCCATGTTAGCGAGATTTCAAGGATATGTGTGTGGACCCCCAGGCTCACTGCATTAAGAGTAGAAGGCTGGAGACCAGCTAAAATTGGTTACCATGTCGTGGCGCAGTGAAGAAAAACCATTACTGATTCCATGCGATATTAACCAATACTTATATATCTTCCCCCAATTCCTTATAAATGTAAGATATTATATAATAATATACATTGCCATGTAATTGTACCTTTCAGAAAGCTGTTATTCGCTGCATTATATTTTCATTACGCACTGATATAAATAACTGTAGAAATTATTTCAGTCCCGTGCTTGTTTAATTCTATGTCAATGTTATTTCCAGGCTGAATGTTTCTTCTATATAGACCATTACACGTAACGGATACAGAATTGAATAACTTATAAATAAAACATTATTTTAACTTTTCAAAAACATGTTTTGAATTGTTTCAATTCATCTCCAGTTTAAAAAATTCAGTGATAAAATTATAAAATTATAATAGTCAATACGAATGTTAAATGGTTTAACTTGGATTAAATTTATATATAATATAATACAATAATAAATTATATAAATAGTAGTGACAAATTTGTTTCGCCCTTAAAATTCGTCCTCGCAAGGCGAAATAAATTGGTCACTACTATTTTTATAATTTATTATATATATTTAATCCAAGTTCAACCATTAATCAAACGTGTTTACTTTTATAAATTAAAAATGAAGACTTACAAAATGAATACCTTACATTAAAAATAAAATTGTACAAAATGAAATGAACCTGTATAGTAAATGAAAACATATTTAGTCAAGAGGTAGGGGTAATTATTATTAAATTGTAGTTCAAGTGTAACATGTAAATAATTACTTGAATTTTAATTAGTTTTAGTTGGTTTTCTTATTAAAATGGTAATTAATCCAAAGACAATGCTATATAGAAATTGTTTAGTTAAAAAAATATTTATCAAAAGTTATTTATTAAACATTTTCGTATGTGGGTGCTATAAAACCGTTTGAGTTCCTTGTACTTCATAAATAATAGGGAAAGAAATAATAAAATTCGTTTTGTATGGTGATATACAAGAGGGCTCGATGGGCCTTCACAATAAACTTGATTCCGCTAAATTTATTATGATTGGTTTTCTTTTACCGACTACTTCGTGTTCCATTTCTTCTGTCGCTCTCCGAGCAAGAGGACGACACTAAATTTTCTTAAACGAGCAAGAAAATTGTCTAACTCATTATTTTACGTCACACGCAAACTGACACGAATATCGTAACTGGCAGTATAATACCTAGAATAAATATAAATATCCATATCCATAAACGAATAGACATATAGATGAAATCTGTTGGAATTGTTCAAAGATGAAATAGAACAACATATGGCTTACTAACTTACTAACCATTTGCAACAACGGGAACATATATCACTGTATAGAACTAATCTGCCTTTGGTAATGCCGGTGAGTAAGGCAATCATTCTTCTTAAACGTATTTCTTCCGATGTGGAGATTTTTCAAGATAAAGAGGCTATCCTCAGAAAACATCCATATTTTATGTATCTTATATCTCGGGGTATACTGATTTTTGTTTCTCTTGTTTTTTTAATTATTTTGTATTTTTATATAAACCTTGGAATTGAATAAACAACACAATTTGCAAGTCTTAGTGGCAAGGATGTATGAGGCATGCAAAAAGAGTGACTTGGTGATGAATATGTCTAAATCTAAAGTGATGGTTTTCGAGAAAGAAGAATGTATGACGATTTGTGATATAAGTGCGATGGGCGAGAAATTGGAGCAAGTTGCTGAATTAATGTATCTGGGAAGCATGTTTACAAGAGGCGGAAAAATGGAGAAAGACATCGAAAGGAGGGTTGGTGCTGGGAATAAAATAAAAGGCGCACTCAAAGTCATTAATGCAAATAGAAATATATCCACAGAAGCAAAGATGGCAGTACACAACGGAGTTCTAGTGCCAAACCTCATGTATGGAAGTGAAGCTTGGAGCTGGCAAAAGAAGGATGAAAGCAGGATAAACGCCGTAGAAATGAGATTACTAAGAAGAATGTGCGGGAAAACGTTGTATGATAGAATACCGAACGTTGAAATAAGAATGATATGTAAGACAGATGACTGCATCATGAATAAAATTAAAAAAGGATCCCTGAGATGGTTTGGATGAGAGTAGAATGGTTAAAAAGTTGTACACAAGCAGCGTGAGTGGGAAAAGAAGCCGAGGACGACCGAGGAAAACATGGCATGACCAAATTAACCAATTGCTAAAAGGCGGCCACATTCGAAGTCGGAATAATCGACGTGCGTGCATGGTGCGATGTATGAATGTGGAGGAATCCCGAGAGGTGTGCCAGGACAGGCCAGTGTGGCGATCCATCCTCTCTGCCTACCCCCTCCGGGGAAATGGCGTGATTGTTAGTTAGTTAGTTAGTTAGTTAATATAAAATATTATTATAAAATAAAAATATTAACCACGACATGTTTCTGAGGTGACTTCCATCCTTAAGTGTAAATATATTACTAAACTCTAAACAAAGAAAGACTAATTATACGAGTATATAGATACATTAAGTATCTATATACTCGTATAATAAGTTTGGTGATTTAAAAGTATTTTCGTATAATTTCTATTTTATAATTGTTTTTGTAATTGTTCTCTAACTTCTTTTTGTTTGAAATTGTTTTTGGTTATCTGTTGTCATAAGCGATTTGGTAATGTACTGTTATGTTTATGATATTAAAAACAAATTAAATTTCAAATTTGAAATTGAATAAATTAAAAATTGCGGAAAGAAAAGCTGAAGGAGGAAGAAGGGCTCAAAATGACAAACAACTTCCAAGCAAATTTAAAAATGTTTTGGAAAGAAGTTAAAAAAGCCCGAAATCCTCCTGATAGTGGATGTGTGAAAGCAATTTTAGACAACGAGGGAAGAATGTTAACGGAGAGTAAGATCATACAAGAAAGATGGATGGAATATTTTAAGGAGATGTATGGTGGTGATACAAGCGTGATCGAAAATATGACAGCTAGTGCGAGTGCGGGACCTATGAATGATAATATTGAAAAATAAGTACGAATGAGATGAAAAGATCCGTGAGTGCAATGAAAAGTGGAAAAGCTGTTGGGTTTGATTGTATTGCCATAGACTTTATTAAAAGCGGTGGCGAAGTGGTTTCTACATGGTTATGTAAGTTATTTAACCAGTGCTTGGAGTAGGGATATACGCCGCTAGACTGGAGGAGAGCAGTAATTATGCCCCTGTACAAAGGAAAAGGATCGCGTATGGAATGTGGAAACCACAGAGCTATTAGTCTTTTGAGTGTCGTTGGTAAAGTCTATGGCAGAATTTTAATAGAAAGAGTAAGAAAATTGACGAGTGACAAAGTTTGGATGTGCAAGGTGCCTTTATGAATGGCAGAGGATGTATGGATCAAATTTTTGGACTTCGTACATTGACAGAGAAGTTTCTGGCCAAAAACCGCAAACTTTTCTGTGCATTTGTCGACTTACAAAAAGCATATGATTACGTTAATAGAGAAAAGTTGTGGAAAATATTGTCTGAATATGGAATAAGTACAAAACTGATCACGGCCATTAAGTCGCTATACACGGAAAGCACTGCTAGTGTCAAAGTAAATGGAGATCTTACAGCCTGGTTTGATATCAATAAAGGTGTCAAACAAGGTTGCGTAATGTCCCCGTGGTTATTTAATCTGTATATGGACAATTGTATGAGAGAGCTGAAAGGGTTGGATGTAGGTGCCAAAATGAGCGGAGTGTCAGTAAGCTGTCTCTTGTATGCGGATGACGCTGTCCTACTTGCTGATAACGAGCATGAACTACAAGTCCTGTTGAATTGTATGTATGAGGTATGCATGCGAAATGATCTGATGATGAATGTTAATAAGTCCAAGGTAATGATTTTTGAAAAGGAAGAAACCACGACAGTCTGCAACATTAGCGTGAATGGTGAAAACTTGGAGCAAGAAGTTGAGTTTGTGTATTTAGGTAGTATGTTTACAAGAGATGGGAGAGTGGAGAGGGATATTGAAAGAAGGGTTGGGGCAGGTAACAAAGTGAATGGTGCACTTAAAGTTGTCATCGCAAACAAAAACCTATCAAAAAAGCTAGAATGGCAGTGCACAATGGTGTTCTTCTACCGACCCTTATGTATGGAAGCGAAGCATGGAACTGGCAAAAGAAGGATGAAAATAGAATAAATGCAGTTGAAATGAGATCTCTTAGAAGAATGTGTGGATACTCTGTGTATGATAGAGTGCTGAATGAAAATATAAGAAGTGAATGCGGTGCGAATGATGGTGTCATGAACAAAATAATGAAAGGATCATTAAGATGGTTTGGACATATTGAAAGAATGAATGAAGAAAGAATGGTAAAAAAATTATATGTTAATGATGTAAATGGAACAAGAAATAGAGGAAGACCGAGGAAAACGTGGCACGATCAAATAAATCAAATATTGAATGTCGGCCATGTGAGTCAGAGAAATCGACGCGCGTGCATGACACGATGTATGAATGTTGAGGAAGCGAGAGAAATATGTCAGGAAAGAAAGGTGTGGCAGTCCATTCTTTCTGCCTACCCCTTCGGGGAGACGGCGTGATGGTTAGTTAGTTAGTTAGTTAAATTAAAATTAAATTGAACCATTACTCTGATCTCTGGAAGTATAAATAAAAAATATGAATGAACATACTTTCCTATCCTGACGTATCTCACAAAATTCGTATACATTCATTCATCACGATACGTGAATTTACCGACCGACTTCGAACATGGCGGTCTTTTGGAAATTGATTTATTTGATCATTCCATATTTTTCTTAGCATTCCTCTACTTGGTTTTCAATTCATTATTCTTGAATACGTCTTTACAAACATTTTACCTTTATCTATGCGTTCCATATATCCAAATTAACGATATAAGCATTTTATAAACGTTATATAGTATGTGTAACCAGTTTATATAAAGAATTTTGACAGATGTAAAAATAAATTTTTCATTTGTTCCAATGACAATTTGAATAATTTCTTCAATATTCTTTTAAAGTTCTTACTGGTGTTGGTTGGTTTTAAGTGCCTTATAACTGCCAAATAAAAAAAGTGGATACGTGGAACATTAATTAAATCATATAACAGCTTCCGGACACCGCCCTCCTGGAAGACCGCCTAAGAGATGGAGCTGGATCTCATCATCATCCGACGAGATATGATTTCTGTGTCACAGATCGTCAGATCTATCAAAAGAAGAAGAAGAAGAAGAAGATATAACAGCTAATTTAAAAAACGGTGGATAAGTGTAACATAAATTAAATAAACACAAAAGTCCGGATCGTCCATGTCAACATGTGCAACATCGGAAAACATTATGTGTTATTACATTATGTGCTAAATTTAAAAAACGGTGGATTCGTGGAACATAAATTAAATAGACAAATGTGCACCATCTAAAAATAACATTTTGTATTAAATTATTTTTATTTTGTTATTTTATTTTATATCATTGTATTTTATATTATTTGTTTTAGATTTATTTTGTGGGTGTTGGACGATCGAAGTGTGCGCGGGAGATGCCTATTGGTGGCGATGAGGTTCGCAACCCATCACACCGCGTCTCCCGCGGAGCGAAAAGAGAAGGATGGAGTGCCGCATCAGTAAAAGTGTGACAGTCCATTCTTTCTGCCTACCCTTTCGGGGAGACGGCGTGATGGTTAGTTAGTTAGTTAGTTAGTTAGTTATATAGTATGTGTGTAAACGTCTGTTTTCTAGAAGATTACAAAGTACGAGTATATGGTCTTTTTAGACATTTTCAATGCCAACAGCAGGGCAAAATACATATTTCCATAACAAATAATACATTTTCTAGAAAACGGGCGTTTTAACACAAAATAAAGATGACACAAAGATTAACATCATAAATATATCAATTGGCTCTGATATTGTTGTAGGTCATCCACATAAGTGGACGTCGACGCTGAACCAGCATATTCCATGATGAAATATAGTACACGAAACCCCTGACTTAGGACCTACTTATCAAAGCTTATTAGGTCGGGGCACAGATTTTTTCAGTTTGGTCATTAGTTTACTAGAGCAGGGCATCTGTACAAAGGCAAGCAAAGCATATAAAAACGGTACTTCCGACCACCTAAGAGGGAAGTCAGTATTGCGACTTCTAACCGACACGAGTCTACGCCGTCAAGTCTACGTACGAGAAACCTCCGACCTTCCTACCGAGCTACACAACGGTCTACACTGCTACGCAACGAAACCTTCGACGAATCTTCGCTCCAGCCGACCGACGCTACTGCCCAGCGAGCCATCATCCTCTACTGTTCACCCCCGGACTCTGTCCCGCTGCTATCGACATCCAGCCACGCTCCATCACGAGTACATAATATTGTTTACGTAAGATTACTTGTGATCTGTAATAAACGCTGAAACCTCCACCCTCTTTCAACTCTCACCACATACCCCAACTGTTTTGAATTTTATTTTACGTCACTATAAGGTAAATTATTAAAGGTTAAAGTTAAGACTTTACGTTTTATATGCTTAACAAAAAAATGTTTTTTTAAAGAAGATTAAATTTGTATTATACATATCAGTAATACCATAATATGAACGCTAAAATTGTTTTTCAGATTTTCCAATTTTATGCATACGAGTATATATCATATATATTAAACAAAAGAAATTGCAGTGAATAACAGCCGATATTAAAACAAATTACGGAATAAATTAAACCATGTAAATAAGAAGCATAATTTAACATATTATATATAAAGCAAAAATTAATTTATTGAAATATTTTGTGATTGGGTGGATATAAAAATTGCGGCAATTTTGGGAACACCGTGTACTTGTGAAAAAGACACAGCATACGCTGATCTCTTATTCTTTACTGCCGGCACATCAAATTGAATTCGATCTCCTGACTAGGGCATCAATCAGTATGGGCCTCGCGCCGCGAGGCAACATCCCTATAAAACCGTTATAAAGACATCTCGCAAGTCTCCTAGGCAACGGCTTCGCAGTTAGTTACACAGGCTATGGATCCAAATAATATATTTTAAAATCGTCCTCAAATTTAAATAGCCCATAACGTATAACATGTATGTGATACTTATTATAGCAAATTGTTTTGTAACAATAATAACGATTTTTTATGAATTAAAATACTTAACTAACTAACTAACCATCACGCCGTCTTCCCGAAGGGGTAGGCAGAAAGAATGGACTGCCACACTTTTCTTTCCTGGCATATTTCTCTCGCTTCCTCAACATTCATACATCGTGTCATGCACGCGCGTCGATTTTTCTGACTCCTCACATGGCTGACATTCATTGTCCAAACCATTTTAATGATCATTTCATTATTTTGTTCATGGCACCATCATTCGCACCGCATTCACTTCTTATATTTTCATTCGAAACTCTATTATACGCAGAGTATGCACACATTCGTCTAAGAGATCTCATTTCTACTGCATTTATTCTACTTTCATCCTTCTTTTGCCAGTTCCATGCTTCGTTTCCATACATAAGGGTTGGTAGAAGAACACCATTGTGCACTGCCATTCTAGCTTTTTTGGATAAAATACTTATTTAATTAAATATAGTTAATATTTATTTGATGTGTGAAATTGCGAGTTTCATGTCTTAAATTATGTTCAGTTCCTTTTCTTCATAAATTGCTTAAGTATAATAAATAACCATTTTAAAACATATAATATTGAACCATTAGGCTTTTGTAAATGTTCTGACTCTGGTACTCTGTATAATTTTATCTTGTAAATGTAACATACCACTTTGTTTGTATTTATTTAAAAATATTAATGTTTAATTTATATTGTTCATATGACGAAAATGTAAATTTTTGAAGAAGCCGTCGAGAAAAATTAACTCAAAGTAAAAATAACAGTGTTCTTATTCATAAAAAAATCCTCATATTTAAATTCCATATTTTATTGTTTCTTGAACAATGATGTAATACTCCATATTAAAAATTAAACCGAATGAAAACGTCAGTATTCTAGAAGTTTTATTTTATTTTATGGGAATGACATTTGGTAATGCCTGAGAAGGGTGAAACATGCCATTCCCATAAAATGTAATTAAACTTCTTTAAAACTGACGTTTTCATTCGTATTATTTAAATTCCATGGTGCACCTATATTTATTGCGATGTATTTTAGTACTCGAATTTCTTTCCTTTTAGCGTTTACAAAGCATAGTTAGGTTCTGCGCTGTAAATTTATTAGAAAACTTAACATGACTTTAATGGCAAAGTGCCAAGATATGTGACTGCCACACCAAAGGTCTCGGGTTCTATTTCTGATGATGGCAGTGTGATTGTCGCCCTGTCTTTGGTCTGGTGTAGAATTTACGTGAAAATATAATGGCGATAGATTGGATACCTATCACATGTCATGAGAATCAATAAAATAGATAAACTGATAAATTAAAAAACTTTGTTTAATGTATCACAATTATATTTTTATTATTACAAAGTTTTTAAACAATCACACAATAAGGTTCGAAAAATCACGAAAACTTTACATTTGATATATACACCTGATGATGTCGAGATAAGCTGACAAAACAGCTGTGGGGTAAAATAAAAATCCAATTGTGATACATAAAACAAATTCATTTAATTTAACAGTTTATAACAATGGACTTTTTAATAAAATAGATATATAAATCAATTGTACATAGTAATTGGGTTCAAGCAACCTATTGCAAACAAAAAAATTATTATGGGTTTGAATCTATTATATAACTATGTCTCAGAAAAGTGTGAATTAATTGAGTATTGTCAAAAGAGCTACGGAAAGAGCAATTGTGATTAACAACACTGTTAAAGGCGAAACGGGAGTATTGGACATCATCTAATGAGACAAATGGGCAAAACGCTTATTTTAACGTGTCCTAGAACGGTTACCCAAAACCCAGGACGTCCCCAACTTCGATGGAGGGATAACATTAAATAGACCGCCAATACAATATGGATGCGTGTTGCCCAGAATCGATAGACATGGAAGCAGATTGAGGAGGCTTACGTACAGGAGTGGACGGATACAGGCTGACGATGATGATAATGAGTAAATGTGTATACGATATCGTAGATTTAGTATATATAAAAAGATAAGATAAACACCTAAAGCATTCGAATACTATCGCAGAATAAAATAATAAACTTCTTAATGGAGGACACATTTTAGTATGATGGCAGAGTAATAACACGGCACCTCTCAATGCATTAAACTCCAAAAAATAATATTATAGGCCATTTTGAGTGGAATACCCGACTTAATGGCATTTTTAAAAGATAGAAAGGTCAAGTTTTCGATTGAATGCATAACAAAAGAAAATGTAAATGTCAGATTTGGTAATGGACGAGGGTGATATTCCAAATTAGCCCCTCTAAATGTTATCTGATTTAGATCATTGGAGCAATTCTTACTCTTTCTTCATTCCTCGTTTTATCTCTTTTTTCTGTTTCAAAATCTTAAGGATCGAAAAAATTGTTCGGCCTTTTTTTCCGTATAAAAAATGATAAAACCGATTATTGTGAATTTATCATATTAATGTTAAAGAACGTTTTTTTATGAGCGTGACATATTTTGGCTTGCTAGTGCATAATCAAATGCGGCGAGGGTCAAACGTGGACGTTTATATTACCAAGTTAATGGAGCAGAATAAGGTTATTTAGGTAATTGTTGTGGATTAGTATACAATACTGTTCACAATAATTTAGGCGCATGAGAACAACACCAAGTATATTTTTTTTAAATATAATGGGAGTACCATTAGATATAATGTTTACACAGTTTAAGAATAGGTACTAAATAATAATGTCATTTTACATTTCACTTAGTGTTTGATAAACGGTAACGCGTGATAAATATTTTTTTTTTAAATTGTAATAAAACCTCCCGAAATTAAATAAAATAACGGATTAACTTATTGCTACAATTTGAAATGTGGTTACGTTAAATTCGGATATAAATTTTATAATATATTTTTATAGACGTCTCCGAACACCCCTCTCGTCCGGACACCGTCCACCTGTAAGACCACCTAAGTGATGGAGGAATAGTTAGACCTAATCATCTCAGGAGACATCATTTCTATGTGTGATATCGTCAGATCTGTTAAAAGAAAAAAGAGAAGAGGAAAATATGCTTAAGAGTAAACATATTTAAACAGTCAATGTTTTCTTTTAATATGTATTCTTCTTCCGGTGTCATGTCTCTCGGAAGTTGACTATCACCCGACTCTAGCAGCTCAAAACGCTCATAAACGCTTCTTTTGTCAATTTTGTCTCTATACATTTTGTTGAATCTCTCTTTGAATCACTACAGAGCGAACCTAATCTATGTAAAGGATATAGCTATCGTATTAATTCTCGTGACATGTGATAGGTATCTAGTCTATCGCTATTTTATTGTCACGTGAATTCTGTATCGGACCAAAGACAGTGTAACAATCACAACTCGATACCTACGGTGTGGCATTCAAACCACTTTCCACTCCCCCACCAAGGTCGTCATGTTATAGAGCCAGTAGATTCACCTCCTGCCAACACTTCGTTGACCCTATATTTTTCCCTTAATGGTCAGGTGCTGCTATTCATATTTTCCCCTTGTAATATTTTTTAAGTGTACCATTGTTGGTGGGTGATTTAAAAATTTATCATTAAAATTTTGAACAAAAGTATAACGTATGCATTAAAAACATTTTTTTTTCAAAGATGATAAAAAGTTTTTGAAATATACAGTCATTTATAAACTATAATACTTAAGATGTATCTATGTTGAATACTCGGTATTTATATCTACACGGTATAAGATCTTCTCTTTTTTATACATTCGTTCCCAGCTTCTTCCAGTTTGCATAAGCAGTGCACGTAAAATCACTCAAGCGAATATCGGGATGTCTTGCCTGAAGCGAAGTCGTATTTTCTCGAGTGCGAATCGGTCTTATCCCGAAAGTGGGGTCACCACCCAAAAACAAGATATTTTGCTGAAACACGGCCTTAATTGAATTATTTTCCAAGTGGAAAAAGAAAAAATACGATGACCTCTGAGAAAATAAAAATATCAATAAATGAGATTTTCTACTTTGGAAATACCATGACTATTAATAATATATATTACTACTAGGGTTGTAAAAACAAGATTATTCTTCGTTATATTGTACAAACTTATTTTACTACCACAATGGTGTTCTAGTACAAACACTTATTTATGAAGCATGAATCTGGAAAAAAAGTGTAATCTCTTAGAAGAATGTGTGATAAATCTGTATATGATAGAGTGTCAAATAAAATATTAGAATGAAAGCAGTGCGAATGAAAGCATTATAAACAAAACAATGAAATGAACCTTAATATAGTTTGGATACGTGGAATGAATGAATTGAGAAAGAAAGATAAAGAAGTACCATATATATTAATGATGTAAACGGAACAAAATATACAGGAAGACCGAGAAAAATTTGGCACCATCAAATTGATTAAATATTAAATGTCGGTTACTTGGGGAGTCGACATTGACGTGGGTGCATAACACAATGTATGCATGTTAAAGAAATCGAGACCAAGTATGTCAGTAAAATAAATATGTTCTGCCTACTATTTCGTAAATCAAAATGTTAATATATTATGTAAGGTGTGCGGTTGTTATTCTTCTTCTTCTTCTCTTAATCGATCTGACGACCTGTGGCACAGTTATCACGTCTCCTGGGATAATGAGGTCCAGCTGTCCCTCCCTCTCTTAGCTGATATTTGCGAGTCTGTCACTATCCATTTTGGCTGCATGGTACCTGAAGTATCTTCTTCTGGATCTACTCCACCAGACGATATCCTCTTTTCCCCAATTTTTTTTATGATATGCGATACGGATAGAATCCCTGAGAGTTTTTACAGTAATGGATCTCAGGACCTTCATCTCAGATGTTTTTAGCAGACCCTTGTTTATATAGTGTAGGGCCGCGTCTCTACAGCACAAGTCATGATAGGTCACACGCATGTCTTATAAATTCTGACCTTGCTGTCGATGCGCATCTGTTTGTTCTTACAGACCAGATTCTTCAGACACCCTGACAAGGCTGAGGCTTTATTGACTTGTATACTTCGGTATATAGGCCGTTATGGCCGCAGATCTCTACTCCCAAAATTAATCGCTATAACATTTATTCTGCTCTCAATCCGCTATCTTCAAGCGTCGTTTCCATTCGTAGAATTTGGGACCCAAAATCTATTGATAGTAACCATTTTAAAACATTTATTTTATATGTTTCTAATTCAAGAATATGAAAAATAACACATGAAAGGAAAATTGACGAACAAACGTTTCTTGAATAACCATGTAACTCAATAGTGTCACGAATTATTTGAATAATCCTCGTCACGCGTATTGAAGAGAGCACATGAATACTAACTTCCTCATCTTTCATTCACAAAAACGCACGGTGGTACGTATATTTGGCTTCAAAAGAAATTTTCTAAAAAACGTAATTTCTGCCCAGACACGTTAAATTTTTCATATATTTAAAAAAAAATAAAAAATCATGTTTACTTATATATGACATTTTTAATGCAACACATATGCTATTATAATTAAATGTTCACTATACATTGGTTGCAAAATTCGTTCTTCTCTTCAAGTGCCCTGTCGGGTCCCCCCAACATTGGCAATCACCTCGGCGAACCTTGTTTCTCGCCGTAGTGATTATCCTGGGAAAAGGTAATCAGAGTGGTTTCCCGTTGCCTTCTCTGATGGGTTTTTCTGTAGGAGTCACCTTCCCTTAGCTGGGGGGTCCGGCTTTATGGCGCCGGACACTCGCCATTCGCCCACTCATTATCTGTTATGACACTGATAATAATGTCAGTGGCCACATTGCCCGGGGTTCGCGGGGCCTGAGAGACCCTTTCGAGGACGATTAATTGTATCTCAATAGAGACGAAGATGTAAATTGTTTTCTGGGAACAGAATATGGTGGCCGAGGCGCTTACAGGACTTATGACCTGTCATTGGTTGGGTTGAGCGATCGTTTTATGTTTAACAACATCCCTATTCCGCCCTTCTTACGACCACCACGTCTGACAAAACAAAACGTTTTTTTTAATTTAGCAGTTTATAATGTTAGAGTATTATAGTGTTTCGGCCCAAACAATGAACCCAATTACTATTATATTTACAACTTTTAAACCATTTATTCTCATGACATGTGATAGGTAGCTACTCTATCGCTATTTATATTGTCAGGTAAATTATACTAGATCAAAGAAAGCGTTTTTTTTTACACTAATCGCTGGGAATCGGACCCAGGACTTTTGGTGTGGCAGTCATAGCTGTTGCCACTCTGTCACGAAGCGTGTCATATAGAACGAAAGCATTTTAACAACTGTTTTATGTTCATTTCGAATTAGTTTATTTTTCATGAATTATCTGCGTTTGCTTTTATATTATTTCAAGCTAATAATGACATGTGTAATTATTTGTGATCCCATTTGTACAGCATTTATCCCACTATCATACTTGTTTTTCCGACTCCTTGTTTCGCTTCCAATGTATTAATGCAAAATGCAAAACAGTATTTCTTTATTTCCCACTTCGCCTGACCCTTGTGTTATTATTTTCATGATGTTCTTAATCGTCTTTAAAATTAGTTGAACGATGTTCCTTTCTTGGTATTATTTCTCGAGGGTTTTAAAAGCGTCAGAGAAAGTGATAAACTCACACGTTTAATGCATATTTTCCGGGACACCGAATACATATTTTCAGGACAAATATGAAGACCCAACCCCAGGGGTGTAACTTAAAAATAGCAAAAAGAGACACACAATGAACAAAAACATTAAAATTATTTTCAAAATACTAACTTACAATCACGCTGTCTCACCGAAGAGGTAGTAAGAAATAATAGATCGCCACCCTGACTCTCGCGATTCCTCACGGGGCTGACTTTGAATATTTGATTGATTTGATCGTGCCACGTTTTTTTATACAATAGGTTGTTAAAACCCAACTACTCTATACATTTTTTTAGGTATTATATTGATTCTCATTAAATGTTATAGCTTGCTGATCTATTATCGCTATTTTTATTGTCACGAGAATTCTTCTCTAGATCAAGGATAGTGTGAGAATCACACTGCCCTCACCGGGAATCGAATCTAAGACCTTCGGTGTGGCAGTCATAACTCTTATCACTTCCACGAGTATTGCCATTTCCTCCGTCCGTCGTTTACACAAACATTCTTTATAAATCTATGTTCATTTATTATTTTCATGTGTTTAAACTATCTTAATGAGCCTCTTATTATTTTGTTAATGAGACTTTTAATTGCACTACAATCACTTCTTATATTTGCGTTTTAAAATTATCAAATTTATTATAAAAAACATTTTTCTTCTTCTGTCCTATTGGTTTGTTCTCCAGAAGGTTACTCCTATGTGTTAGATTCCTAACTGTCCTTCAATCTTCAAGATGTTTTTCACCAGAACTAATTCCGTTAGGCTGCTTATGTAGTGCAATATAGTATTCGCTTCGCTAGTATCAATCCAAAGGATTGGTTTGCAGCAAAGTGTAACAATTATGCTGGTTCTTGGAATGCCACTTGGGCCGTTAATGTGGTAGTTTCCCGTTGCTTTCCACATTATTATTTATTTTAGCTATTATATTGATTCTCATGACATGTGATAGGTAGCCACAATTCTATCGTCATTTTTTATTGTCAGGTGAATTCTACACCAGACCAACGACAGTGTGACAATCATATTGCCATCGCCGGGAATCGAATCCGGGACCTTAGATATGGAAGTCAAAGCTCTAACCACCATGCCACGAAGGTCGGTAATATAGTAGCGGTATGAATTATCAAATTATTCGACCGACCGCAAAGTTTGCCCATCGCCGTCTAATATGTCTTAATAAATTCGAATGAAGTTTTCTACATTTTGTTTTCTAGAATTACATTTTATTTCATGAGAATAACATGATTCACTTTAAACGTACATATTCTCAGTATCATATATGTTCTCTTAAGGTGTTTTCATCTTGGAAGTTCTAAATACTTGTTTAGTACTGAATGTGTCTGCCCTTACTTCAAAGTCAAGTCATATTTGTTGAATTGATATATTCATTCATTCAAATTCAACCATCATTCAAAACTTCGGAATACTAAGATTTTCTTAACTTATCATATAAAATATGCATTTTCAAATTTCACTTAGATTTTTTTTTCGCAACCTTTATGACTTTTCATTGTCTTCCAATTGTTTTGGTTATTTTAATAATTTCGAAAATATAGTCAAAATCTTTATTCTGAGAGCAATGATGCAATTTCTTTGACTATCGCACCAAAGGTCCCGAGTTCGATTCCCGGCGATGGCGGTGTGATTGGCACACTGTCTTTGGTCTGGTGTAAAATTCACGTGACAATATTATGGTGATAGATAAGCTACCTATCACATGTCACGAGAATCAATATGATAGCTTATACCCTTTACATCGATTTGGCTCGCGCTGTAATAATGTAAAGATCGATTCAAAGAATTAATGTCAATAATAATTTGATTCTGATTTCCAGGTGTGATTATACTCAAAATATTACACTTAGTGGTTCTTGAAATGACACAAAACCGGCCAAACCTTCTAGTCAAAGACAAGAAAGAAACCTTTGCAATTGACACGAAGAAGAAGACTTTTATTCAATACATTTTTAAGTGGTTATTTAATTCAAATATTATTCGTTACAATATTGTAGACAATATAAAATATATTAAACCAAATGGAATATTATTTACGGGTAATATCAAGAAGCTTACCGATCCGTATGAAGATTTATAGGAGGCTTTTTCAAGATGTGAATACAAAAAATGAAAAGATATTATTTTTGTTATTTTTCCATTAAATACCCTCACTGAGAATCGTTCAATTCCATAACAGAATACGCTGTGTTATTTCTCTTTTTCTTTTTTATGTACTTTGTATATACAACACTTATATTTAAAAGAGAAAAAAAGATAATTTAAGCATCATAACAACACAAAGTATGGTGTATATAGAAGAAATACACTGTAATTTCTGATAACCAAATACTGTCAATTGAACTTTTTTTATACTTTGTGTTAACCAAATACTTTCATTATGTTGACTTTAAACCGACCCATCACTTTCAAAACCACAACAGTAATTAAATCCTACAAATCATTTTCAGTTTATTTATTAATTCTTGCTTTAAAATTTTGATCATATATCTACTGTTTTATTCTTTAGAATTGTATATTTACAAATTATACGAACTTTGCATACTTATTTTAAACTTAAAATTATAAGTTCATTTCGTAAAGGGAAATTTAAAATTCTAATTAAATATTATAAAATGTAGCCAAGGAAATTCTAAAGGTAAAATTATACTTGTAAACTCTATAAAAAGTGCTCGTTATTTACCACATTAAAGAATTTTGACAGGCATTAACAATAGTTCAATAGCGTTGCAAAGAAAACTTCTAAAGAATATGTAATATTTTCGTGCATTTTAATATTAAATCAATTTTTTACTACAAATTAAATAACTTATAGCAATAAACAATATTTTATTATTATTAGGAATACTCTCTCCAATGTTTTGTTACTACACTGAAGGGACGTAAAAAAATTCCATGCTTTTATCCTTGACTTCTCATCCCAAAAGACCTACCCTCCGCTTTTACTCAGGGTTGAAATTTTACGATGGTCGTTAAGTTTATTTTGTTTGTTTTACCTGGTGCCCATCTTGCCATACTTTCAAAAGACAGGATTTTCTTGTATCGTTTTTTTTTTGTCTTTTTCATTATTCGTTTGAATGAGAAAGGGTGCCGGAGACAAATGGCAGGATAAGGAGTCCTTCCAAACTGAATCTGGACAAAAATTCTCCGTCGTCGCGCGATGACATGTCCTTTGACAACATCAAGAAAAATGCGTATCTCTTTGATTTTAAATAAATTTTCTTAATAAAATAATTTAAAAACCTTTAAGTGTATTGACGCTTATTAACTAACAAGCAAAGTAAGTGTTACGCTCCAAACTTAAGGTCCAAATTAATTAACAAATCAAAATGTATTGTTTTGTAATTCTAATGAAACTCTATTTGGATGGAAACCGGTCAGTTGTGTAAAAACTTAAAATAAAGTTGTGTTAAAACATGGTAAATTTATTTCTAAAAATGTCGCACCATAAATGAATTTCCTATACGAAAATACAAAAAAATGTTCAACTATATTTTTTCAAAACAATTCCTATAAAGCAAAAATAGTTTAAACACTGTTAAATAAAACAACCAAATGTTTTTTTACTGAGTTTCAACGTTGGATTTCTTTGAAACAATTTATTACTTATTATAGAAACATTCTCAGAATTATTATTAATAATAAATTTTCGTCAGTTCAATAATTGAATATTTTCTTAAAACATCGTGTGATGGCATCCGTGCACAACACGATATATGAACTTTGAGGTAGCGAAATAAGTTTTTAGAAGAAGGCAGGTTGATGGTTTATTCTTTTTGCTTACCCCTTTGAGGAGATGGCGTGATGGTAAGTTAATTTTGGATACTGTTTGTTTAGTTTCAATGCTATAATTACATATTATACTATATTTTTTTTACATGTCGGACACCTGAGGAATTGTCTGCTTGTCTGGCACGATGTACGAATATTGAGAAATATAGAGATTTATATAAAAAATAATAGTATTACGGTCAATACTGTCTACCCACCCTTTCAAGAAAATGAACTATTAGTTAGTTAGTTTAGTAGAAATCCAACCTAACAGTCTACAAAAAAAAACAAAAGTCTACAAAAACCTCGCATCCTAAGAACCAGCAAAGTTTCAAGAAGCTACTTATTAATCTTTTTATTCATTTTTTATACCCAAACATAGAAGTGAAATTTACTATATTTTATCACGCAATAATATCTCAAATTTTGCGTTTTTGCAATTAAAAGTTACATGTATCGGTTCAAAATTCATCACTTCAAATATTTTTATGTGAGTGACTAGCAACATTCGAGTTTAGCTTTTCTCGTACATTTCAGATTTCAACTTCAAAACGAGACAGAAAGAGAATAGAACGAGACGCAAAGAAGGCGAAAAGCAATAAAGAGTTCCTGATTTATTTACTGTCACTTATCCTGCTCTGCCTATCGTTCCAGATAGAATGTAGCGTTGGGAATTTTTAAATTGCATACTTAAGCTTTTCTTAAGTGATACGATCAATCTAAGCTGAATTGTAAATACATTTACAATATTAAAACATAACAAATCCGTATATGTATAATAATATTAGGGTGGCCCTTAATTTTCAACTTTTATTATTTTATGTCTCCATGTATTTCTCCATGGTCTAAAACTAGTGTCAGAAAAAAGGTATTTCCAATTATTCTAAGTGATGCCCCAGAACCTGTGTAGGTCGTCATTTATACAAAAATACTGTTTTTTCACATATTTATCAGAAAAAAATGTAATCAAATTTTATGCCCGTTAGTCTTAAAAATATCAAATAAATATAGTAGTAAATAACCCAACAGAAAGAGAAGCAAATACAATATTCGGTTCTAAATTACCTGCTAAGAAGCAGGTAATTAAAGGGTTATTTTTAGTAAGTGTTCACTACCTTCCACTGGAATGGGAGGCTGATTAGAGCAATAACAAGAAACAAGAAGGTTGACAGGCTTACAGTAATTATTTCCGCAAACGGCCAAGATGTAGACGACATAGCAGTAAATTTTTACACCCTGCTTGCTGGAAATATTTTTTAATACAATGCAACCCTAAGAATAAAAAGTTTTTGCGTATTATTATAATGAAAAATGGAAAGAGAGCTTGCAGACACCATATATAATTTTGTTTTAAAGTCTGCTTTTGAAGCATGCATTGTTTTTCACCTAGATACGAACCAGGAATATTTAAGTTTGGGCCAATTATGATATTTCTAAACATATTGCTGGATAGCCAATACCATGCACAAGCTAAAATGAGTACAATGGGCTACGGAGAGATAAACGTTTATCGTATGTCTAAGGGACAAAATATAATATTTAAAGAAAATAAAAACCGAATGAACACATAAATAACTACAATATATGACTTTGTGTAAAAATTACTATCGGAGCCATTTTCCATATCGCTCAAATCTTTCATTATCAGTAAATTAATTCATCTTTAACATACAATATAATTTTACAAAATTTATTTTTATAGCTAAGAAGTTCTATATATATAATGTATTTAGTTCATAGCATTTAAACAACTAATTTTTATGGCTGAGGAGTTCTGGTTTGGACATATGGAACGAACGGATGAGGGAAGAATGGTTAAAAAGATATATACAAGTAGTGTGAATGGAAAAAGAAGTCGAGGAAGGCCAAGGAAGACATGGCATGACCAAATTATTGAATTACTGAAAGGCGGCCATGTTCGAAGTAGGAACAATTGACGAGCGCGCATGTCACGATGTGTGAATGTAGAAGACGCGCGAGAGCTATGTCAGGATAGAACAATGTGGCGATCCATCCTCTCAGGAAACGGCGTGATGGTTAGTTAGTTAGTTAGTTAGGAGTTATATTATACTTCTAAACCTATGTTTTAAATTCGAAGCAGACATGTTTCGCCTTGTTTAGGCATTTAAAACCACATTTTAATGCCTTAGCATGGCGAAACTCGTCGTTCAAAAAGCTTAAAGGTGTAAATGACTTATTTCCCATTTCATGGGTATTGTCACATCGAACAAGGCCAGTTGCATTTAACCGTCGCGTTGCCATGTGGTAAATTGAGTTTCCACTGCCAATTTAAAGTTGATTTTCTTAAAACCTATGGACCCTAATATTATAAAAAAAATTGTAATCCTCCATTGAAGTGTTCTCAATATTTCGTAATAAAAAAAAAGCAAAAAATTACTTCCTTCATCCCAAAAAAAAATATTTTCTAAGACTGCCCTCACCTTCATTCGTGTTAAGGTAGAATTTGTTTTGCTAATATTTACAACTTTATCAAAAGTGACAAATACTTACTCGCTGTTTTGAACGTATTATAAATTATATCTTTGACCTTTTCAATATGTACGTAATAATACCACTGTGGACGGAAACGCAGGACGCAACTTAATAATATCAGAACTGTGAAAATATTAACACTTTACCAAAAGGGATAAATATTAATACGTACTCGTTGTCTTGAACGTACTATACATTTTGCCTAGGTGCCTTTATCCTCGCCCCGCCGGCCGAGGCGCGCAGACAAGTATATACCCGATGTCCAGTCGGCCGTATGCTATGACGCATTACATATCAGAAATCGCATGGTTCCAGAAAAAAATTAATAATGATATTTTTTTCAAATAATCCATGTATGTTATAGATATCGATCTATTCCTAATGAAATTCCCTACAAGATGACATAAATTAAATTTTGATTCATCTAGTCATATGCTTGATATTTAGATAAAGTTAGCGGTAAACTGAACTTACCACATGGGAGCGAGCGTTTTGTTTTGAACACGGTACGTTAAGGGTTAATATGGTTATGTCATTTGCATAACATTTGATAAAGCTTCGGGGAGGCGAATTCCAATCAAATATATTAGGTCCTTACATATGAAATTGGCGTTTTTGACTTTGATCTCAAATATCTTTTCTTTGGTTAGGAATTCCAAATTCAAATTTATACAGCTATTTACTCAAGTATTTGTGTTTCGAAAATTATAATTCATTTGTTTTTTCCTCAATTGTTTTTTTTCTTTGCGTCACTCAGTTTACAAAATGGAAAACTTGAAATATCGCGTTATTTACGAGTACGAGTTCCACCGTGGCACCAGTGCTGCAGAAACGGCTCGAAGGATGAAGTGTATGGCGACGGTGCCGCAAAAGAAAACACATTGCGTTTTTGGTTCCAACGTTTTCGTTCTGGAAATTTCGACCTGCAGAACAAGCCCCATGGACGGCCGGAGACCGAAGTTGATAATGAAGAATTGAAGGCTATTGTGGAAGCGGATCCATCGCAAACCACGTCCGAGTTAGCTGCAGGCTGCGGTGTTAGTGATAAAACTGTTTTAATTTACTTGAAGGCAATTGGGAAGGTGAAAAAGCTTGAAAGGTGGGTACCTCACGAATTGAGTGAAGCAAATCAACAAACGCGCGTTGACTGCTGCGTTGCATTACTCAACCGGCACAATAATGAAGGGATTTTGAATCGAATCATTACCTGTGATGAAAAGTGGATCCTGTATGATAATCGGAAGCGCTCATCGCAATGGCTGAACCCTGCCGAACCAGCCAAACCATGCCCCAAGCGAAAATTGACTCCAAAAAAGTTACTTGTGAGCGTTTGGTGGACTAGTGCTGGTGTCGTTCACTACAGCTTTCTTAAATCTGGCCAGACGATTACGGCAGATGTCTATTGTCAGCAACTGCAAACCATGATGGAAAAGCTAGCTGCTAAACAACCGAGGCTGGTTAATCGCTCTAGGCCACTGCTGCTTCATGATAACGCTAGACCACACACTGCACAACAGACGGCTACCAAATTAGAAGAGCTTCAATTGGAATGTCTAAGACATCCACCGTACTCTCCGGACCTTGCCCCAACAGATTACTATTTTTTTCGAAATTTGGATAACTTCTTGCAAGGGAAAAATTCAACTCCGATGGGGCAGTCCAAACCGACTTCAAAGATTTTATTGATTCCCGTACGAATGTTTTTTTTAGTAAATTCTGTCGTGCGTTTTAGTAAATGCGATGAATATATAAAGGAATCGATGAACTACCTTTGAGATGGCAAAAGTGCATAGATAGCAATGGTACATACTTTGATTAAATAAAGATATTATAAATTTTTTAATTGTATCTCAATAGAGACGAAGAAACAAACTGGAAACTGAATATGGATGATCAAGGTGTTTACAGGACTTATGACCTGTCATTGGTTGGGTTAAGCGCACGCTTTATGTAATTACAACATTCCCCATTCCACCATTGTTATTATGATCATGTATGATACATTTTTGGAAGTTGTATATATACTCCAAATTCATACTTATCTTCACGTGGCAGTTCCAGTTAGCCATCTATGTAGATTTGATTGTACTTATTAATTTTTTAAGATTAATCTATACAATCCATCCACTAACGCCATCTATGAAGAATGATTGTTTAGCATTTAGCAAACTACTTTATTAACACAATGCGAAGAGGCTACCGCCTCCTATCGCACTGTTAGAAGTCGCCTGGAGTATCCACTCCTATTTTATACGCCAAATAATTGACCAGAATATTTACAAATATTTGTGAAATGTATACTTACATCTGTATACGAATCCTGGATTTTCACCTGTGGGTGGTTAATTTAAATTTTTAATTGTATCTCAATAGAGACGAAGAAACAAACTGGAAACTGAATATGGATGATCAAGGTGTTTACAGGACTTATGACCTGTCATTGGTTGGGTTAAGCGCACGCTTTATGTAATTACAACATTCCCCATTCCACCATTGTTATTATGATCATGTATGATACATTTTTGGAAGTTGTATATATACTCCAAATTCATACTTATCTTCACGTGGCAGTTCCAGTTAGCCATCTATGTAGATTTGATTGTACTAAAAAAAAAGATATTATATTTTTAAAAAATCAACTTTATGTTACTCCCATACAAAACGCCAATTTCATACGTAAGGACCTAATAACAAAAACTTTTAGATAACAGACATTCATTACATATTTCAAAGATGTCCTATTTTCAAAGAATTTTAGTAAACCGAATTATTAATTACGTTTTATATGCGTATTTTAGTTTTATTGCCAAAATGAGAAACAATTTAACTTTCTTACCTGAACACTTATATATTCATTCGTGATTTTTTCACAAACTCAGATTTAATTAAATATGTATAACATAATAATTAAACGTCCGTTTTCAGAAGTTTTCTTATACTTTATTATCTTAATTACCGTATTCTGCTCCTTTTAACTCGTGTAAATAAACAGCAACGCGTTTGATTTTTCGCTACATTTGATATTGCTTTAAACCGGCTAAATATGGTATTCACATAAGTCATAATAAAACGTCTAAAAAACAGACGTTTTTTTTATTTTTTTTATTTAATTTATTTTTTTTAAAACCCAATTGGGTTATATGGTTACATTTTTAGATCTTACTATTAATTATGTATTGTTTCAGATATTTTTTATATTGAGTTGTAGTGAGGTTCCTTGTGTCTTTAGGTAGTTCATTGTAAAGTTTCGGTCCATTGTTCAATATCCTTGATTGTCCTGTCTTAGTTCGTGCAATCGGTAAGTGATATCTGTCACAATCCCTGGTGCAGTGTCTGTGATTGTCTGAATTTTTAGTTAATTTGTAGGTGCTGTCTGTTGTCTTTTCCATGGTCACTCTGTGTACAATTTTTAAGGTCTCATATTTGGTCAGGTCTGATATGTCCATTTGTTTTGTTTGTCGGTAAACTTGTATGGTTGGGGTAAGGTAGTCAATGTTATATGCTAATTTTATTATTTTATTTTGTTGTCTTTAGAGTCTGGAGATGTCCTTTTGGTTTCCTGTCCCCCAGAAGGGAAATTTATATGTCAGTCGGCTTTTTACATACGCTTCGTACATCATAACTTTTTCCCTTCTTGGTATGTAATTCTGTATTTTGTAGAAGAGGGAGTATAGCGATGCTAACTTTTCTGTTAGGTTGTCTATGTGTTTTGTCCATTTTAGTTGTCTGTCCATTCCATTCGTATTAATTATTTAATACGGAAATTTAAATTTTTTTCCCAAGAAACGATAAATAATATATTAGGTATAGAGTTACGTAAAGACTTCCTTATGTCAAATTTGCAAAGAGGCACAAAATTTTGGAGATAATATTCTTGGAAATCGCTTCAAACCGGCAGATTCGAAAGTACAGTAATATAGTAAAAACGGGAAACGAGTCTAATAAAAATGTTTCATATACTATTTTTAGTAACACTAGTTTTTAAAATTAAATTCCATACAATAAATAGGTCGTTTAAAATTATTTTTAGTATAATAAAATTTCTTATAAGGCAAACTAGTTATGCTTGTACCCAAGCTTCATGGGGGCAATTTAAAATCTAACTAAAATATTCAGTTACTGTTATTTTACTTTATATATGTTGTAATTTAAAATACATAATAATTTTTTCATTTATATTTTTACTTAATTAGTTATTAGTTTATTACTTATTCAAATATATATTCTTATGCGCTTCTCATGGTTTAACATAGAAAAATCTCTCATTATTCTGACTTAACCCTTAGGGTATGGTTAGACCAAAAAGTTTCAAGTAGTGACTCGGTTGCTGTCTGTCCGAAAATGACTGATTTAACAGCGTTGTCAAATTATTTTATTTGAAAATGTCACGGTTTTGATTGCGTTTTTATATTTACTTCAATTTATGAATTAAACAATTAAATTCAAGGTCGCACATGATTTGTGAACACAAAGAAATGGTCAAAAAATTAAAAACTCACATTTATTTTCAAATCGAATATTTTTTTTATTTTAAAGTGACTAAAATTTGCTAATGGCTTGTGCAGATTAAAAATAGATCAAAATTTAAACCTAAACAAATTTTACTTAATGTGAAATAAGGATACATATAATCGATTTGAAAATAAATGTGAATTTATAATTTTTTAATTATACTTTAATTGATTAATTATAAGATAGTAATTATAAAACGTTATCAATAGCACGACATTTCCAAATAAATAAAAATGACACCGCTGTTAAATCAGTCTTACGTCATATTCGGATAATCAGCAGGTGGGTGAGTCACCAACCAAACCACTTTGGTGTGGCCGTAGTCATAGATAGACTTGCAAATGCCTGGATCGAGCGATCTGCTGAAATACCTTCTAAGAACAAATAATACAATTTCGGTGAACCAATGGGTTTAAGAAGAACTCTTTTTACTTGAATTACCTCGATTAATTTTGAAGGAAAAATGTATTCGTACTTATATAAAATATAAGGAAAAACTTCTTTTTCCTTTAATTTTAAAGCTATTTTAGAGAGTGATAAAAAATAAGACGTTTTCCTTAATATACAGTTTTACAGTGTCATTCGAGGTAATAAAATTGTGTATGAGATATTATTATTTTAATTATTTTTCCTCCTGATAATTTCCAGTGGTTTTATGAGCTTGACGAATCAAATGATTTAGATTAGTTTAAACTAAAAGTGTGCGTGGAAACACGTAATATTATAACTGTTTGCTGACATACATCGTGATTTTTTATTGTGTTCAGTCTGCGATTAAAAAAATAGTCCTATCTATTGAAATTCAAAACAATTTGATCACATAAGGTAAATTTAAACTATGGTTTTACATTTGTGTTACCTATATATAAATAAAATGTATCTATAATGCAAAACAGGATTTTAACCTCTAAAATGCGGATTTTAACCTCTAAAATTTTGAAGTTTAAAGCATAGAAATGTGAAGTGAATGTTACAAATAATCAAATTCCCCCTTATTTCCCTTTAGTTATATTATACAATAATATACTTTTCACATTAAACACACTTGTTAAATTAAAAACTTTTCCTTTGCACAATCTAACAAAAAAATATTAATAATACCTTCCAATTTATTTATTTATATATAATTTACAAATGAGACATAACAAACAAAAAACATTTAGGCGACTCATTTGGACACAAAACGGTGTAACAAAGGTAAAACAACGACATGAAACCAAAAAATCATACATATCATAAGGAACCCAAATACAAGTATGTTGATTTCAATGAGGCTTTCGAAAAAATTTAATATATTTTTTTTATGAACACTGCCTCACTGACACTGAAAATGACCAAATCCGAGACGATTAGATTCAACGTCCGAATTGCACTTCCTACTGGCATCACCAAAGGCAGGTTAGTTCTGCGAGACGGAGCAAAGAACAATTGGTGTCGGCGCTGTCGCAGGTAATTATCAGGAACAAAAAGATATTTTTGCTCCCGAACATAGGAGTTCTCAATAGAACCCCGAATCAGCTTGAATGCTTTGTTCCCATTACTTATTTATATAATCGGTTTCTTTCTAATGGTTATCGTCCCTAAATATTATGACTCAGTGAATTTGACTTTGTAGTATAATATGTATAATTTTGTTCTTTCGAATTACTGTTTTCTCCCACCTTCATGATGTTTGCTTGTAATATTGTAGTTTCTTCACCTTATCAATTAGAACTGTGATAATACTTTTTTAATTTCTATTAGGTACATATAATTGTTCTTTGTAATCACTGGTTTTTCCCGCTTTTATTACATTTGTTTGTAAAATTTCAACAGTTTTCGCATACTTAATTTTTACAATGACTAAACACACTAATTAGTTTTTTGTCCTTTAAATGGTAAGCTTTTCTATTTGTATTTTAGTTATTTGTGAGACCTGATGTTGTCAACATCGGTTAGCGAAATAGCTGTCGCGACATTCTCAAAAAGTATATACTCAAAAGTTGTGATATTATAACAGTGTTGTAAATTAAACACTTACCAAATAGTCTCCTAAGAACACCAGAAATAGCAATGTGCTGTTGGAGATTGTATACCAACTCAAATACCTGTGCAGTATAATTACTGAATCGGTAAACATAGATCATAATACTTAAAGTATTGTCTTTCGTTTACGGTACGATCCGCATTATAAATATTATTGTTGAAATGTGAACACGATTATAAAGGGAGCCTTCTTGGCAGGGTGGCAACAGCTATAATTACCATACCGAAGATCCCGATTTATGATCCCTGTGATGAGTGTGAAAAAAACAAATTCTCTCACTGTTTTGTTTATAATATGGTCTGGGATAGCATTCACGTGACAATAAAAATAATGAAAGATTATTTTCATATAACGTGTTATGAGAGTCAATAGCTAAGAAATTACATACAATAATCTGGGTTCAAATAACATGCTATAAAAAAATGTGGAAATCAACGGGAAACCACCACACTAAAATAACAAAGTTGTATCCGATTAGCAAAATATTAGACTCGCTGCAAACCAATTCCTAAGATTGAAACTTAAAAAAAAAGAAATTTCAAGAATATTTGATTATTCATGTTACATTGAATATGAAATAAATTTCAATAATTTAACATGAAATTGTAACGATTTTAAATAAATACAATAGAATTGCTTCAGTGATATCCGCTATGAAGATAAACGAAAATTTATTGAATCGTTTTCGTATACTCAACAGAATATTTCTTGACAATCGCATTAGCATTTTTTTAATAAACATGCTTATCATATCGTTATAAGGGGCATTCTGTGAACCATCATATACAGATAAATACAGAATTCAAGAACGACTAATGATATTTTTTTACTTCTGTGATATCATGTACTTCCAAGTATTATAAAAATTATTTTTATTTGCTTAAACCACCAATGATCTATGAATGAAAATCCAATTATTGTAATACATTTTACACGTTGTCATTTTTCAATATTACCAACATTATTTATATGTTTTATTTTCTATTCTATATATTCCCGGGTTCAAATCCCGGCGATGGCAGTTTGATTGTCAGACTCTCATTGTTCTGGTGTAGAATTCACATGTCAATAAAATGACGATAGATTTGCTACCTATCACATGTTATGAAAATCAATATAATAGCTAAAAATAAATTGTTTACAGTCATTGGGTTCATACGAAATCTTGTATACAAAACAAAAATCTTTTTCTTAGTTAGAATCCTAGGGATTGGTCTGCATAAAGCCTTCCTCGTTCACTTAGGCCTTTCTCCTACCGGTCCATTCATCTCCGTGTAGCTGTCACAGCGCATGTCTCTAATCACCTGGTCAATATAGGCATTTTTGGGCGACCCGGCAATAACAGCCTGTTTCTAAACCCTCCGCGATCGAAATAAACAGGTCAGGGTGCTTGATCTTGCGGCCTATCCCCCTTATGATTTGGTTTGTTGTTTTTTTACGTTTTTCGACCAATGGATCCCCAGAATATATCCGTAGCAATGTCCGTACGTCCATATATTCGTAGCAATGTTATTAAATAAATAACTTAGTAATATATTGTAATAGCAATGTTTTAAATAAAATAAAAATTAATCTTGCGGATTACATGTGTTATAGTGGATTGGATGGTTAGAATTTTAAAAATACGTTTTTTTAATAAATAGGAACAATATTTATTGTTTCTTGAACAATAAATATAAAACTAAAAAATAATTGATACGAATTAAAAGACTTGTTTTCCATGTAGTAGTTGTATTATATATATATATATATATATATATATATATATATATATATATATATATATATATATATATATATATATATATATATATATATATATATATATATATATATATATATATATATATATATATATATATATATATATATATATATATATATATATATATATATATATATATATATATTATTAAGACATGTTTTGCTTTATAATGCATTAACAAGGCAAAACAAGTTATTTTCATAACATATAATCAAACTTCTAGAAAACAGATATTTTTATTCGCATTAATTATTACAACAATATCATCAACCGCTGATGGTTTGGACATATTGAAAGAATGAATGAAGAAAGAATGGTAAAAAAATTATATGTTAATGATGTAAATGGAACCAGAAATAGAGGAAGCCCGAGGAAAACGTGGCACGATCAAATAAATCAAATATTGAATATCGGCCATGTGAGGAGTCAGAGAAATCGACGCGCGTGCATGACACGATGTATGAATGTTGAGGAAGCGAGAGAAATATGTCAGGAAAGAAAAGTGTGGCAGTCCATTCTTTCTGCCTACCCCTTCGGGGAGACGGCGTGATGGTTAGTTAGTTAGTTAGTTTTCGTCAACCGCTACTGGCTTATCAAAGTGCGGGTTTTAACGCAAATGTGATTTTTTAATGTTTTTTTTGCTGTATCATTCGAAACATGTATAAAAAGTATTTGTGATCATTGTAAGAAAATTACGTTCTGATATTAAGCTGTGTAAAAAGAGTACGCTTTCATTGACTAATTATATAAATCGTATATTTTCATATCATAAAAATGTTGACAGTGAAATAACATACGTTACGGAAAGAATTGAATTCAGTTGAAATAATAATGTGGGTTCTTTAACTATCTTAATAAAAGTACATATAACTAAAATATATGTTTAAAGTTGTATATGAATTATGTTTTTTAAGTCCACTTGTTATTCTTGTATGTTTCGAATGATTACCGTCACCTATCAAAATGCTGTTGCATACTCGTATATGATGTTGACAAAAGACAAAGGCAGCCATCTGCCGAAACCGCTTGAAACCAGAAAAACAGTTTTTTTTCATATTTGTACTTTTATATTATATTTTAGACATTGACATATAATTGAATATTATGGGAGTGGCATGTTTCACCTACTTGATAATGCTGTAATGATCAAACCAAAAAAATATACAAATTAAAAACCTTGTGGAAAACTAACGTTTTCATCCGAAATAACAGTGATTGATGATGTAAAAGAATATGAACAAAGTTTAAACAATTTGTTTTTGTTTTATTTTTTTTTAAATAAAGATTTCAGTTTCGTTGAAGCTAAAAATTTATCAGTCAATGTTAACGCGTCATAAATAAATAAAAAACATATAGCTTACGACTAATTATTCGCAAAGACTTGTTACCGACATTTCTCATTCTTCGATGCCCCTTCAACTCATATCGAGCCTTGGCTTCCATAAGTCCTCGCCTCCAAATCCTCCTTTCCTCTGCTGTGACCCTCCAACTTGTCAATCGCAGCAATTTTGCTGCATCTCTTCCGACTTCATCCTCCCATTATAACCTTGGTCATCCATTTGGACTTTTGCCATCTGGGTGCCCCTATAGAATCTTTTTGTAGTTCACGATGACACCTTCTTCTATATGTTACCGGCCCATCTTAGTCTGTCATCGATAATACTAAACAAAATTTGGTATACGAATACTGAACGCATTTTTTTAAACATATATAACGTGACAACAATAGATTTTTTTATTATAATAGTTAAATACATTAAATGTTTATCCATCGCCATCGCCCATCGATATTACCTTCATTGGGAAGTAATGCCTTCACTCTTTTTGATAGAGAATTTCAAAATGAACTTTACCAGTGAGTTTTATTTTTAGATCCAAGATGGTGAAAATTATATGGTGTCTGCTGTTGCTGGCAACAATTGCAATAATACATGGAGAAAAGTATACAACTCAATACGACCACATTGATTGTAGGAAGGATGTTGTACAGGCCCATGATTTCGAAGATTATGTAGATTGCCTCCTTGATAATAAACCGTGTCGAAAGGAAACACAAAGACTCTTAAAAGGTAAAATGACTATTTTTTTTGACCCTATATACAAAGGTGCCAAATATTTATTCTACCACAATTAAATATAATTTTATTTTTTTATTTGCAACTAAAATTATATATTTTTATGTTCTTATTATATTATATTTCATTACGTCTTTGGACTTTGATCAATGTTTGAAACACCCTCATTCAAGTACACCTTTTTTCCTAGCTGCAATATTAAATGATTTAAATTTAAACTTAAAGCTATATAATAATAAAACACATAGTTTTTATCTACGATGTGGTTCACCATTGTTAAATACAAAGTGTTTCATTATTTTATATCTATAAGTTTAAAATGTCTAACCACAAAATAAGTGCTTCATATGAATATTTAGATTCAGTTTTCCTTAAAAATTCAAAATAGAACATCTTGTCCTGTAAATGGGTACTATACATTAATTATTTTTAAATATTGATACAATTGTAATAAAAACCCAACGTTCCTGGATTATATAAGAAAAATAGTATTTCTGCTGTGACGGGAAGCAAACCGGCAAACCTACGAGTATAAATAAATAACTGATAAATTGGTTAACACTTGTCGAACGGCGAAGGAACGATTAATCAATGATTTTAAATCAGACGCAACAAACGCGCGGGTAAGAAGTAGGTACGTATGTCAAGTATATTTATTCGTATTCTTTTAATGTATTATTGTGTAATATAGTTCAAGGTTTAATTCAAGATGAAACAATTTTAAAATGCAATTACATTTTTTTATTTAGTAGCTTTTTCGTCATATATATTTTTTTTAAATCAATTTTACAGGTTAGGTTAGGTTAGGTTAGGTAAGGTTAGGTTAGGTCAGAATCTAGCACTATTTGTAAAGTATGAACTTAGTACCCTTACCAATGTTACTGAATTAGGCTTACTCCGAATTCATATGCACACTCGTAAAGTAAAATATTTATTCCGTATTACGTTTTCCTCGGTCTTCCTATATTTCTAGTTCCGTTAACACCGTTTATAGATGCTTTTCTTCCCAATCTTAATTCGTTCATTCTTTCAATGTATCCAAACCATCTTAAATAATCCTTTCATTATTTTGTTCACAACACTTTCATTTGCGCTGCATTTACTTCTTATGTTTGCTTTTGACACTCTATCATAAACATATCGCACGCTTAATAGAACACTGGCTTAACTAAAAAAAAACAATTTTTGCTCAATCTGACAGAGTCGGTGTTTTAACAAAAACAGTCGAAAAACACGTACGAATGGATAGCGTTTACATTGTGAACGATTATCGTTCGTACGAATAAACCATAATCGGTAAGTTTACTATTAAGTGTGCGATATAATACTCGTATTTATAACACATTTATCCAAAAGATCTCATTTTCGCCGCATTTATTCTACTTTTTTCCCCATTTTGCCAGTTCCATGCTTCACTTCAATACATGAACACCATTGTGCATTGTCATCTTATTTCATAAAACATTCGTAATAATTTTTATTTTTATTTTGTATATAGCTCTTTACATCATAAAAACGCAAGCCAAATCGATGTAAAGGGTAATCATATAAAATTCCAAAGAGGTAACGCCTAATGTTTTTTTTTTTTCAGAATTATTGCCAGACGCAATCAAAACCGATTGTACCAAGTACTCGTTCAGGCAAAGAAAATGTGGACAGTTAGTGAAGCAACACTTGATTGAGACCGACAATGCTACATGGCTGAAAATAAAACAAAAATATAATATACCTAATTAGCTGACATTTTCACGCACATTCGCTTACACATATTTTCTATCCAATAACAAATAATATTATTGTTTCTTGAACAATGGTGTAAAACTCCATAATAAATAATGAATACGAGGGAATATGTCTGTTTTCTAGAAGTTTTATTATAATTTATGGGAATGACATGTTTCGCCTATCTAAGGCATTAACAATTTAAAAATGCCTTGGATAGGCGAAACATGTAATTCCCATAAATTATAAGAAAACTTCTATAAAACAGTTGTTACCATTCGTATTGATATACAATAATTTACATATCACTTGTGGAAGCCCATCTGGAATTAAAAAATAAAATATAACGAAAAATATATTATACATCCACTAGTTTATAATTTCAATATCATAATCATCAACTTAAATAATATTCTGGTTGTTTAAAAGATAATCTAATGATTTTACGGAATTCCCTTCAGGAAAATTCATTTTAATTTTTTTTTGTAAATTTAATTTAATTTTAAAAAAATGTTTACCACTAGTCTGTCGATGCCAGCCAGCTTGGCGAAACTGTTCACTCTCGAAATAAAGCCAAAGTGGAATTTGCTATTAAAAAATATATTTTATCATTATTCTACCAATAGCTAACTTCAGAAAAATTTTACATAAATATTTGAAGATTAATTTTGTATAGAATCATGTTTACCACCCCTGATCTGTATGTATATAAATGACTAAGTTTACAATAGTGTTACCAGTCTGTCGATGCCAGCGAGCCTGGCGAAACCGGTCGCTGTCTAAATAAAGACAAAAGTGGAAGTAGTTAAAAAACATCGTTTTATTTAATTAATATGGTAATATAAAATATGTTTTTTACGAACAATTTAACTTGTTATACTGTTAAAGTAACACAATCCATGTATTTTAATTGTGATTCCTTTCCTTGAAATTAAAATCTTTATTTATTTCTAAAACTATTTCAAAAACATATTGAAAAGGTATCGTGTTATTGCTTTTATTAAAATTCTATAAATCCTAAATACAAGAGACAGCGGCATTAATATTTTAATATGAACAAGCTTTCACAATTTTGAAAGGAACATTATTTTGATATCACATTACAACATTTAGATTTGATTGTGATGGATCAAATACAGGCTTTCATTATTTAATTCGTGAATGTATCTGTAATCATTATTTAAATGTAGAATGTTTATTCAATAACATGATTTTACTTTAAAAGATATATTTTTATATTTTAGCCAGAAAAATAAAGAAGGCAAAACATTTATGTTCTAACAAAAGAGACAGGAGAAATAAATATATTATAAACATTGCGTTCATTATTGACTTGACGATTGAAAAACATTAAAAGTTAATCGATTTCATTTTCATTTGACAAAATATGCCTTTTTTTCGGAAAATTTGCCTTTTTATATAAGACATGAAGCAAGAAAATATAATGTTGTATAAATGAAAATATTTTAATTAATCCTAGAAAAATAGTCTGCGTAAAATTTACGCATTCGTTTGCGAAATATTACTCTCTCTTTTTAAATAGCGCGAATCCATAGCTGTGCGTTTAGGACATCTCATTCGTCGCTAAGAGCTGCCGTGTGGGGTACGTGTCGATAAGGTAAGTGTCACCGATTTTGAAATATAACGAACGCATGAGTCAAAATTACGCATGATTATCTTTTACGTGACTTTGATGATTTTGACTTTTAATGATAGTTTTATTATTTTATGTATCTGTAAGTATTTTATACCATAACTTATATTATAATTGTGTTTTTATAGATATTGAGGTAAAAATATAATTCAATGGGGAGTAGAAACTTGGACGAAGACCATATCCTGGCCACTCGTATGCAAAATGATGACGAGCTTCCCGGTGAGGATACCGACAGTGAAATAGCGGACCATTAAAGTGAAGATGACGTCCAGAGCGACACAGAAGAAGCTTTTATTGATGAGGTACAAGGAGAACGGCCAACGCCAAGTGGAGAGTGTAATCTTAGACGGGCAATTATGTATTATAATCAAACAAAAGGCGGAGTAGACCCACTGGACCAAATTTGTTCTCTGATGTCCTGTAGTAGGAAAACGAACAGATGGCCTATGGCTTTCTTGTATGGAATGATAAACATTGCCTGTATAAACGCATATATAATTTACAACCACAATGTTAACAACAAAGGAGAAGCCTCTAAGTCACAAAAAAATTATGAAAAATCTTAGCTTGGGTCTGTCTTCTTCGTTTATGCGTAGACGTTTAGAAGCACCTACTTCGAAGAGATATTTACGAGATAATATCTTTAATAGGATGCCAAATGAAGTACCCGATACATCGGAAAACAATACCGATGAGCCAGTAGCAAAAAACGTATTTATTGTTCGTTTTGCACTTCTAAAATAAGGCGAAAGGCAAATGCGTCCTGCAAAAAATGTAAAAAAAATATATGTCGTGAGCATAACTATATGTTCCAAATATATAATATATAAGATATGCTAATTGTTGCTTTTGTACTAAAAAAAGCTGATTATTGTAGTAAAAAATAAGTTTTCGTATGAAAGAGTAAGTGTTAAAAAATTTCATTGATTTATAGAAGAAGTTTAAAGTTTTTTTTTTTTTTAAATAAATAAAGGAGTATAAGTAAATTATCTGTAATATTATTATTCTTATATATGTGTAAATAAATAATCACAAAAAATATATATAGAAATAAATAAATAAACCTCGACCTGCAGCTAATTAAAACACATGCGTCAATTTTACGCATGAGTATCTTTTCCGTACTACACAATATGATTATCTTTCTAGGGTTAATACTAATGGAATCGTCAGCTTTCTAGAAGTTATATTATAGTTTGTGGGAATAATATGTTGGCATTGTCAAATGTGCATATTTTCATCTGCGGAAAAAACAAGCATATTTAGCTTTTGCGCGCCAGTCAAACAGTGTTGCCAGTTCGTACGCCGAACTAAATTCTCGGAATTTAATTGCCACACCTCGTACGATATATAATATTATAAAAACATAGGCCATATACATATACAAGTCCAATGAAGCATATGGCAAGAGGTTAAAAACGTTTTTTATTATATGCCCCAAATATTCGAATAAAACTCAATAATCTTATTATAACACTACTTAAAACTTGTTTTATTAAAGACCTGAAAAACTTTCGAAGATTCTTAAAAAAAACATAGAAGTACAATACAAATTTTCAGATTTAAGTTGACAGTCGAGAATATTTTGTAATAGTTTCAATTTATAGTTCCCAAATGTAGAATCAGTTGAAATATATGTCTTTTGATACTCTACTTTTTTTAATGTACAATTGTTTTCTACGTCCAAGAACTGTGACCCAAAATGTTCCCATCTTCAATGTCACAGATTTGGGTTTATTGCATTAATTCAGCGATTTTTAATTATAGATAACTATTTCGCTTTTTATTGGCAGCAATCGTTTAAAAAAACGGACAATATTTTTGAACATTAAAATGCTTTAAAGGTAAATCTAAAGTAAAGGTAAATCTACCACAGATGCCATTCAAGCTATAAGGATATTGATGGAGAAATACAGAACAAACCGCAAAAATCTTCACCTAGTTTTCATCGATTTGGAGAAGGCCTTTGATCGTGTCTCACGCAAACTGGTGTGACAGGCTGCGAGATCCCAGGGCATCCCGGAATATAACATTCAACTGCTCGAAGACATGTATTGCCAAATTACTATAAGAGTAAAAAGCCCCGCAGGCATCAGCGAACCATTTGCGGTGGAGATTGGAGTCCACCAGGGTTCAGCCCTGAGCCCTTTCCTTCTTAACATGGATATGGACTACCTTACCAGGAATATACAGCAGTCTGTACCGTGGTACATTCTCTACACAGACGATACAGTTTCGATTGCGGACTCGACAAAACAATTACAAGTTAAATTTAATGAGTGGGCAGATGCCTTGGAGTGTATTGGACTACGCATTGGCTGGAGTAAAACAGAATATTTATAATAGAATGTGAATATGAGGGCATCGCTACAGATTTGACTCATGAAAATACAACTCACATTGACAATACTCCAGTTGACAAGGTGTCCCAATTCAAGTAGCTCGGGTCGATCCTTTCTGCGGACGCCAACGTAGACACTTATGTCAAACACAGGACAAACACCGCCTGGCTCAAGTGGAGGTCTCTATCTGGTGTCTTGTGTGATAGAAAAATTCCAATCAGGACCAAAGGCAGAGTCTACAAGACAGCAGTGAGGCCCGCCATGCTTTATGGAGCAGAGTGCTGGACAAACAAAAAAGTCCACGAACGTCGAGTCCACGTTGCCAAGATGAAAATGCTGAGGTGGGCCGGAGGCGTCACAAGGCTGGATCATGTAAGGAACGAATACGTGAGGGGTAGCCTTAAAGTTGCCCCAATAACGGAAAAATTAAGAGAATCTCGACTCCGGTGGTACGGTAATGTGATGCGAAGAGACAGTGAACACATTGTCCGAAAAGCCCTCAGCATTCCCACAAAATCAAGAAGAAGAGGTCGCCCAATGGTAACATGGTGGGCCAACAAGGAATAGGAGCTCCAACGCGAGAACCTGGCGGTAGAGATGAGTCAAAATAGAAAAGTTTGGCGTTTTCGTAGGAGGAGGGCCGACCCCAAATGATGGGAAATATCAAAGGGAAAGAAGAGGATTAAATTTCTTTGTTAGTTACAATTTTATTTATTAGATTTATAACAAAACATTAAAGTCGAGAAATTCAGTACCTACGCATTTTAGGAATTCAGCAATGAGATTTTTAAGCGCTGTAATTTGATATTTATTTTCAGACAAATATTTGGATTTAGATAACAGTTAGGAGGTACAATACTGCAGATGTGAATGTTAAAGTATTTTAATATTCAACTGATTGAATTCACAGATTTTTCTGTTTTTAAAAAAAGTGATCAATCAAATTATTAGATATTTAAAGTAATATTTATCATTTCCTATTTACTGCACAAAATAACCCATTTTTTGTCTCGTTGAAAAATCTGTTCAATCGTAACCGTACTGTAACCATCACGCCGTTTCACCGGAGGAATAGGTACAGAGGATGAACCTTCATACTGATCTGTCTTGACATACCTATAGAGTCTTATCTACATCACACATCGTAACATGCACGCTCGTCGATTTTTCCTATTTTGAATGTGGCCGCTTTTAAATGTTTGATTAATTTGGTCATGCAATGCTTTATTTGGTATTTCACGGATTCTTCTTCCATTCACACTGCTTCTATATAATATTTTAACCATTCTTTTCTCGTTGACTCGTTCCATATGAATACATCATTTCAATTGTCCTTTTTTTCATTTTACTTATAATGCAATTATCTGCCTTACATATTTTCCTTATTTCGTCGTTTGGTATTATATAATATATCGTTTTCACGTATTTTTCTCAGGGTTCTATGGCCTTTATCCTACTTTCATCTTTCATTTGCCAGCTCAAATCATAAAATGTTCATTAGAAGCAAAATATGCAGCTGTGCATTCAAGCGTGATTACGAAAAAAATTGTTTCACGCAAAAATAACTCTTTTTATAAATTACAATGTAATATGAGTGTTTTTTACATTATGTCCATCTTCATTTTTAATCTTATTATTCTTTTTTTAAATACTTTCTTTGGGTAACATCATTTTTTGAAGCGGTCATAAACAACATTCTATATTTAAATGTTTCTAATATCTTTACATTCGCAAACTGTTCAAAATTTGCTGAGAGCTCTCTTTGTAAATGGAAGATATCAAAACCGGGCTCCATTTTAAGAATGTTCCCCAACAAAATGGTGGCGTCAGGTTAATTAACAAACTGGAATTTGAGGTGAAATTTTCCACTCCGTTGCATGTATAAATTTCCAAAATACTTACAAAGTATTCCTGATTTCTAAGTATTCGAGTTTCTTAATTTTGGAAAGGAATTCAAACCATCCAGCAGATAGCCCGGCCTACGCAGAAAAATCTCAAGAAAATTAATAAAATTACTTCCTTGCGCTGCCGAACTTTATATCTAGGAGATACATTGATGATACCGTCTTTTCTTGGTATTACTTAATTAAACCAGCAATATATTAACTTCAATCTGGGCTAGTATCAAAGGAAATGTATGAATGGTATTTATATTTATTAAAAATATATGTAATATTAGACTATATGACTTTTGTTTTTTAAATGCTTGCAAATTATTTATTAACTTTTTTTTGCAGTGCAAATGAAAGTTTTATGAAAGGAAGTTAAAGGAAGGAAAATTTTATGTTTAAGATGGTTTGGACACATGGAAAGAATGAATGAAGAAAGAAAATAGAAAAAGAACAAAACGTGCCAAGATCAAATATTAAATATCGGCTGTGTGAGGAGTCGGAGAAATTTACGTGCGTGAGTGACATGATGTAAGATTGTTAAGGAAGGAAAAGAAGTATGTCAAGAAAAAAAGTGGGGCAGTGCATTATTTCTGCCTACCCCTTCTGCGAGATGGTATGATGGTGAGTTAGTTAGTTAGTTAGTTAGTTTTATGGTTTAAGTGAAATAATATTTTCCTTCAAAGTCACCATGTACTTACTGAACAAAAATTAAATCTACTGCCACTTCTACGACGGACCTCCATTCTTCTTTAGAGTGTAAATTTTACCAATGAGATATTTTTAATATAATAATTGTTTCTTGAACCGTAGCGTCAAGCTCCATACAAAATACAACATTTAATTTTGTTATAAATATTCGTTTTCTAAAAGTTAATAATGTATTAAGAAAGTGGCATCGTCTATTGATCGTAAACGCATCATACATAAATAATGTAGTAGCATACATAAATTCAAATATAAGAAGAAAATGCATAAGGTATGACAATATTAGGATCCATTTAAATTATTTTATTTAAAACACTGTTTTTCCCACTTTTAAGTTTATTTTTCTAGACAAGTTTCATGGCTTCACACCTTTATCGTGAGGAGGGCGATATCAACTATTTATATTAGGTCCTTACATATGAAATTGGCGTTTTGCGGTACTGGCAACTTTGATCTCAAATGTCTTCTCTTTGGTTAGGAATTCCAAATTCAAATTTATACAGCTATTTACTCAAGTATTTGTGTTTCGAAAATTATAATTCATTTGTTTATTCCTCATTGTTTTTTTTTTCTTTGCGTCACTCAGTTTACAAAATGGAAAACTTGAAATATCGCGTTATTTACGAGTACGAGTTCCACCGTGGCACCAGTGCTGCAGAAACGGATCGAAGGATTAATGATGTGTATGGCGACAGTGCCGCAAAAGAAAACACAGTGCGTTTTTGGTTCCAACGTTTTCGTTCTGATAATTTCGACCTGCAGAACAAGCCGACGGCCGGAGACCAAAGTTGATAATGAAGAATTGAAGGCTATTGTGGAAGCGAATCCATCACAAACCACGTCCGAGTTAGCTGCAGGCTGCGGTGTTAGTGATAAAACTGTTTTAATCCACTTGAAGCAAATTGGGAAGGTGAAAAGGCTTGAAAGGTGGGGTACCTCACAAATTGAGTGAAGCAAATCAACAAACGCGCGTTGACTGCTGCGTTGCATTACTCAACCGGCACAATAATGAAGGGATTTTGAATCGAACCTGTGATTAAAAGTGGATCCTGTATGATAATCGGAAGCGCTCATCGCAATGGCTGAACCCTGCCGAACCAGCCACACCATGCCCCAAGCGAAAATTGACTCCAAAAAAGTTACTTGTGAGCGTTTGGTAGACTAGTGCTGGTGTCGTTCACTACAGCTTTCTTAAATCTGGCCAGACGATTACAGCAGATGTCTATTGTCAGATGGAAAAGCTAGCTGCTAAACAACCGAGGCTGGTTAATCGCTCTAGGCCACTGTTGCTTCATGATAACGCTAGACCACCACTGCACAACAGACGGCTACCAAATTAGAAGAGCTTCAATTGGAATGTCTAAGACATCCACCGTACTCTCCGGACCTTGCCCCAACAGATTACTATTTTTTTCGATATTTGGATAACTTCTTGTAAGGGAAAAAATTCAACTCCGATGGGGCAGTCCAAACCGACTTCAAAGATTTTATTGATTCCCGTCCGAATGGTTTCTTTAGTAAAGGGATCGATGAACTACCTATGAGATGGCAAAAGTGCATAGATAGCAATGGTACATACTTTGATTAAATAAATATATTATATTTAAAAAAAATCAACTTTATGTTCCTCCCATACAAAACGCCAATTTCATATGTAAGGACCTAATATTTAAAAAAAACAATAACCCCAAAATTGGAAGAAAAAAAACATATTTTAATTCCAAAAAAATGTAATCAATATTCGCCATACTATATGTATTGTGTTTTATTCGTCTTTTTCTTTTTTTATTTACTTTGTATAAACAACACTATTATTATAAAATTACATATCATAAAATTACAAGATCGAAACATGTCTGATATGTAATTTTAATAGTGTTGTATATACAAGTATCCAAAAAATGGCTTTATTATGGAATTCAACAGTGTTAACGCATTCAATTTGTATAAATTTATCCACGAAGCGGTCATTATAATGATTTGGATACACGAAAATGATTAATTAAGTAATTTTAGTAAATAATGTATATGTTAAACAGAATTAAAAGTAGGTATAGGAAGACCGAGAAAGGCCGGTTGACGGAACTTTTTGGTGACGGTCGAGGACCATACTTCAAAATTCACAAAAGTCTATTTGAACGTTTTTTTACGTACACTTACTAATCAGAGACAATTTGTTCGTAGAAAAAAATGTTTTGTATAAGTTCACAAAATTCCAATTAAAATTACTGATTAAGTACCACCCCAAATTTGCATAATCTAATTTCCTCCCACCCCAAATTATTTGAAATCATCTTTATAAGGACACACTTTTTTCTTTTAGGTTTAGTTTGATAATGCCCTTGGAAGGCGTAACAAATTTGTCGCTTTTGTTCATATGTTTTCATAAATATAAAAAATATATAAACCAAGAAAATTACGTATATGAAATAAGGATTTAGAAGTATTGTAGAGACTTAATAAAAAATATATATAATTAATACAAATGAAAAAGTCTGTTTTATAGAAAATTTCTTATCATTTATGGGAAAGACCTGTTTCGACTTTCTAAGGCATTGTTATATGTCAATTTCACATTTAATAATGCCTTAGAAAGGCTACACAAATTTGTAACTATTGTGAATTTTTTTTTTTATGTATAAATAAAAAATCAACGTAAAAAAATAAAAACAATAGCGTTTTTTAGTACATATTATTATATATAACATGAAGTATTGAATAAAAATAAAAAATTTCAATAAATCTTTCTTAACGTTGGACGAAGAAAATTATAACGTGATATTACTTGTGTTTTTGGTCTTGCTTGTATAGTATTTATTATGAAACCAAAGTATACTCAACCCACGACACAACTTTATCACCATGTTCCGATCAAATGGCACTATTCGAGATTCCATTAAGTGGCCAGAAACATCCCTGGAGATGAAATTATTTTGTAATCGTACCTCCCCATCGCGTTCGGTCATTTGAGCGTAATTAATAGATGTCGCATTATGTTGTGACACCACGGCCTTAACCTATATTCTTTATGTCTATAGATTGGGATAAAGTGGCGAAACAGAAGATATTAGGAAGCACTTGTCATTCAGATAACTACCCCCAGGTGGTTCTTATATTTAGATATAAATGAAATTCTTATACGGAATTGTTTAAATATTTTCTTATTAATAATTAATATAGAGCACAATTAATAAATACATTAGAATCGGTGATTAAATGTTATTAACTAGCTAACCAACTAGCTAGCTAACAAACCCAGCCTGCATCGCTCAGGGCGCACTAGACTGGTCCTCTATGGAGGGAAAAAGAAAGCGAGGCAGACCTAGAGCCACCTGGAGAGAACCCTGCAGGACGAGGTTAAGGCAGCAGGCCTCACTTGGGATGATGTTAAGCATCAGGCATGCGATAGAGTCGGGTGGAGAAGATTCCTTGAGGCCCTATGCACCACGGAGGTGTGACAGGACAAAAAGAAGAAGAAGAAGAAGCTAACCAACTAACTAATCATCATGCCTTCTCTCCGAAGGGGTATGCATGAAAAATAGACCGCCACAATGTTCATGTTCGTGTTATGCACGCGCGTCGATTTCTCCGACTCCTCAAGTGGCCGACATTTAATATTTGATTTATTTGATCGTGCCACGTTTCCCTCGGTCTTCTACTATTTCCAGTTCCGTACACATAATTTTTTCCCTATTCATTATTTACATGTGACATTAATTTACATGTGTCATACATTCGTCTAAGAGATCTCATTGTTACTGCATTTATTCTACTTACATCTTTATTTTGCCAGTTCCATGCTTTACTTCCATACGTAAGGGTCGGTACAAGAACACCATCCCTTGTTTTCTGTTTTGTCTTTTTTTCACAGCTCTTTACATCATTATAGCGCGAGCCAAATCGATGTTGCTATTATATCTATTCTCATGACATGTGATACTTAGCTAATCTATCGCCATTTTATTGTCAGATGAATTCTATACCAGACCTAAGACAGTGTGATTCTCACACTGTCTTTTTGATTTGGTCATTAAAGACTGATACAAATCTTGGTCTGAAAGTCAATGGAGTAATCATCAATAATATGAAATATGCAGATGACACCGTTTTTATTGCGGATAGTTTGAAAGACCTTCAAGAACTGCTTGATAAAATTGACTCCTCTGGTGAACGTTTTGGTTAGAACATTAATGTGAATAAAACTTAAATGATGGTTTTTAGCCGAGAAAGTCATCCAAATATCCGTCTTGCACTAAAGGGTGCTGGTATCGAGGGGTGAATAAGTTCAGGAACTTGAGATGCATCATTACTGAGAAATCGGACCTTAACACTGATATTAAATACAGAATAAAAGCGGCGGCTTTTAATAAGATGAAAAACATGTGACGACAATATAAACCTAAAGCTGAGACGAAGAATGGTCAAGTGTTACGTATGGTTGGTCTAACTTTACGGTGTAGAGGCATGGACTCTTATAGTTAGTATAATAAACCGCCTTGAATCGTTTGAAATGTGGATCCAGCGTAGAATGCTAAGATTATCTTGGACCTATATGATAACAAACACTGATGTATTGCGCAGAGCCAATGCAAATAGAGAACTGTTCACCACTGTTTAGTTCCGTAAAATAGCATATTTTAGCTATTAAACGAGAGGGAACAAATACACCGCACTTCAGCTCGTTACGAAAGAGACAATCGAGGACCGCAGAGAAGAAGGCAGAAGACAGTTCTCCTGAAACATCCGAGAATGGACCGGCATCAGAACTGTGCTGTTTCGCGCCGCCCAGGACAGGAAAGCTATCTCCCAAATGGTCGTCAAGGTCGGAGGGACCCGGCAGGACACGTGAAGAAGAAGAAGATACTAAAAATAAATTATTGTATATATTTGTAGCAATGAACTAATAAATTTTGGTTCTGAATAACTTTCGATTAATTTCAACTAAGCACGAGCGTTAAAAATAATCTTGAATACATTTCGAATATTTTAAACTAACTAACTAACTAATTAACCATCACGCCGTCTCCCCGAAAGGGTAGGCAGAAAGAATGGACTGCCACACTTTTACTGACGCGGCACTCCATCCTTCTCTTTTCGCTCCGCGGGAGACGCGGTGTGTTTTACAATCCCTGCTCATACAAATCAACAATATTTTACTTTAGCATGGAACAATTAAATGACCAATATGTGAAGAAGCAATAGCCTCCGGGCTGGTACTCCAGAAACTCAAGTTCCAAGATAAGATATAAGAATTATACGTATATTATTCTTCATTATACAAGTACGGGAATTATATGAGAAATATAGTTGACGAATTGGTAGGTACTTATCGTAATGATGCTTTATTTAATTTTCAATGCTTCTAGTAAGGAACGTTCAAAATTCAAACTGAAACAAAAGAGATCTATACTTTTATTTTCTCGCGTCAGTATCGTGTTTTTTCATTGTTACGCCGGTTCTGTGTTTTAAGTGTGGGTTTTTTCCGTTCAAAATGTAAAATTAAGCAACAGGGATCTATTTTATTTCTTAATAATTCACTTATAGTTTATTTTTTTCCTATCAGTGTAGTGTTTTTATACTCATGTGCGCATTTTTTGCTATCAAATTTTAAAATTAAACTATATTAATTTGTTTCTTACATATGCACCTATATTTTTGTTTTAGAGCCTCTGTACAGTGTTATTTATTAATTATTTCGTCCGGTTGGATTATTTTACCAGCATATTTATGCGTTTTTCGTTCCATTGGGGTGATTAATTTTTCGAAAATGAATTGTATTTTCAACTGAAAAGTATTACAGAACCGTTGAGTCCCTTGATTTAATCGCATTTCTCTCTTCATTTGTTTGTGCATTATCTCGAATAGTTAAGAGGAAAACAAAATGCCGGGAAGATGTAACAGCGCATACCGTTTTTTTAAATTATAAATATTAAAAACATGTTATAGTTTACATGTAAGCTCTCTTTTCATAAGTTTTAATGAAATCATATTTTAAATGTTTTACAATTTATTTTACTCGAATTAGTTTTTAAAATCACTTTTGTACTGGTACTATCTTTGTCGTTTTTATTTTAAGTGTTTCGAGTTTAAACTGTTGAAAAACTTTATAAAACAGTGTAAATTATACGTATTTGAAAATTATTTTAGTTATTGTAGTGCCGCCTCAATTTGGTATTCACAAGAAGTTTCAATTTAAACAAAAAGGACACATTATTTTAACAGCGTGAGTTATATTTTTTATCGCGTTAGTATTGTAGTATCACCTTATAAGTTCTTGGTGTTTTTTCAATCGAATTAAAGAGCGTGTTTTTGTGTCCTTGTGGTGATGTATTGTTCGAGAAAGAATTATTGTGTCCTCAAGTGTCTTCTGATAAGTTTTCGAAGCTACCGGCATAGGATACAAAACTGGTGAGTCTCTTTGATTTTGTATGAGTATTTTTTTATAAACCTGTTTGGGCAATATTTATTAGAAATATTATCATTATATGTTTACATGAGTTGGAAAAATGGAGAGAGATATCGAAAGAAAGGTTGGTGGTGGGAACAAAATAAATGGAGCATTCAAAGTCATCACAAATAAAAATATCCACTGAAGCAAAGATAACACAACATAATGGAGTTCTAGTACCAAACTCTTATATATGGAAGAGAGCTTTTGAACTGGCAAAGAAGGATGAAAGTAAAATAAATGCCGTAGAAATGAGATCACTGAAAATAATGTGCGAGAAAACTATGAAGAATACCGAACCACAAAATAAGGAAAAAATGTTGAAGAAACTAAGATAATGATACCATAAATAAAATGAAAAAGGATCCGTGATGTGGTTTGATAGAACTAATAAATGGGGAAAAAATTGTTTACAAAAATGTATACAAGCAGTGTGAGTAGAACAAGAAATTAAGGACGACCGAGGAAAGCATAGCATAACCAAATTAATAAATTATTACAACACACCCATATTCAAAGTAGGAAAATGGACGAGCGTGTATGTAAATATGTATGAATGTAGAGAAAGCTCGAGAGGTATGTCAGGAAAGAGCAGTATGACGGTCAATCCTCTCTTCTAACCCATCCCCGAGAATGGCGTGATAGTTAGTTAATTAGTTTTTTTTTATATCAACTCCCTGACATGTATAAAACTTAATCGAATCTCAATTTGGAAAAGTGTTCTATGGAAAATTTTATTTTAAATGTAAATGTTACAATGTTTTCTGTGAAGAATAAACCAATTTCGGAGGTATTGATGAACCGGTAGGTACTCTTCGTATTGTCTGTGAATTTATATTTCAAATGTAGCTACTACTTTTCTAAATTCAAAATTAAATTGAAAAAATAAATTTTTAATAGTTTTTACTTTTATTTTGTTTCGTCCAGATAAATTTTTGCGACCTTATTAATGTCCGTATTTTTGGTATTTTTTTAGTGATATGTTGTTCGAGAACTATTTTGTTGCGTATTTATTTTGTGCTAAGCTAGGTGTTAAGCTACGTGCCAACTCATTAATATGGCTTAGGCCAAACCGAAATGCTTCATTAAGTTTTCAATTAGGTGATTCGTTTATCTATCTAATAGTCGCATAATGTGGCGTAAACCGTACAGTATGCCCATCGCGACAGAATGGTTTGCTAGGATGAGTCGCTTAGCTAGCAGCGTGAAGCTCTAAGCATCAAGCAAGGCTGAGTGGTCGTAGCCTAAACGAAAACACTGGAAAAACTGGTGACTCTTCTTGAGTACACAAAAATACGGATTTTGGTAACTCGCTGCCATCTTCAGAACAATTATTAATTTATCTTAATATTTACAATGAATTTCTACCAAGAAATTTTAAATAACAACATTACTCCTTTAAGCTTTTTTTTAAACTAACCTTGAAATATAAAATAGTTAATAATTTCATTCGTTGTGATACAAATAATATAACAGATTTTATTCATAAAATATGTATCTTCGGTTTGTTTGGGATTTCAAATAATTTGATACGGCTTTTGAAACTTTGTGTGATTAATGTTATTCTTTATCATCGGGATTCATGTAAGTTTAAATTCGTTATAAAACGATGTTTTTAGAACCTCTGGAACAGATATGAGTAATTCATCATTCTGCAAGGCCAAAAGTTGACATTTTTACGAATTGTATAAGATTGACTTATTTATTTTTATATTTCGACCTTGTTTAAGCTTGGCTGATGTAGATTTCGTCATGGAAAGGATATCTATCTTCTAAAATCAATAAAACGTAATAAATAATTTAATTTTGAAACTCCGTTATTAAACTTCTTCTTCTTCTTCCACTTAGTTTAGGTCGTATGACCTGTTTGTGACAGTGAGTTATCCTGGGATGATGATGTCCAGCCATCTTTCCATCTTTTTGGCGGCGTTCCTGGTAGTCTCTTGTTGCTTGAGATTTCATCATTCACAATATTTGCGATTCTGTTATATATTATAATATGCCTACTCCAATTAAAACTTTCGTATATAATTAAAATACTTAATTTGTGGTGTGACATTATTTAATAAAATAATAATACACTTTTAGTAATTTGTATAAACACCACTTTATTTGGTAACACCAACCGGTTTTGCTACCACCGAAGCCTTGTCAGGGTGATAGTAAACTGTACATTCTCTCACCCTGACGAAGCTCCGGCGGGAGCGAAACTGGTTGGTTTTACCAAATAAAGTGGTGTTCATACAAATTACTGAAAGTGTATTATTTTTTTATTTCTCCAATTTATTTTATAAAGCTGTTGCGACAGCTGTTTCTTCAACCTATGTTTGCATCATCAGGTGTTGTAAACAAGAAAATTGTTTGTAACAACCGATGATGCCAATTGAGTAACATTTTCAAAATAATTGTCGCGAGAGTATTATAAAAATATTTTTTGATAACTTTAATAACAGTGATTCAAAATTAAACTTCATAATCTCGAAGTATCTTGGTGTTTCAACCAGAAATCAACAATTTCGTTACTCAATACTTTGATTCACTGCTTCGATTTTAACATTTTTTTTCGTTTGAAGTATCTTTTGAGAAACAAACTGATTTGATTTTAAAAAAAACAGCGGATTATCTGAAACAAAGTTATAAATTTCAAAGAGTCAAATTATTTTATTACTTACAAATATTTTTTAAGGGGTGTGGACAATTACGAGTACATTTAACGTATCATTGTGGTGTGCTCTCCAGAGGGTTGCTCTGTCTATTTTATTTGCATTCTATTTGTATTATAAATTCAGTGTTAATGTTTGTTACTAATGTAAAAACATAATATTTAATCTCACAATAAAAGATCTGCTTAATCCTTACACAATCTTAATAGATGGCGTTAGTGTATATTGAACTAAAAAATGTGAAGTGTATTCCTACATTGTAGCATATATATAATACATCTTCCAAAAATTTGTCAGGCGTGGTGGTCGTAAGAAGGTCGGAATGTGGAATGTTGTTAAACATAAAGCGATCGCTCAACCCAACCAATGACATGTCATAAGTCCTGTAAGCGCCTCGGCCACCATATTCTGTTCCCAGAAAAAATTACATCCTTATAAAAAAATATTTTTCCGCAATGGGTAAAATCCAGTATTTGTCTACAAGAATTTTTATACATTCAAAATGTTATGTATTTATTCATTTTTGAACCACGCAACGGTGTAAAACTCCATATATAATAATATAATACGATTGAAAACATCTGTTTTCCAATTAATACAACATTAACATCGTTTCGTATCTGCAAACAAACTTATGTATCAAAATTAAGTAAACTACGTTTAGCTTTTTTGAAAATAACTACTAAAGTTATACAAAATTTCAACGACTGTCAGTGTTTAATATAACAAGCGCATCTTTTAAACATCCCTAGGCGACTACGCCAGAGGCGAGATCTCAAAGATGGTTCCCAGATGCGCCTAATCGAGTGTCCATTGTATTGTCTTTTGTAATATAATGATTTATAAGAGAAACGTGACCAAATTTTTGTGAATTTTGGCTTACCGCTTTTAACGTTGCACGGAATGGATCCAGCTTACTTATCGGAACTCTGCAACGCCAAGAGTCTGAATGTGAGGCAGTTAACATCGCGATCAGAAATATAAAATAAAACAAATATCAAACCTATCAATTTTCTGTTTTAAGCATCATCGACCGACCTTCGTGGCAGAGTGACAGTAGCTATGACTGGCACACCGATGGTCCCGGGTTCAATTCCTGACGATGGCAAGGACTGTTACATTATTATTGGTCTGATGTCGAATTCTTCTACAAAGAACTTCTAAAAGCCGGAGGACTCCCAATTCTATGCGCACTACAAAAAATGTTTAATTTCGTTCTGCGTAAAGAATGCACACCGAAAGCGTGGAGCGAAAGTATCGTGGTCCTCTTTTTTAAAAAAGGAGACAAGACTTTGTTAAAAAACTACAGGCCGATCTCACTTCTAAGCCACGTTTATAAGTTGTTCTCAAGGGTCATAACAAACCGTCTTTCCCGCAGATTTGACGATTTTCAACCTCCGGAGCAGGCTGGGTTCCGAGCGAACTTCAGCACCATAGATCACATCCATACCGTTAGGCAGATTATCCAGAAAACAGAAGAATATAATTGACCTCTATGCCTTGCCTTTGTGGACTGTGAGAAAGCCTTGGACTCTGCCGAGACCTGGGCTGTTCTGGAGTCTCTGCAGCGAAACCAGATTGATTGGAATTACGTGCAGGCGTTGAAATGCCTCTATAATAACGCCACAATGTCTGTGCAAATCCAAAACCGAAACGGGGAGTCAGAAAAGGGGATGTGATATCTCCGAAGCTGTTCACTTGTGCTTTGGAAGATATATTTAAAACCCTGGACTGGTCTGAACGTGGCCTCAACATAAATGGCGAATACATTTCTCACCTTCGTTTTGCGGATGACATTGTTATTCTGGCGGAATCTGTGGGGGAGCTAGAAGGCATGCTAGATGAACTGAACACTGCATCTAGACGAGTGGGTCTCGGGATGAATTTGGACAAGACGAAAGTCATGTATAATGAACATATTATCCCGGGATCAGTAACCGTCGATGGGTTGGCTCTCGAAGTGGTACAAGAAAACACATATCTTGGCCAAATCATACAATTAGGATGAAACAATTTCGAGAAAGAAGCCGACCGAAGAATTCAGTTGGGTTGGGCGGCCTTTGGGAAATTACGTCATGTTCTCACTTCCAAAACACCACAATGCATCAAGACTAAAGTCTCCAACCAGTGTGTTTTGCCAGTCATGACGTACGGAGCCGAGACGTGGACATTGACAAAAGGTCTAGTCTACAGATTCAAGGTTGCCCAGCGCGCCATGGAAAGAGCCATGCTTGGAATCACCTTGAGGGACAGATTTAGAAACGAATTTATTCGACAGCAAACCAAGGTGACTGAGGTGGCTCTACGGATAGGTGGGCTGAAGTGGCGGTGGGCTGGCCATATCTGTCGAAGAACCGACAGCCGATGGGGAAGACGGGTTCTGGAGTGGAGACCGCGTACAGGATTCCGTAGAGTTGGACGTCCCCCTGCCCGCTGAACCGACGATCTGAAGAGGATTGCTGGACATGGATGGATGGGAGCGGCAATGAATAGGGGGCGGTGGCGGGCTTTGGGAGAGGCCTACATTCAGCAGTGGATGGCAGACGGCTGATGATGATGATGATGATGTCGAATTCACGTGACAAAAAAAGGCGATTGAATAACTATTTACCACATGTCATGAGAATTAATAACTTAGCTAACAAAATTGTATACAGTTATATTGTATATACCTATGTATACAGCTATATACAAGGTTCAAACGAACTGTTGTAATAAAAAATATTAATAATACAAATGAAAATTTCTAGAATTTTCTTAAAGTTTTATTATGTTTTACGAGAATGAAATGTTTCACTTGTTTTAGGCATACTCTAATGTAACATTTGAGAATGCCTTAGACGGCGAGACATGTCATTCACATAAAATGTAATAAAACATCTAGAAAATAGATGTTTCCATTCGTATTGAAAAGAAATGATGAAGTTTGCTAATCATTATCATAATTTCAAACAAATTTCCCAGTACAAACAGTATGAATTTCAAAATTCAATTTGATAAAATATTCATTTCATGGAATCTTGTTCGCGTTTCATATTCCCCACCCCATTAATTCTAACATCCTAGTCACACCCTCACTTTCTTGAAGAACTTTTCAAGTTTGGAAAACTTTCGCCAAGCACCATGTCAAAGAAACCTCACCAATTCACAAAAGCATCGTGTGATTGTTAGGACATGTAGCCGGAGCCAGGATATTACTGGGGAAGCATTATTTAACGGTGTTCTTCTACCGACCCTTATGTATGGAAGCGAAACAAGGGACTGGCAAAAAAAGGATGAAAGTAGAATAAATGCAGTTGAAATTAAATCTCTTAGACGAATGTGTGATACTCTTTGTATGAAAGAGTGTCGAATGAAAATATTAGAAGTGAATGCGGTGCGAATGATGGTGTTATGAAAAATATAATTAAAGGATCATTAACATGGTTTGAACATATGGAAAGAATGAATGAAGAGAGAATAGTAAAAATATATTATATGTTAATGATGTAAATGGAACCAGAAATAGAGAATGTTGAGGAAGCGAGAGAAATATGTCAGGAAAGAAAAGTGTCACCTACCCCTTCGGGGAGACGGCGTGATGGTTAGTTAGTTAGTTAGTTTAGCATTATTTAACTTTGAGTGAAGGCTCTTGAAACCATTTTTAAAATGCTACAGGTTTCAAAAAATGCTTATCTAATATCTCTTGATAAATTTAATTATACCGTTGTAAAATACCGCGTTTTTCTTATTCAATATTCCAACCGTTTTTTGACAGGGCTGAAGGATAATTTTTCCATTTGAGTAGCTTCAATATTTTTCTCTTATGATCCCTCTTCAACTATTATTTTCCCTGTTTGTAGAAGTGAATGGTAGATAAGGATGTTTATATGCGGATTGTGCAACAAAGACAAAGAACATTCTGAACTTTCAATGTGAGATAACTAAGATCGTTCACATTTCTAACAATTGAAATAGAATTAACAGCTTATTTAATTTTACTTTGAAATTTTGTGTCATTACAATAAGATAGGTTTATAATGAAATTGTGCATATATTCTCATGTTAAAAACATGTCTAAGACTATTTATTATTTATATAATCTATCTATGTATATTAATATACAAAAAATAATGTTTGTCTATCTATCTGTCTGTGTGTCTGTCTGACCCTTGGGGTCAAGTGTTATCTCCATCTTTCTCTCCGTGAAGAAAACGTGTCATGACTAAATAAATGAAATATTTAATATCGGCCACCTGAAATGACGCGATGTATGATTGTTAAGAAACGAAAAAAGTAAGAGGTATGTGCTAATTTATAACTCTTTATATATATTTACAAAAAAAAAATAGAGAAAAAACTAAGTATGAGAATCTCAAATCGAGTTGATCTTAGAAGATTCGTGTTTATTTTGTTATGGTTTTTAAATCTTTTCTGGTATCGGAAAAAAAATATTATTTAAAGGTTTTTAAAATAAATATTTAATTTATATAATTACCATTGAACTACCCATATCACAGATATACCTTCAAATATCTAGGCAAAGACCAGATTGAAAGAGCTGATCTGCGTGAAGAAGTACATGACCAAGTCAAGAAGGCGTCTACAATCTCCAGTGCTCTATAATCAGCGAAACGGAAAAACAAATATATGGCCATCAAGAGTAAGATGAGAATTTATAAATCATTAAGACCAATAATATCATATGGCCTTGAACGAAGGGCGGGCATGGTCAGGACCAAAGAAGTTCGGAGGACTTCCGAAGATACTGAGGATGATATCAGCCAATACTCTATAGAAACTAAAAATAACAATTTTTCCCCTGTACAATCTAGCTAAAAAATAATGGTACTACTTTCAACTATTGTCACCTTTCCTATAATTGTAATCTACTTCCTATTATTGTTTATTGTTTTTAATTTATTATGTTTCATCGTTTTTGACTCTTTACTATGTGTAATTGTTCCTTCTTATTACTGTTTTATTATTATTATTATTATTATTTAATTATTATGTTTTTCACCTTTAATATTTTCTCCTATAAATAGTAACAAACCGTTCTTTTAATTAAAATATTTAGATACCTAACTCAATTTCTGCAAGAACTTCAAAATTATATCAAAGAAATTATTCAAATTAACTTAGGAACAAATAAACATAAAGATTAAAAAAATCACGAAAATTTGACATTTGATATATTATTGTAATACCTGATGATGTCAACATGGGTTGATGAAACAGCTGTCGCGTAAAATAAAATACACTTGTGATACAAAAAACAAAGTTCTTTAATTTAACAGTTTAATATGTTAAGGTATCATAGTGTTTCGGCCAAAATATACTATTTAAGACACTATAGATCGCGTGAGGAACACCAGAATTAGATAATTTTATGAGGCTGAAGATATTATAAGAACAGTGATGAAGGGACAATTACGGTCATGTCTAAAGAATGTACACCACAAATTTGACCTATTTAATTAGCCTGACAGGACTCGTCCTTGTTGAAGACCTCCTAAAATATGGAAGAACAGCTGAAAATCCACCTTACAGGAGGCATAATTCTCTGAAGAGCAGACCACATACGAGTATGTCTAAAGCATTATAGAAGAAGACATTGAATTAACGCGTTGAATGAAAACATTAAAAATATTTCCTATATAGGAACTTCGCCCGCGGACTGAAATATTGTTCACTAATGCTGAAAGATATTTATTTTTGGGAAAACTTTTTTCAACCTTAAAATAACCTTAAAATAATATTGCGAGTTTTGTAAAACTTCATTATTAATTTATAATAATAAACACGATAGTAACAAATTTGTTTAAAGAAATGTATTTTGTGTAAATAAAATCCAAGTAAAACCACTAAACAATCATTTTTACTATTATAAATCAGTAAAAAAAATATAGCCGGTAATTTTTTATAGGTTTTTTATTTGAGTTATACTTATGTTTATACTATTAGATTTCTATTGGGAATATTTGCTAAATAATCACGTGTGTTTGACTGGCAATAAACGTGTTGTTTCTTGAAATTGACACACGTTCAAATACGAACAAATTGGATAAAATGTTATTTTGGACATGTGCAAAGGTTCGCAGAAAAGTTGTACTAATAAATAAGATTATTCGGCTGAAAGCTTCATCAGGGGTTACCAATATTCGCTAGATTATCAATTTTTGTAACTGATCTGTCAAAACTGACTTAATGAAGGGCTTATTTTTCTCAAAACAAAGTAATTGTTCATTTTATTTGTATTTAAAAATAAAGTGTTATTTTACAAAGAAAATAATTTTTGTTAAATTATGAATCCGCAACACAAAGTAATGATGAATATAAAAAAAAATTCTGAATATTCTTGTTAATTTTTTTTTCCAACGAAAACTAATGTATGTCAAAGAACGCATAATTTGAAATGATATCAAAAATTTCTGAATGTATTTATTTTATTTTAATGTAAGTCGATTAAACAGAAACCTGCTCCAAGTGGTGCAGGACAGAGATGCTATTGCTGCAGTGATTGTCAACGTTGAGGGTATCTGACACGACACCGGGAGAAGAAGAAATTGATATGGTAGAAGTTCGTTGTAAATAGTGAAAATAAAAATAAAATAAAATCTTGTTTAAATGTATATTTATTTATAATCCACTAATGTTTGTGTCTTTGGCCGGTTTCGGCAGCTCGCTCCCATCTTCTGGTATTGGTTAAACAGAAGATGGCAGCGAGCAGCCGAAACCGGTCAAAGACATTAACATTTGTGGATTTAAATTGAACATATATTTAAGAAATCGATAAAATATGCTTTCCTACGGCGTTATTAAGGCGTTGATATATAGACCGTGGAAAGGAAACAGAGGCATCGATCGACCCAAGAAAAGATGGGCTGGCGACATAAATTAATGCGGGGGATGAAAATGGATAAAAGTCGCGCAAAACAGATAAAATAGATATTTTTAAATAGGCCTACATCCAACAGTGGAGAAAAGGCGAGATAAAAGTAGAAGAGTCGAAGAAGAAGGGCGTAATCAAGTGTGATATAATATTTATGAATTGTGCGCTATACACCACATTAATGAATGTTTGTCATTCATAGTATCATATATAATATGATATGAGATTTTAGATCAATCAATAAAATAAAATTCATTCATCCTTTCATAGCGAGGTTCAAAAATTAAATAATTAAACATTATTCTTTCTTTGTTTCCTCATTTATATTTCCACGCCCTTGAGGTGAGCTATTCACGAAAACGGTGCTATACAAATTAGCCTAACTATTTTTATTATTATTATTATTAAGGACCGCGATCTATGAAGCTGCCCGTGGCTAAACGCCTTCAATCTTCACTGTTCTCCTCAGCCCACAACGAAGAGTAGAGATCCCCCCATTCATCCCTTAACCCTTAATGTACCGTGTTCAAAACAAAACCTTCGTGGCAGTTGGTGTTGACGACCTTCGTGGCAGAGTGGTAAGAGCTCTGATTCCCATTCCGAAGGTTCTGGGTTCGATTCCCGGCGATGGCAGTGTGATTGTCACACTGTCTATGGTCTGGCGTAGTATTCTCGTGACAATAAAATGGCGATAGATTGGCTACCTGTCACATGTCACGAGAATCAATATATCAGCTTTAACAAATTGTATACTGTAATTGGGTTCAAGCGACCTGTTGTATACGTAAAAAAAAAAAAAATAAAAAATAAAAAAAAAAAAACGCTCGCTCCCATGTGGTAAATTCAGTTTACCGCTAACTTTATCTAAATATCAAGCATATGACTCGATGAATCAAAATTTAATTTATGTCATCTTGTAGGGAATTTCATTAGGAATAGATCGATATCTATAACATACATGGATTATTTGAAAAACATATCATTATTAATTTTTTTCTGGAACCATGCGATTTCTGATATGGAATGCGTCACAGCATACGAGCAACTGGACACGCAAGTATAAACAAGCGCCGCACGGCGGCCGGCAAGGCGAGACTTTACGAGATTTTACGTATGATAAAGGCACCTAGGCAAAATGTATAGTACGTTCAAGACAACGAGTACGTATTAATATTTGTCCCTTTTGGTAAAGTGTTAATATTTTCACAGTTCTGATATTATTAAGTTGCGTCCTGCGTTTCCGTCTACAGTCGGTATTATTACGTACATATTGAAAAAGCCAAAGATATAATTTATAATACGTTCAAAACAGCGAGTAAGTATTTGTCACTTTTGATAAAGTTGTAAATATTAGCAAAACAAATTCTACCTTAACACGAATGAAGGTGAGGGCAGTCTTAGAAAATATATTTTTTTGGGATGAAGGAAGTAATTTTTTGCTTTTTTTTTATGACGAAATATTGAGAACACTTCAATGGAGGATTACAATTTTTTTTATAATATTAGGGTCCATAGGTTTTAAGAAAATCAACTTTAAATTGGCAGTGGAAACTCAATTTACCACATGGCAACGCGACGGTTAATCTGGTTACACCACCGCGCAGGAGATCTGGAGATCAGGACAAAGATGCCTATTCTCAAGTGATTTTCAACATTGTGGGAACTTAACACAACAATGGGAGAACTAGGAGAAGAAGGTCATAATTATAAACTCATACAATTTAAATACACGTGTACCGATTTATGTGAATGTTTATTCACTATACGAGTATGTTATAACGAACAGTTTGTATTATATCGTGATTTTATTGTATAGTTTCCGATTTAAAAGGTATTGTTAAAAACGTCAGCCTTTTAGAAGTTTTCTTCTATTTTATGAGAATGGTAGGTTTTACCTTATAAGGATATTGTCACATGTCATGAAACTTCTAGAAAACGAAAATGTTTATCAATTAATAAAATACTCAATATGAAGTTTTACATTGTTAAGGCAACAATGACATGTAATTGCTATTTTAAAAAAAAAATATTTTTTACATCATGCTTCTCATTTTAAGTTAATACTAAATTGGATGTGGAATTCCAGTACTAAATAAAATCTACGCCATGGTTATGTAAAGTTTTTCAATATTCCAAACCTAAGCCGTACTTTGAAAAGTTTTACAATACTTTGTGTCAATCAGTGTTCGAATAATATAAAAATAAGTAACAAAAGAGATGTTGTATTGTTGAAACTCCCTATTCTGTAGCATTGTATATCGATCCTATTACATATTAATTTATATTACTGTTATCTTGTCCGTGTCTAAATGCGGTCGAAGTAAACGGCAACAGGAATAATAGCGGAGAAATAATGGAGACTACAGCGAAATAATATATATGTGGACACCTAATCGGATTTGTATGAAAGGAATATAATAACGGAAAGTTTTATTCGCGCATTCTTCTGCGATACCTGAGATTTATTACTCGTAAGTGTTAAAGGGAAGAATGGGTGGTATCTAAACTCAGTTCCGCATAAAAACGCAATAAATTTTATTGTATGATATTATTATATTTATTCTGAACTACAATGAATTTTGAATTTAAAACGTAGCTGTTTCGTATAATTTATTTATAACAAAAATAGGAATAGCATTTAACGCAATCATTAAATTTTAAACTTATGTTTTATTAAGCTTTATTGCTCCAGCGTTACAATGTGGGTCTTAGCCTCCTCCAAGAAATGTCTTCATCCCGTCCTGTCTCTGGCCACCACCTCCCAGTCTTGCTGCTCCAGAATCCGACAGTCTGCCACGGCACCATCCAATCATCGCAGTCTCCACCTGCTGACGCTTCTCTGCCCTACTGGATTGTCCCCATGCAGTGAAAGCGACTTAGCCAGCGCAGCCTATTAATCTTTATAAACTTGACCACGCTGACGTCCTTGCGAAGATCTTAGAACTCTATATTGTATCTCCTTCTCCACGTCTGACCATCCTTAATAGGTCCGAGGATTCTGCGAAGGATTTTCCTTTCGAAGCAGATATTTACTTCATCACGTTAAGTGAGTGTCCAAGTCTCCGTGGCATACGTTAAAACTGGTCTAATCAGCGTTTTATATAACGTGGTCTTTATCTTTCTGGACAGTAAAAGAGACTTTAAGTGGTTATTGAGGATAAAGTAGCATCTGTTTCCAGCGAATATTCGTTTACCAATCTCTTCGCTGACATAATTTAATTTTGGTTTTTTGAATGTATACAAATACTTGTAGACAAACACTGGATTTTACTCATTACGGGTTAATCATTAAGAATTAATTGTATCTCAATAGAGACGAAGATGTAAATTATTTGGAAAGAGAAAATGGTGGTCAAGGCGTTTACAGGACTTATGACTTGTCATTGGTTGGGTTAAGCGATCGCTTTATGTAATCTTCATTTTACGAACACCGCGTCTGACAATTATTTTTGAAAGTTGTATATATGCTACCATGTTGAGAAAAATTTCACATATTTTAGTTCAATCTACACTAGCGCCATATATTCAGACTAGATGTAGGCCATAAGCAGAAAATCATTATTAATGTTATGGGAAAGGCTTTAAATATGCCTAGTAAGATGTGATAATTGGGTTGATAGCATTTCACATTACATTAATAAATATTTACTGCTTAATGCTTACATCTAGTTTCAAAAGATGGCGCTAGTGTAGATTGAACTGAAATATGTGAAATGTTTCCCAACATGGTAGCATATACACAACTTTTAAAAATAATTGTAAGACGTGGTGTTCGTAATGTTCGTTAGAAGGGTGGAATGGAGAATGTTGTATTACATAAAGTGATCGCTTAACCCAACCAATGACAGGTCATAAGTTATGTAAACGCTTCGACCTCCATATTCGGTTTCCAAATAATTTACATCTTCGTCTCTATTGAGATACAATTAATTCATAATTTAATTTGTTAACTTGGGAGGCTAAGTACGTAACCTTTTCCACGCACTCAAATTTGCCGTTATTTATGTTGATATCAATGGGTTGACTATTACTAGGCAGGATTATAACTGGCATTTATAGACACCACTTTGTTTTAATCTTCTAAGCGATTTCCCTCCAACAAGATTTGTGTCAGGATAACAAAACAAACTAATTAATTACCTTATATTTTTAAACTTTCCTCAATATTCGCCATCACTTTGTGTTGTGGATTCACATTTGAATAACTTTTTGAAAACATTGTATTTTCGCCACACTTTTTTGCACCTTTCGCATACATGTTTCGGAACACAGACTTCCCTTCTGAAATTAATGAATTGATGAATTTTAACAGCCAAATGAAAAAGAGTTATACTTATATACTAAATGATGAATGAATATTATAAACAACTAAGTAAACTAAATCTCTTGTCCCGTAATTGATTTGTTTCCCCTGTCTCATAATTCTAACTAAACAACAATTTACCCTGCCGTTAAATTTAATCTCCCCTCCCCCATCCACTTTTTCACTAGTCATTTAGTATATAAGTAATGACTCTCTTTCATTTAACTCTTAAAATTCATCAATTCATACACTGAAGAAGGGAAGTGTGTGTCCCTAAACATGTTCGTAAAAGGTGCAAAAATGTGCTGTGAAAATACAATGTTTTCAAAAAGTTATTAATAGATGTTTAAACATTTGATAGGGCTTGGGCGTAAAAGTTATGCTTATCAGACAGCGGGAAGAGGTTGGAAGAAGAGATGTGAGCTTTACTAATTTTTTATTGAATGCCTAATTTATTTCGACTTATAAATGTAGTGGTTGAAATCTTCTTCCTCGTGTCAACGGTAAAGGTAGTCCAATATATCATTTGCACAGAAGTCCTTTTTGGTTTGTTCACTGCGTTGGTTTGCGCATGGATGAAGGAAAAATTGTTTAAAAAAGTATAAGTTAACGTTATGAATTTTAAAGGTCGGACATGTTGGAAGTCGCAAAAATCGATGTGCGTGTAAGACTCGCGATATGAATGTGGAGGAATCTAGAGACGTGTGTCAGGATCGAGTAGTGTGACGGTCCATTTTCTCTGTTTATTCCTTCGGAGAAACGGCGTGAAGTTTTGTTGTTGTTGTTGTTCCTCTTCATGCACGTGACTAGGAAGCTCGGATACTGCGTTATATGCACCATAGATGGTTCCGCGCTGCATATACAGTATGTCATTTCACAATAAATAATCCCCCATCTTGCCTAGTCCCTGGATCTGGTGACGTATGTACGCAGTTGGTTTAGGGTCTTCCAGATCCTCCATGATAGTACTGCCCGGCTGGTAAAGCCTCCATGGCTTCCAACCTGTTGAAGCACCTATAGTTTTTCTTCCATTCGTTCAGTTTTTCCACTTCGGGTGCACGCTGAAGTGGTGCGGTGGAGTCAAGGAAACTATACATTGATTTTAGTCTCAAGGTTGGTCGTTTTATTTTGTTTTGTGTTAAAGCAATCAGTTTGTAACAATCATATTATTACAAAATCATTATTATTCCATTGCGTGCTCAATAAAAGTAAAAATATTATATTTTTTTTTTTCATATTTTTGTTAATAAATTATTGTATCTACTCATTGGTTGTCGATAGTTAATAATTATCTTTTGGTATGCGTAGTCAACAAATGTCATTATATTTGTCATACTTATGCAGTAAATATTTTAAATTAAAAACTTAAATTGTTTACTTATTGTTTCTTGAACTAGGATATGAAAACTCCATATCAAATAATCAATACAAATGAAATCGTCTATTTTCTAGAAGTTTTATTATATATTATATTATGTGAATGACTGTCTCGCGTTTTCTTTATTCTGGAGTTTATCCCTGAATTTTTTTCAACGTGGCATAACCAAATTAATCAAATGTAAAGATTATGCTGATGACCCCTGTTTGCTTTCGGTAAACCGGGTGGATGCGGAACGGAAACTTTGTAGACTTCACGAGGAAGCGGTAAAAGTGGGTCTCAAGATTAACATGTCCAAGACAGTAGACCTACGAGTGTCCACAAATGACTCCACCCCAATCTTGCTCCACGGTGTCCCCCTTGTGACCACGACCAGCTTCTGCTACCTCGGTAGTATGATAGCAGGCTCAGGAGGTACGGAGGAAGATGTAGCCAGCAGACTTAACAAGGCAAGGGGAGCTTTCGCTATGCTTCGCCCTGTGTGGCGCTCCGGTATCATTTTGAGAAAGCTCAAGCTCCAAATATTCAGCAGTAGCGTTAAAAGCGTACTGCTGTATGGATGTGAAACTTGGAAATCTACCGCAGACGTTATTGATAAACTCCAGGTGTTTATAAATAGGTGCCTTCGCTCAATATTCAAAATCTATTGGCCCCAAACAGTGTCAAATGCCGTTCTCTGGACCATGGCAGGTGAAAAGCCAATTAGAGAACAAGTCGCTAGGTGCAAATGGCAGTGGATCGGTCACACTCTGAGACGGAACCCAGCCTGCATCGCTCAGGGCGCGCTAGACTGGTCCCCTATGGGGGGAAAGAGAAAGCAAGGCAGACCTAGAGCCACCTGGAGAAGAACCCTGCAGGACGAGGTTAAGGCAGCAGGTCTCACTTGGGACGATGTTAAGCATCAGGCATGCGATAGAGTCGGGTGGAGAAGATTCCTTGAGGCCCTATGCACCACGGTGTGACAGGACAAAAAGAAGAAGAAGAAGAAAGGTTGGTCATGTTAGTTGTCAGAAAAATCGACGTGCGTGTATGACTCGTTGTATGAATGTAGAGGAATCTAGAGGGGTGTATCAGGATAGAGTAGTGTGGCGGTCTATTCTATCTGCCCACCCCTGCGAGGAAACGGCGTGATGGTTTGTTTTTGTTGTTTGTTTTCAACAATGTATTGGACCACGTCAGTTAGACAGTTAAACAGGCAAATCCTGTCATTCACACATAATATTATCAAACTTCTAGAAATCAGACGCTTTCATTCGTATTAATTAAACAATTTAAACAAAACCGATCTTAAATGAGATTAACATTATATTTACAATTATAATTTTTTTTCTTTTTCGTCCTGTCAATGGCAAAATATTATTGTAGCCTTTTACCTCCTTTTCCTCTTGCAATTGTAGTGGAAGGTTTGGTCGACTTGTATCGTTTCCAGGGGGGCCAGGTGTTATAGTTATATAGTAACAGCACATGTTTAAAAGCTTAACTTCTCCTAAATTATTAACCAATTCATAAATCATTACGTTTATTTATACATTCATTTCATGACTGAATTAAGAATATTTTTGTACATGTTCATTATTCAGCATAAACCACTATGAACATAAAGCAAACAAAACTGTTAATAAAAATTAACCCAATTAAGTTAGCAAAAACATTTCCAGCACCAAAATGTATCAAGATTTACGTGGAACTGCGGAATAATTAATGCAGAGTAAAATTTTAATAATAAATTTCCACTCATTCTAGAGATACGAAACCCGTATATTTATGACTTTGTACCATAAATGCTACCCATATATTAGGCTCCAGCGCAACACCAAGGAACTTTACATTTTACATGACTTTGTAAGAGTTGTGTAACTTAAGTAAGAGAGATAGCATAAGGGTTAAAAATTGAAGGAAATCAATATAGAGCAGCAACATTATTTATTTTCTTCTTATTCTTCTTCCTCAGCCTATTCCCGTCCACTCCTGGATAAAGGCCTCCTCCATTCTCTTCCATGTCACTATGTCCTGTGCAGACTGCATCCAGGTTATTCTGACGTGTCTGTTCAGATCATCCTTCCACCGTTGGCGTTGTTGCGGTCGCCCTGCGTTTCTCTTTGCCGTCCACGGTCTCCAAGTCAGCAGTCTTCTTGTTTATTTTGTTTTACTATATATTATTTAAGGTGATATTTCCAGTAACTTAATTTTATATAGTCACTTAATTAAAAACATATTTTATATATATATACCAATAATGATTATTTTGTTAAATACCCGAATTTTTAAAGTAAATCAATATTTTACTATCACATTATTAACACTATAATAAATAATGAAAACAGAAAAAAAAATTATACACAATTTCTTTATTATTATGTATTTTGTGTGCTTTCACTTGTGTTTATGTTCGACCGGTTTCGGCAGCTTGCAGCCATCTTTTAGTATTATAGTATCAAAATGATGTATTATACACTTTTTGAGTATGTCATACCCTTATGTATGGACGCAAACGAAGGACGCAAACGAAGGATGAAAGTAAAATAAATGCAGTAGAAATTAGTTATCTTAGACGTGTGCTTACTCTGTGAATGATAAAGTGTCGAATGAAAATATCAGAAGTGAATGCGGTGCGAATGTATGATAGTGTTATAATCAAAATAATGAAACGATTATTTAAGATGGTTTGGACCCACGAAAAGAATGAATGAAGAAAGAATGGTAAAAAAAAGTATTTGTTAACGATTTAAATGGAACTAGAAATAAAGGAAGACCGAGGAAAAAATAAATCAAATATTAAATGTCGGCCACGTGAAGAGTCAGAGAAATCGACGCGCCTACATCACACAATGTATGAATGTTGAGGAATCGAGAGAAATATGTCAGGAAAAAAATGTGTGGCAGTCCATGTTTTCTGTCTAACCTTTTGGGGAGATGGTTAGTTAGTTAGTTAGTTTTTTTTATAAAATAACTTTAAAAATGGCTTCAAACGGCTCCAAGGATTCCATGTTAAAATTATGAAATGCTCTCTCCTGAAGTGTTTATCATCTAAGGTTAGCATTCGTTAGGTGCGAGCTATATGAAATTATTAGCATTTTATAAATGATAAAATTGTTTTATAAGACTCATTATAATACTCCCATCTTAGGATAATTTCTTGAGAATATGCATGACTCGTATTAATTTTAACATAAGTGCGCACTTATAAGTGTACGAATACGTCTTAACAACTTTTAGTAAAGTAGTATGTTATTGACACTTTAAAAGGAGAATAATTTTCAAATATTTAAACATAATTCTTCTTCTTCTTCAAGTACCCTGTCGGGTCCCCCCAATGTTGGCGATCACCTCGGCACACCTGTCCCTGTCCTTCGCCGCTCGGAACAGCTCCTCTACACTTCGGATACCTGTCCACTCCCTCACGTTTCGCAGCCAGGACATCTGCTTCCTCCCGGGTCCTCGGCTTCTTTCAATTATTCCCTACAATATCAGTTGAAGAAGGTGATATTTTGCCCCACGCAGTATATGACCCAGAAGTGAAATCTTCCGAACATTAATATTTGATTACAGTTCCCTGTCACCTCTAGCTCTTCTCAGGACTTCGGTATTGGTAACCATGTATGTCCAGGGAATTCCGGTTTTACTGAAATAAAATGAAAACAAAAATGTGCAATGTGTTTTTTATTATTATTATTATTGTTATTTTGTTGAATCGCCCTTTCCATCATGACAGTATGAGCCAAATTGATGTAAAGGGTATTATAGCTATCATAGTGATTCTTGTAACTCTCTATCGCCATTTTATTGTCACATGAATTCTATACCAGACCAAAGACAGTGGGACAATCACACTGCCCTCGCCGGGAATCGAACCCGTAACCGCAGTGAATGCACTTACCACTCGGCCACGAAGGTCGTCAATAATGTGTTTTTTGTTATACTAATATCTGTGCCTTTAACTGGTTTCGGCAGCTCGCTGCCATCTTATGGTGATATCATCCATTCACGAGTAGACGGCAGCGAGCTGCCGAAACAGGTCGAAGATACAAACATTAGTGGATTTTTAATAAATACACATATTGAACTATTTTATTTTTAATTATTTACAATGAACCGAAATGCTCATGAACCGCGCTATTACTGGCAAAACCCTACGTGATCGAGTTAGGAATACAGCAATCCGAGAAATCTGTGAGGTCGAAGATGCGGTCAGATGGGGACGTCAAAGACGGTGATTCTGGCATCAACATGTAGAAATAATGAGCTCAAATAAGATACCACACATAGCTCTCCATGGAACGCCAAACGGACAACGCCGACCAGGAAGACCCCCGAAACGGTGGAAAGAAAGCTGGAGTTCAGCGTCTCAAGAGGACCCGCCTGAAATAACAGACTCCTGAGTCTACCAAAAGTGAAGAAGAAGATTTACAATGAAGGTCTACCATGAAATTTCTAAGAAATAAATAAAAAAAATATCAAAATATTTTGCGGACCATTTATCAAACTGTTTTTATTTTATAGTAAAGAGTAGTTGTAGAAAATCTGCAAGTTTTTAGTATTCAAATATATAAAGCATGCAATAAGGGTCACTTTGTCCTGAAGTTTCAAGTGATGATGTTTGAGAAGGAAGAGTGTACGACAAATTGTGACAAAAGTATGCACGGCGAGAAACAGAAGTTACCAGTTATGTCATTCCCATAAAATATAATAAAACTTTTAGAAAATAGACGTTTCAATTCGTATTAATTATTTTATTTTAAACTGTTTTAGCATTTGTCTGTTTTATAAATGGTATTTTATTTTTAAAAGCAGAAATTGAAAGCGTGCTTCTGTACAGGCGCGTGTCTTAAAAATCGACGACGGACGTAATTGGAAACCTTTATCGGTGTTTATAAATACGTACACTCAATAAATGTTCAAAAATGTTGATCCCACATAGTTTCAAATGCGGTTATCTTGGCTATGGAAGGCGAAAGACAAATCAAAAGATAAATCGCGGTGTAAATAGATCAGCAATACCCAGAGTCAGCCTGCATCGGCCACAACCCACTGGAATCAAATCAAATCAGAAAAGTGTTTGTCTTCTGAACGTACTTTCACTTGTATCACTTTGATCTCCATATCGATCACGGTCAGCGGTTTTAATGCTCTATCACCGGCATCATCAGAGGCAGGTTGGTTTTACATGTTGAGAGATTAAACAGTACATGCTGACGTTGTCGAATATAATCATCCGAAAAATAAAGATGATAAGTCTAATGTCAAAGAAGCGAGTCAGACCTTGAGCTTCTTGGAGAAGATCCCTGAAGGATGAGGTTAAAGCGGTTGGCGTGCTATAGAATCGGGCGTATAAGGATCCTCGGGGCCCCGACAGGAAAGGAAGAATAATTAACAAGGCATGATTATGAATACGGATGAAAACGTTTATATTCTAGATGTGTCATTATATTTTATGGGAATTAGATGTATCGTCTTGCTAATGATAACGTTTGATAATGCCCTAGCACGGTAAAATATGTCATTCCCATGAAATACAATTCAACTACTATAAAACACACGTTTTCATTAGCATTTACATTTGAAGCTTAAATATAAAATTATACACCATTGGCCACGAAATAATAAATAATAATAATAATTAAAACACATTCAAGAAAATATATATTTAAATATTTATTATGTATGTATATACGAAACAACATTTAACTACAATGATGAAGGGCATCTATGTCCGAAATATGTTTTTGTTTATTTAATTGAAATTTTTAATGATGGTTGTTTGTTTCTTCTTCTTCTTCTTTTGTCCTGTCACACCTCCGTGGTGCAAAGGGCCTCAAGGAATCTTCTCCACCCGACTCTATCGCATGCCTGATGCTTAACATCGTCCCAAGTGAGACCTGCTGCCTTAACCTCGTCCTGCAGGGTTCTTCTCCAGGTGGCTCTAGGTCTGCCTCGCTTTCTCTTTCCCCCCATAGGGGACCAGTCTAGTGCGCCCTGAGCGATGCAGGCTGGGTTCCGTCTCAGAGTGTGACCGATCCACTGCCATTTGCGCCTAGCGACTTGTTCTCTAATTGGCTTTTCGCCTGCTATGGTCCAGAGAACGGCATTCGACACTGTTTGGGGCCAATAGATTTTGAATATTGAGCGAAGCAAGATTGGGGTGGAGTCATTTGTGGACACTCGTAGGTCTACTGTCTTGGACATGTTAATCTTGAGACCTACTTTTGCCGCTTCCTCGTGAAGTCTACAAAGTTTCCGCTCCGCATCCACCCGGTTTACCGAAAGCAAACAGAGGTCATCAGCATAATCCAGATCCTCCAACTGGGTATCACGCATCCATGGAATGCCACGGGGACCGTCGAAAGAACGGCTCAACACATCCTCCAGAACCACTATGAAGAGCAGGGGTGATAGTAGACATCCCTGTCGCACTCCCGCACTCAGTTTGATGGCCTCGGAGAGTTTGCCCTGGTGCACTACACGACAAGAACAACCGTCATACATTGCCCTGATGACATTCACAATCTTCCGTGGGACTCCTCTGCGAATGAGAGTTGACCAGATTGAAGTCCACGATAATGTATCGAATGCCTTTTCAAAGTCGACGAACGTCAGGTACATGCTGCACTGCCATTCAGAGGCCTCTTCAATTATGATGCGGAGTGTATTTATGTGCTCAACGCAAGACCGGCCACTTCGGAAGCCAGCCTGTTCCTCTTGCACTAGTCATTCTCCTCAGTATAATTCTCGCAAAGATTTTTGTCACCACGGAGAGGATAGTGATTCCCCTCCAGTTGTTACAGTTGCTCAGGTCTCCCTTTTTGGGCACTGTTACAAGGAGTCCTTCCTTCCAGGCGGGTGGCAGCCTCTCTGAGATCCATATGCGTTCCAACAGAGGGGCCAGGATGCTCGTTGAGGAGGTCTCGCTTGCCTTGAGCATCTCAGCTACAATCCCGTCACTGCCAGGAGCCTTATTGTTCTTTAGAGAGCGGATTGCTGACATTATTTCGGCTTGCGTAGGAGGGTGAGTAGCGATCTGCAGCAAGGGCGATTAACACGATGCGAGAAAACGTCTCCAGAGAGTTGCTTGGTAATCTTGTACACATCTCCAAAAATTTTCCGGGCTGCAGCAGACTGTGCTTGATTTGCCAAATTAGATATGTACAAGCGCTTGTCCTTTCTGATGCGTCGCTTTATAAATTTGCGACATTCTTTACGTTCTTCCTGCAGTGTCTCCTTTTCTGCCCGAGTCTGTGCCTGCAGCAGTTGCTGATTTATTTCATTCCGTCGCTCGATCAGTCCCCAACTGGCGTCAGACATCCAGAGCTTCTTCTTATTAGTATTGTGGCCCAAAAGTCTGCCATTAACATCCGAGAAAACCTCTGAGATCTGACCCCATGCCTCGTGTGTATCCATATCCGCAACGTCGAGAGCACTGAACCTGTTAGCGAGTTCCAACTGGTACTCATTTCGGACGTCTTCATCCTGCAGCTTGGTCACATCGAAACGTCTCGTTACCCTCCTTGAGAGAGATTTAGGGACAGCCAGCTTTAGACGCAACTCTGCCAGCACCAAATGGTGATCAGAGTCTACGGCCCGCCATACATACGGAGCGCCATACAGGGCGAAGCATAGCGAAAGCTCCCCTTGCCTTGTCAAGTCTGCTGGCTACATCCTCCTCCGTACCTCCTGAGCCTGCTATCATAGTTTGTTTGTTTACGAAGAAATAAACATTGTTCAATGAAGAATAAATAAGGTATTTGAAAATGGCTAAATCGTACGAAAAATTGTAAATTTATAATTATTAACTACTTGAACTTGGATATATAAAAAATATAATAGCTTTACTGTTTTATTTAATCACCCAAACACTCTAAATGGGTCCAAGTTTGTTTCATAAAACTGTTTCGAATTTCAAATAAGGCTTTCTTGATTTCGGCTAATCCACCATTGGTGGTTCATTTAAGAACTTCGGGATGATAAAAGGAAATGATTTCGTATCATTTTTAATATATTAATGTACTTATACATACAATACATAATATTTTAATTTAATAAACATATTTATATTTGTATTATAACAGTATAACATATTATTAACAAATACATATTCATATAACAGTATTTGAAATATCGTGGCAGAAGTTCATTGTTAATAATGAAAAAATAAAATTGGTTTGAAAATATAATCTACTAATGTTTTCGTCTTCAACCAGTTTTGGAAGCTTGCTGACATCGCTGATACCCAGAAGATGTCAGCAAGCTGTCAAATCCTATCGAAAACATAAAAAATTGGGGGTTTTAACTAAATGTACTTTTTATATCCTTTTTCCAGAAATTCGATTACAACTTATGGTAGCGGCATATTTTCACGGTGTATGGTCATCATTAAACAATATAAAACATGATAATGGTCCTAAAGACAAAATATATCACTGTAATAAAATAGAGTAACAAAGTGAATGGAGCATTAAAAATAGTTATTGGAAACAAGAATTTATCAATGAAAGCGAAAACGGCCGTTCACAATGGAGTTCTGGTCCCAACCCTAATGTATGGAAGCGAAGCATGGAACTGGCAGAAGAAGGATGAAAGCAGAATAAATGCGGTAGAGATGAGGTCTCTAAGACGTATGTGTGGTAGAACGAGATACGACAGAATCTCAAATGCTGATATAAAAAAGGAATGTAGAGCGGAAGAAGGTATTATGAACAAAATTATGAAAGGATCGCTGCGATGGTTCGGACATATGAAACGCATGGATGGAGAAAGAATGGTTAAAAAAGTATACGTTAATTCTGTAAATGGGGTACGGAGTCGAGGCAGACCGAGGAAAACATGACATGACCAAATTAATCAAATTCTAAAGGTTGGTCATGTTAGAAGTCGGAGGAATCGACGTGCGTGTATGACTCGTTGTATGAATGTGGAGGAAGCTGGAGAGGTTTGCTAGGATAGAGTGGTGTGGCGGTCTATTCTCTCTGCCTACCCCTGCGGGGAGACGGCGTGATGGTTCGTATGTATTTATGTAATAAAATAGAACGAAAAATCCAAAAAACGAACATTTTTATTAATATCCGGTATTTTACCTTTAATTTATTTGTAGTTGTCAAAATAGATACGTAATAATAAAAGTTTTCTTAAAAAGAATTTAATAATATTTTTAGCGATTTACCTGAAAAATTAAACAACGGGAAACGTTACCCAAAATAAATAAATTCCTATAAATATCTTTATATCTATTTTTCTTCTTCTCCAAGTGCCCAGTCGGGTCCCCCCAACATTGGCGATCACCTCGGCGAACCTGTTCCTGTCCTGCACTGCTCGGAACAGTTCCTGCATACTTCGGATGCCGGTCCACTCCCGTCTATTTCGAGCCAGGACATAATGTCTCCTACCGGACCCTCGGTGTCCCTCAATTTTCCCCTTCACTATCATTTGGAGAAGGTGGTATTTTTTTCCGCGCAGGACATAACTTTTTTTTTGACCCAGATGTGAAATCTTCCGAACCTTGGTATTTGACAACAACTCGTTTCCTGGTTAATAAGAACTTCCAGCTCATGACTAATTTTATATTTCGATTAGCAAGAGAATATATTTTTCTAAATATTATGGAGTAGTAAGCATATTTCTTATTTGCGTTTGCCCGAAAATCTTTCGAACTGCCCCTGCTCCCTTTCTCTAGCAAAACTCGCCTCCAACTCTCATTTAAAATAAAGTTTTCCGATCTCGTACGAAATAATAACAGGGAATACAACGTTAATATAAATGTTTGTTCATTCTTCTTGTAAGTTATCTCCAAAGTTGAACAGGTGCCGATTCTTATATCTCAACTTTCTTAATTATCAGAATCAGGACTGGCTATAATCTTTTTATATACCAGCACGGTATTCTTTCTTGGAATAAAAACAATATTACTCCAAAGCTGAGCGCCATTAATGGTTTTAACTGAAATATTTCATTCAATTCAACTCAATCTGACTTAAACGAAAGCTGGCCATTCATTATAACCTTAATTATCATTTACATACTGTGTATGTATATTAAGGGAGCATTTTTGTTGTCTTGAGATAAAACGATGATATTATAGCATCAGCGACATGAGAAAGATATATTCAGGTATGTAGGTGCTTAACCGTCGCGTTGCCATGTGGTAAATTGAGTTTCCACTGCCAATTTAAAGTTGATTTTCTTAAAACCTATGGACCCTAATATTATAAAAAAAATTGTAATCCTCCATTTAAGTGTTTTCAATATTTCTTAATAAAAAAAAAAGCAAAAAATTACTTCCTTCATCCCAAAAAAAAATATTTTCTAAGACTGCCCTCACCTTCATTCGTGTTAAGGTAGAATTTGTTTTGCTAATATTTACAACTTTATCAAAAGTGACAAATACTTACTCGCTGTTTTGAACGTATTATAAATTATATCTTTGACCTTTTCAATATGTACGTAATAATACCACTGTGGACGGAAACGCAGGACGCAACTTAATAATATCAGAACTGTGAAAATATTAACACTTTACCAAAAGGGACAAATATTAATACGTACTCGTTGTCTTGAACGTACTATACATTTTGCCTAGGTGCCTTTATCTTCGCCCCGCCGGCCGCGGTGCGCAGACAAGTTTATACCCGCAGACAAGTTTATGTCCAGTCGCCCGTATGCTATGACGCATTACATATCAGAAATCGCATGGTTCCAGAAAAAAATTAATAATGATATGTTTTTCAAATAATCCATGTATGTTATAGATATCGATCTATTCCTAATGAAATTCCCTACCAGATGACATAAATTAAATTTTGATTCATCTAGTCATAGGCTTGATATTTAGATAAAGTTAGCGGTAAACTGAACTTACCACATGGGAGCGAGCGTTTTGTTTTGAACACGGTACGTTAAGGGTTAAATTGTTCCTTCTTGAAGACTTGGTGACGAGATTCTTTGAGTTAATTTCTTTAAAAAAATAATGGTTCGGTAAAACATGCTACTGACTTCAAATATACAGATAGTTTTTTAGTCATGCTGTATTTCGTCTCATATTGCAGTAATATTCTCAAATATAAAAGTTGGAAAAATATTATTATAGACATATTTACGAGTATAAGAGAATTATTTCAATCAAAATTAAATCAAGTCTTATGAAAACATCAAAAGAGAAAAAATGTTCACATGTACATAAAGAAAATGTTCGAGTAGAAATATTTTGGTATGCTAATAAATTCTGTTATTGAAATACTTTCGGTATGATACAGAATATGACTAGCAAACAATGAGTATTTTGAATAAAACTTTTATCCTACAAACAAATTATTATAAAATCCAAAAAGGTAGGACATTTGTGTGTAAATAAAGAAAATCACTTAAAGAGTATATTATATTGAATAAGTTTTCATTAATATTCGAAAAACAAAAAATAAACTCTTACATTGTAAATCTACATAAATTAATTAAAAATAATAAAGTGAAGAAACTTTCATTTTAATATAAGTTTAATTTTATCCAGTAGTAGTTCTTTTAGTTTCAAAAAGTTTCTGCAGATCGCCAGTGTACTGTATATTTTTCTCAATTAATTAATAATAAATAAAAAACAATTTTAAAAGCATAAACCACACTAATTCATACTAATGAAGACCTCAGTTTTCTTGAACTTTTCGCAATAACACGTTTCGGCTTTCTAAGGCATTATCTAATCTAACTAACTAACTAACTAACCATCACGCCGTCTCTCCGAAAGGGTAGGCAGAAAGAATGGACTGTCACACTTTTACTGATGCGGCACTCCATCCTTCTCTTTTCACCCCGCGGGAGACGCGGTGTGATGGGTTGCGAACCTCATCGCCACCAATAGGCATCTCCCGCGCACACTTCGATCGTCCAACACCCACAAAATAAATCTAAAACAAATAATATAAAATACAATGATATAAAATAAAATAACAAAATAAAAATAATTTAACCCAAATGTTATTTTTAGATGGTGCACATATTTTTATCTAATCTATAATCTATATATTATATTTGTACATTTCATGATGCATTCGGAAGGCGAAACATGTCATACTATAATAAAACCTATCGAAAACTTTAATCAAATTTATAGAAAACAGATGTCTTGATTGATTTTATTTGATATAAAAATGAAGGATACAAATTTTATCAAAAGATTGCAATCTTCAATATATAATCCCAATCAACCATCTAACGGTGTAATAGCAGTGTGAGTATTTGTCGGAATACACATTATTTAGAGTCATTATGATATTGTATATATATAATACAATTAAATCTTTCATATTTGTTATAACATTGCAATTAATGACTTTCATAATTATAAAATTAAGTACTGCATAGCTCGAATATTGTTATGAAGGAAATAAAATACTCCTCATCTACATAAAAGGGTCGTAAACGAAAAGGTTTATTTTAATTTATTTTCTGCTATTGTTCATTAAAGCTGAAACTCTCGGAGTAAAAGCTGTTGTGCATGAAATTATTAAAAACATCTCTTAATAATATTTTGAGAAAAAACCCTTTTTGAAGAACTATGTCAACATTAACATTTCCTTCAAATTATGTAATCTCAATGATATATGTATGTACTAAGATATAAATATTAACTGTTTAATGTTTGTTAACACTGTTTTTTTAATATGACATATGCTGATTGTGACACCTGATGATGCTTACATTAGTTAGCGAAACAGCTGTCACGACAATTTCATAGAAATTAAATCAATTACGATATTATTAAACCGTGTTTCAATTAAACAGGTAAAAACGTTGAAATATCAAAGTGTTTCCGCCAAAACAATGGATTATCTAAAATATAAATATATTTTAATGTTTATTATGAAACTTAATGTATCGATAAATATGTATTTATCGTTTCTTAAAAAATGATGTAAAACTCCATATAAAATATTTCTTAAAAATGAACTAACTAACCATCACGCCGCGCCTTTCCACAAAAGTGTAGGCAAAAAGAATTAACTGCCACACTTTTTTCTTTCCTAAAATATTTCTGTCGTTCCCCAACATTCATACATCGTGACATGCTGTAATGTGTTTCTCCCTACCTCGGCTAGCGCAGAGAGCGGGCCCTTAGATCTCCGGTTTTCTCGTGAGATACTTTCCGGCTGTTTGTCATTCGAATAGGGAAAGGTGTAAATAAAGACATATGACGGAATACATGAGGGTTTATTATAACACTTAATATAGTTAAAATTATTATCTAGGGGCCAGAGATGTCGTACGAATACAAAAAAAAGGCACATGATGAAATAATGAAGAGGCTGCTTGAGGCGATTCCTCGACGGCGTGCTCGTCAGGACATCGACCGGCAACGTCGTCCGTAGACGTTATCGGCGACGCTGACCAGAAGATGGTGGGTCAGCAAATCAATATGTAGAGCGTCACCTGGCAGACACGAGGTCCCCTAACCTGTTGGTGCTGTCTGAAGCGGTGTGAAGTGGTCCTCACAGTTCCGCATGGTGGTGAGGTCAACCACGTTGTCGGGGCATGATGTGCGACAACACGTGGGCGGCAATTTCGGGAGCAGAGGATGGCTCGGACCGTGGCGGAGGGAATCAACCGCAGCAAGGTCGGGCTTGACAAACGGCCTGGGAGCGGATATGCACTTTTGGCATCGCCATAGTGCAGGACAAGTTGGCGGAAAACCTGAAATAATGCCACAGATTTTATGGGCACGATGGCAAGTACCTCAAATACCTTGCTCGAAGTTATTCCATGGCGGATGAGGCTAGATGAAAGCGGATTATCCCATCGGGAAAATCGCGGGTCGAAACGGCGATCCTCCAATCGATGCCGCGAAGTTTGACAGCTCAAAACGAAGTGAAGTCGGGCCGAATGGGCTGCGCAGAAGGGGTTGCGCAGAAGGGGCTGAGAGAACTGCAGAGGGCGCACACATCGGGGTGAATTTAGCGCCAAATCGCGAAGCGCGCGGGAACAAGAGTGTAAAGTAGCACTCTGGTGGTAAAAACGGGAACTAGGGGTTTGAATGGAGTCTAGAGCTAAACACTGAATATTAAGATAACCGAAAATAAACAAGAAATAGTAACTGTTACGTTTCACTCGCTCTTATGTGGAAAAAAAAATAATAAAAAAAAAGCTCCTTCAGTGAATGGCATACAAAAGTTACACGTGGATTAAATCCTAGAAGGTGACAGTTTGGACAATTGAGAAATTCAAAGACAGTTTATTTCAAAGTACAAATTAGATTCACAAGTTTAAAAAAATGTATCATTATACACATGGGAGACAGGTTTATATCCTAAAAGGTAGCAGTTAGTTTGATATATTACAAATTGTTAAGTTTAGTTTAAAAATACAAACTATAGTCACAAGTTCAGAAAATTAAGGATCATTAAACACAATGGAGACAGGTTTAAGTCCTAGGTGGCAGTTAGTTAGACATTTTACAAACAGAGTTTAGTTTAAAAAAAAACAAATCATAGTTTAGTTCAGAATATTAAGGATCATTAAACACAGGGGAGGCAGGTTTAAGTCTTAGGTAGCAGTTAGTTTGACATATTACAAATTGTTAAGTTTAAAAAAAAAATACAAATTATAGTTCAGGTAAAAACACAAACACAGTTAAGTTATAAATACAAAAATTTTTCATTGTTTAAAGTTTCCACAGCACAAAAGAGACACAATTGTTTTTTTTTTTTTGTAGCTAAATGGCACTCACTGATTCTAAAAGGAGAAGGGGTTAGGGTCTTGAGGTAAATTATTGTTGGACATCTCTAGCCTAGATGATAGATTATAAAGAAAAACAGTTACAACAATATTATGTGTTCAGTCACCAGTAAAAACAAAAATTTAAATTACATACAGCAGAGGCATGTCCGTTTACATATTATGAGGCTGTATACCTATAGCGTTGCTTTGTATTAGGGTCTAGCTCCCTTTCGCCTCGGATAATAAGGCACATCTACATATTCTAAGGCTGTATACCTATAGCGTTGCTTTTTATTAGGGTCTGGCTCCCTTTCGCCTCGGAAAATAAGGCACATCTACATATTCTAAGGCTGTATACCTATAGCGTTCTGACTCCTTCTATTCTCAACAAAAACAAACTCTACAGGTGACTGAAACAACATATATACCTACAACATTTTAAAACATATAATGGACGTTATTGTTCAGGTGAATCGGAGAAGTGAACTCAATCGTAAAAGTGATTGCCAATCCAATATGCAACACCTTCAACTGACTCACGACCCAAAACACACATGAACATATATAACAATAAATAAGAAGTAAAAAAAAACAAGTTTATAAAGCAATTGGTGTTACAATAGTTATAAATTTAGACAATTTGCACATACAAAAATGATATGTCAATATAATTTCTGTTCTGGTGAGATGGAATAGTTCATAATATTATAAGTGATGGACAATCTTGTATTCCACACAAATAAAATAAGTTTTTAATCCATCCAGAACACACAAGAACATGGAACACTCAAGTAGGAAGGGAAAATATAACCAAACCATAATACAAATGCATCTGTAGGTCTACCAAGTGTCTCTAGCGTTCGGGAAATTTACAATTATTCATGCATTCGATGGATACAGGCATCTTCTCTTAGAGCGCTCCTAACACAACTAGATCAAGTGGTGAATGGGGGCAGTTTATTCTTCATCAGGCGCTTATTCATACATACCATAACACAATAGACACTACAAACGCAAGTAAGATAGAAATTGGCACAAGGAAGGGGGCAATCATAGTGGGGATAGGATGCATAATGAGGAAGGAAACAAGGTTAGAATGAAGGACACTACTGCTATGGGGGAAAGTATGCTAGGAATAGCAGTAATGGCTAGGGTCCCGGGGTCGCTTACCCGTCCTCGCGAAATGATGGAAATTATGCGAGTCCCTTGAGAACAAAAATACATATTAAGACAAAGGTTTGAGTCATAGGTTAATATATTTGGGCGCCACTAAGTTTTAAGTTTAACTTAGAAACTATTCCTGTTTGACTAAGTCCTTGATGTGAAATGTACCGATACTTTTTCCAGCCATATCAGACAGTTCATATATGGTATCTGAAATTCTTTTGAGTATCCTGCACTTGATAAATCTGGGACACAGTTTGGCAGATATGTACCTTGAAGCGTCAGATTGAAGGAAGGCACGGCGCCAGACCAGTTGTCCGACATGCAAGGTACAAGATTTACGCCTTAGATTATACCGAGTAGCGTTCCGTTGGAAGGCTTGGAGTAGTGCGGAAGAAACTTCTTCATAGACATTTTCCATTCAAAGTAGGCCAGATGCGTAGTCCGAGGTGATGTCAGATGGATTATGGGAGTTTGATTCACGAACAAATTTATTGTGAAATGAACCGTGGGGAGCAGTTTCAAAGCCGTGCAAAAGAAAGAACGGGGTATATCCTGTAGCAATACTGACAGTATTATTTAAGCAAGATGAGATCTGTGGAAGCTTTGAACACCAAGTCCGTTGATTATTCCCTACCAGAATTGCCAGTGCGGTAATGATGTTTGCATTATGACGTTCGCTTACATTGTTCTGAGGATGATAGCGGGCGTTGTAGTACAAGTCTTGTATTCCATAGGTTTCAGTGAACTTACGGAACTCCTTGGAGACAAATTGACTTCCGTTGTCGATAATAAGCGTACGGGGAACAGAGTAAGGCAGAAATATTTTCTCCTCGAGTAATTTAATTACAGTTTTGGAGTTGGCTGTCCTAAGGGGAAACGCCCAAACAAATTTTGAAAAGTTGTCTACTACTGTCAGAATGTGACAGAAGCGATGATTGGACATCGGGAGTGGCCCTACGAGGTCTGCAGACAAGGAGACGAGGGGTTTAGAAAGGCGTTTAGGCACCGTCATTAAACCTAAAGGGGACTGCGTGCTATGCTTATAGGCCTTGCAGGTGTCGCAAGTTTTTATGAATTGTTTGATAGTGCGACGCATATTGCTCCAATAAAATGTTTGCGAGAGGGTTCTAAATGTTTTTTCAATCCCGGGATGACAGAAGTTGTTATGAAAGTCAGATATAACATGGGGGATTTCATTAGCGGGTACAACAACCTTCCAGAGGTAGCTGCTGGAGTCAGGGCGCGAGGAGTTTCCTGATTTCGAATAACGGTACAGGTGTTTGTTATTGATAAGATAGTTGGCTGTCGACTGCGGGTTATCCTTACATGCCGAATATAGATTTAGATAGGTTTGATCAGTCACGTTAGTGAAGGGCGGAGGGAAGGTCAGGGAGGACACTTCGATGCGACTTAGGGCATCAGCTAAATTGTTTTCGCAACCTTTTTTATATACAAAATCGAAACTATATTGTGATAGACGGCAAGCCCATCTGGCGAGTCTGCCTCCTGGCGATGACAGATTGTTCAAATATTTGAGACAGCCATGATCACTTTGGACCGTAAAGTGTGTGCCATCCAGGTAACTCCTGAAATGATGTACCGAATCCACAATAGACAATAGTTCGCGTTCAGTGGTAGAATAGGAACGTTCAGGAGCAGTCAGTTTTCGGGAAAAATACGCTATAGCATGCTCGGAACCGTCAGGCATTTTTTGGGCAAGGAAGCTACCAATACTAATACCACTGGCATCACAAGTAAGAATGTAGGGTACAGAATAATCAGGGGGTTTCAACACAGGGGCGGTAGTCATAATATTTTTTAGGGCAACAAATGATTGTTCAGCCTCTTCGTTCCATTGGAAGGAAGTGCCTTTAAGCTTTATACTTGTTAAACGGCATAAAGGGGCAGCAATTTCGGCAAAATGTGCAATGAATTTACGATAGTAACTGGCACAGCCTAAGAAGGATTTAACTTCTTTGGTAGATGTGGGACGGGGGAAATCAATCATTACCTTAATCTTATCTGGGTCAGTTCTTATTCCTTCACGATCAATCACATGGCCTAAGTACTTCAGTGAAGATTTGCAGAATTCTGATTTGCCTAGACGAATAGTGAGGTTGGCCTCGCGCAGACGTTCGTAAACCAGGGCGAGTGTGCTGACGTGAGATTCAAAATCTGGACTGCAAATAAGAATGTCATCGAGATAACAAAAAACATGGTCACCGAGATCACAAAATAGAGCATCCATTAACCTTTGCAACTGGCTCGGTATATTGGCGATCCCGAATGGAGTAACTTTGAAACAAAACTGACCCCTACCCTCAATAAAGAATGCGGTTTTAATCATTGATTCTCTAGTCAGGGGCATCTGCCAGAACCCCATGCTTAAATCAAGGGCAGTAAGGTATTTAGTGTCACGCAGGTTGCTTAGAATTCGGTCAATGTTCGGTAAGCGATAACAGTCGGCCTTGGTAATCGAATTTAGTTTTCGCGGATCCAGAACGAATCGTGCAGAACCATCCTTTTTGGGGACAATAAATACATTGTTTAGCCACGGGCTCTTGCAGGGTTCAACTACGTCCAGGGAGATCATTCTCTCTAGTTCCTCTATTAATTGTTGGCGGCGAACATGGGATTGGGGGAATGTTTTCTGTTTAACCGGCGGATGGTTACCCGTGTCGATCTCGTGATTAACAAGGTGGGTCCTGCCCAGACCTATCTTTTCGAAAGAAATTTGTTCGAACAAGTTTTTAATTCGGTCCAAGTCCTTGGACTGAGCAGGATTCAATTCTTCGGCAGGGACGAGACAAGATGGCGAGGGATTCACTGAGTACACGGGTTGAGTATTTGACTGTTTGGCTGGTTTGTTATCCAGATGTCCAGGAAATAGCCTGGGAGTGAGTCCAGATGATTCAAGAAAAGGTACTCCAAGGATGAAACAGTCGTTTAGGGAAGGGACTAGGACGAATGATACCCAGGTGGTGGTATTGTCATAACGAATGGGCAAGGTAACGGTTCCGATGCTACGGTGGGAGGTATTATCGACCGTGTGAATTGAACAATTACCAGGGGTGATTTTATAATTGAGATTAATAAAGGATTGGTACAGATTTCCGCCTAAGATGTTGATGGCTGCACCGGAATCAAGCAGACCGCGAAAGGGGACACTGTGGATTTTAAAATTCAAGTATGGGCGATTGTCACGGGCATTTGTAATTTTTACCGCATGGAGATACCAGGTTTCGTGGAATAATTTTACAGAAGCCAGCCAGTCTAACCACTCCGCTGAGCGCGGGATTACGGGAGACTGGCTAGCTGCTAGTTTTTTGTTGCGAAAAAACTGGGGGGTGGTCTAGAGGTGTCAGGAAGGTTTTTTTTTCTGCAATTCTTGGCGATATGGCCCAGGTTTTTGCAGGAGAAACATCTTAGGGGGCTCTTGGGAGGCTCACGAACGGCAGCTAGGGATTTCTGGACGTAGGGGCCGGATTTAGGTTCAGAGCGGCTGGGGTGGTCCGACGCACCAATCAATCTTTCGTAGGTCTGGCATGCTCTCTCCAGTTCCACGACGGAGGAGAAGTTGGCTGAAATTATTACGGGGGCTAATTTGGGCGAAAGTCCCTTCCTTAATACCTTGAGGATCTCCTGGTCAGAGAGACCGTCCTCCCCAATGGTATTATTGGTGCTCACTACCCGGGCGAAGTAGTCTGCCGCTAATTCATTTTGAGACTGGCGCGAGGACCATATCTCCAGCTTCTTTGAGATGACATAATCGTCATCCTCGAAACGCTGCAGGAACTGTGACTTAAGGAGCAACCAGTCACTGGAGGTCGTACAATACGCTCTATAGTGTGTCAGAGCGCGGCCTTTGAGGAATTCGGGAAGTACAGATGGCAACAATTGGGAGTCGAAGCGTCTAGATTTGGCGATTTCTTCTAGACGGGTGAAAAATTCGCGCACATCTTCCGCGCCGGTGAAATGTTGCACAGGCCACGATGCGAAATTAACATTCAAGGGCTGAAGCTCTACAGGGGGTCGTGTTAGAGAAACCGATGAAGAGGACACGATTGAAAGGGGGGCGGAGATCGGCAGGTCAGCGACGGTGGGGGGTATGGTGAGTGGAACGACATCACTCGTCCGCGAGTTGAATTCCTCAGCCTGAACACGGACTTCCACGAGGGTATTCTTTGGCAATATTCCGCGATCCTTCAACGCCTTGCAAAGGGTTTTGAAATGGGCCCCGGGAACATTTACTATTGGTTCCATTATAAACAATTAATTACAAACTACCAATTTGACAATAAACAGTTAACAATCAATATACGACATATGTTTAGCCCACACAAGTCCTTCATCGAATGACAACGCCAGAACGCCACACGTTTGGGCGCCAGTGTAATGTGTTTCTCCCTACCTCGGCTAGCGCAGAGAGCGGGCCCTTAGATCTCCGGTTTTCTCGTGAGATACTTTCCGGCTGTTTGTCATTCGAATAGGGAAAGGTGTAAATAAAGACATATGACGGAATACATGAGGGTTTATTATAACACTTAAAATAGTTAAAATTATTATCTAGGGGCTAGAGATGTCGTACGAATACAAAAAAAAGGCACATGATGAAATAATGAAGAGGCTGCTTGAGGCGATTCCTCGACGGCGTGCTCGTCAGGACATCGACCGGCGACGTCGTCCGTAGACGTTATCGGCGACGCTGACCAGAAGATGGTGGGTCAGCAAATCAATATGTAGAGCGTCACCTGGCAGACACGAGGTCCCCTAACCTGTTGGTGCTGTCTGAAGCGGCGTGAAGTGGTCCTCGCAGTTCCGCATGGTGGTGAGGTCAACCACGTTGTCGGGGCATGATGTGCGACAACACGTGGGCGGCAATTTCGGGAGCAGAGGATGGCTCGGACCGTGGCGGAGGGAATCAACCGCAGCAAGGTCGGGCTTGACAAACGGCCTGGGAGCGGATATGCACTTTTGGCATCGCCATAGTGCCGGACAAGTTGGCGGAAAACCTGAAATAATGCCACAGATTTTATGGGCACGATGGCAAGTACCTCAAATACCTTGCTCGAAGTTATTCCATGGCGGATGAGGCTAGATGAAAGCGGATTATCCCATCGGGAAAATCGCGGGTCGAAACGGCGATCCTCCAATCGATGCCGCGAAGTTTGACAGCTCAAAACGAAGTGAAGTCGGGCCGAATGGGCTGCGCAGAAGGGGTTGCGCAGAAGGGGCTGAGAGAACTGCAGAGGGCGCACACATCGGGGTGAATTTAGCGCCAAATCGCGAAGCGCGCGGGAACAAGAGTGTAAAGTAGCACTCTGGTGGTAAAAACGGGAACTAGGGGTTTGAATGGAGTCTAGAGCTAAACACTGAATATTAAGATAACCGAAAATAAACAAGAAATAGTAACTGTTACGTTTCAATGCACGCGTCGATTTCTCCGATCCCTCACGTGGCCGCCATTTCCTCGGTCTTCCTCTATTTCTAGTTTCATTTACATTGTAAACATATCATTTTTTTGCATTCTATCTTCGTTTATTCTTTTCATGTGTTCAAACATGTTAATGTTTAATTCATTATTTTGCCCACTTTCATTCCCAGCGCATACACTTCTTATATTTTCATTTAACATTATCATACACAAATTTTGTGTGTGTGTGTGTGTGTGTGTGTGTGTATGTGTGTATGTGTGTGTAAATCTTGACAATAGGAGTTCTATTAAAGACACGTCTGTTCTGTAGCTAGTGCATTTACTGACTGATTGTTAGTTAGTTAATATCTGGGAATGACAATGTTGAGATAATAGGAGCGAAGCGTGACGTAGCCGCCACACGTACATAAGGGTCGGTACAAGAACACCAATAATAATACAAATAAAAACGTCTGCTGTCTAGAATTTTGATTTCATTTTAGGTGAATTATTTCGCCTGTCTAATGCATTATGAAATGTCAGGAAAATAGACATTTTCATACATATTAAATATTTAATACAGAGTTTTATATTATTGTTATTTTTTTAATTATGCAAAGAAGTGTTTATATTTTTTTCGTATATTATTTATTTTCGTTTCCAGTTTCATAAGCATCGGTGCCATCTTATAATGTTTATGTAAATCAATCTCACTGGAATTAAAATTCTTTCGATATAAAGCTTGTTTGAATTCTGAGTTCTTTCATATTTTCTCAAATCCGCTTATCGTTATTTACGAACCCTCCCTTATACGAGAATATTTTCGTCTGTTACACAAGAATAGTTTCCTCTCCAAACAAATTAAATCTCATATAAATGTTTTATATCTGGGAGACGTTATGAACATTTTATGGTATAAACATATATGTTTAAATGAAATATGCCTGAATCCAAAATTTTAATTAGAGGTTCTTAAACTTAGAATTGAATATTTACGCTGATTTTTTATTTCATTTTCATTTATTAAATTTAACAACATATTTCGGAGGTGACCTCTACCCTATCCAGGTGTAATTCTTTTCATATGAGGCACTCACTTGTGGTTTGAGATATTAGGTCCTTACATATGAAATTGGCGTTTTGTATGAGAGGAACATAAAGTTGATTTTTTTTAAATACAATATATTTATTTAATCAAAGTATGTACCATTGCTATCTATGCACTTTTGCCATCTCATAGGTAGTTCATCGATCCCTTTACTAAAAAAAACATTCGGACGGGAATCAATAAAATCTTTGAAGTCGGTTTGGACTGCCCCATCGGAGTTGAATTTTTTCCCTTGCAAGAAGTTATCCAAATTTCGAAAAAAATAGTCATCTGTTGGGGCAAGGTCCGGAGAGTACGGTGGATGTCTTAGACATTCCAATTGAAGCTCTTCTAATTTGGTAGCCGTCTGTTGTGCAGTGTGTGGTCTAGCGTTATCATGAAGCAGCAGTGGCCTAGAGCGATTAACCAGCCTCGGTTGTTTATCAGCTAGCTTTTCCATCATGGTTTGCAGTTGCTGACAAAAGACATCTGCCGTAATCGTCTGGCCATATTTAAGAAAGCTGTAGTGAACGACACCAGCACTTGTCCACCAAACGCTCACAAGTAACTTTTTTGGAGTCAATTTTCGCTTGGGGCATGGTTTGGCTGGTTTGGCAGGGTTCAGCCATTACGATGAGCGCTTCCGATTATCATACAGGATCCACTTTTCATCACAGGTAATGATTCGATTCAAAATCCCTTCATTATTGTGCCGGTTGAGTAATGCAACGCAGCAGTCAACGCGCGTTTGTTGATTTGCTTCACTCACTTCGTGAGGTACCCACCTTTCAAGTTTTTTCACCTTCCCAATTTGCTTCAAGTGGATTAAAACAGTTTTATCACTTACACCGCAGCCTGCAGCTAACTCGGACGTGGTTTACGATGGATCCGCTTCCACAATAGCCTTCAATTCTTCATTATCAACTTTGGTCTCCGGCCGTCCACGGGGCTTGTTATGCAGGTCAAAATTTCCAGAACGAAAACGTTGGAACCAAAAACGCACTGTGTTTTCTTTTGCGGCACCGTCGCCATACACATCATTAATCCTTCGAGCCGTTTCTGCAGCACTGGTGCCACGGTGGAACTCGTACTCGTAAATAACGCGATATTTCAAGTTTTCCATTTTGTAAACTTAGTGACGCAAAGAAAAAAAACAATTGAGGAAAAAACAAATGAATTATAATTTTTAAAACACAAATACTTGAGTAAATAGCTGTATAAATTTGAATTTGGAATTCTTAAACAATGAGAAGATATTTGAGATCAAAGTTGCCAGTACGGCAAAACGCCAATTTCATATGTAAGGACCTAATATAAAATAATAAAACAATTTTTATTTAACCACGTTGTATGGTAATTATTATTTTTGCAAGCTTCATCAGTGCAGTGTAATAACTCTTATTTGGTCCAAGTTGGCAAACAATATAAAAAACATACCGTGGTTAATAATATATGGCGTTTTATTATCTATACGTTTTAAACATACAATTTAATGTAATGTTTTTTCGCCTGAGGATGGAGGTCACCTCCGAAACTGCGTTGTTCATTTAATTCCAAAGTTATCACAATGAAATTCTACTACAACTTAATAAAATGAAGTTAATTTTGTAAGTTCGAAGCGTAATATATAAATATTTTTTTTTTCATTTTTGAAACAAGAAACACTTAGTTAAAAAAATCTGAATATTTTTTAAGGAAATACAGTTTTCCATAAAAATAAATTAATTATAAAAATACAATTCAAATTTCTTATATTAGATAAATTTTTAGTTAAAAAGAAAAAAAAATGTTTTTTACTTATTGTGATTCCTATTAATGGAGAGTAAATTAATTTGTTTAACCACCCATAAAAGTTTTATGTGAATTCATTGCGGTCTAAATCCTTCAATTCACGCATTTAGCAGATGAAGGGATTTATTCGGGAAAGGAAGGAAAGACTCTCGTGGAAGTGCTCTCAGAGAGTGTTGAAATACTTTAAACACATAGCTCGGAGAGATCAGGACAGCCTTGAATAGCTCATCATATTGGGCAAAGTGGAGGGAAAGCGACCACAAGGACGATCATCGAGCTGCTGGTCCGATCAAATCAGGGATCTGACTTGTCTCTTATTGGCTACGGCTGGGAGACTGGCGGGTGATAGGAGCGCATGGCATGCCATGGTCAATGGTTTACAGGATGGACATGACCCTCGATCATTAGGAGAGAATAGAATAAGATAATAATTTGTTACCGAAAATCACACGTATAAATTATGCTAAATATATATTGTTTTGGGCATTCGTTCGGAAGAATAAACAGAGCAAGGGAGACATTAAAAATACTAGTATGACGACCACATCCGAATTATTAATTCCGGTACACTTTTGCGGTAAGATGCCGCAGGAAACAGGATGTAAGCGAGTAAGGTGAGTTTTAAATGTTTCGCAATCCGGAAATTCCGGTCTTTTGAGAGCGTTACAATTTTCCGACCGCGCTGGAAACTGATAAACTTTAAATTAATTACAAAGCTTAGACTGAAACATACAGACTGGAGTTTTAATTGCTTGAGATTTGTTTGAAGGGTGAATCTTTGACTTGCGACAAACGCTGTGCTGGTGCCGACGACAAAAAATCCACCAAGTCAATACAATTAAATGGCTTTCATTTCCAGGTCAAACTTTATGCTTTTGTCTAGAACTCGATTCCTTTTGGTACACACGTTGATTAACTTTATTATTTATAAAAGGATATAAAAAATGTGGAACTGTTTCATTTTATTTATAGATTCGAAGTTTCGTTTATTTATTAATATTAAGAAAATCTGTCTATCTGTCTGTCAAAGTCTGCAACATTGGCGTGAATAGTGAAAATTTGGAACAAGTAGTTGAGTTCGTGTATTTAGGTATGTTTACAAGAGATGGACGAGTGGCATATTGAAAGAAGGGTTGGGGCAGGCAACAAATTGAATGGTGCACTTAAATTTGTCATCGCAAACAAAAAGCTAGAATGGCAGTGCACAATGGTGTTCTTCTACCGACCCTTATGTATGGAAGCGAAGCATGGAACTGGCAAAAGAAGGATGAAAGTAGAATAAAAGCAGTAGAAATGAGATATCTTAGACGAATGTGTGGATACTCTGTGTATGATAGAGTATCGAATAAAAATATAAGAAGTGAATGCGGTGCGAATGATGGTGTCATGAACAAAATAATGAAAGGATCATTAAGATGGTTTGGACATATGGAAAGAATGAATGAAGAAAGAATGGTAAAAATTATATGTCAATGATGTAAATGGAACCAGAAAAAGAGGAAGACCGAGGAAAACGTGGCACGATCAAATAAATCAAATATTGAATGTCGGCCATGTGAGGAGTCAGAGAAATTGACGCGCGTGCAATGTCAGGAAAGAAAAGTGTGGCAGTCTATTCTTTCAGCCTACCCCTGCGGGGAGACGGCGTGATGGTTAGTTAGTTAGTCAGTTAGTTAGTTAACATGCAAAATTTCAACCCCAATATCTTTATTAAATGAATGGTCTTTTTCAATGAGGTGGTTAGCAAATTCAGAAAAATAATTATAAGAGAGACTCTTCTTGTGCTCTTTTGTTTTTAATTTAAATTTAGATCTTATGTGCTCTTTAATTCTTGATTTAAAATAACGCTTTGTTTTACCAATATGAAAAGATGAGCAATCTATATATTTCAGTTTATGAATCCCTAATTGAGAAAATGTATCTTCCTTGTCTTTATTATTTTTTATTAAATTACCTAAATTATGGTTTGTATAAAACGCGAGTCTAATGTTACATGGGAGTTGTTTTGAAACATGTCTATGTAATTTTATTTTTTTGAATATAAGTGCTGTATGTACAAAGTATATAAAAAGAAAAAGATAAATAAACCATCGTAACAATACTGAGTATGGCGTATATAGAAGAGATTTTATATTTTTTATTAATTTTATTATTTATAGTGAACTTTTACCATGAAATTTATATATAAACTTTCAATATTGTGTCTACGATATTGTACATACAGCATGCCAATTCTCGTATTCTACTCCAAGAAATATGCCAATCTAACGAAAAACAAACACGAAATCTATCTTTAAGCCATCTCCCGGAGAATTTCGCGCAGTGGAAATGGGTTTCCTTCAGTCTATAATATAACATTTTTCGGTCTAGCCTCACTCGTTCACGCCTACCGCATTCAACTGCGACTCGCTGTAAAAATAAAGCCAACGTCTCTTCTCAAAATGTATGATTTATTTCAAAAAAGTTATTACTTACATAGATACTAGAGTGTGCTCCGTACCTTTAAATAGAGATGTATCGTCTTTCTTTTTTTTGTTATCAACCTGAGGATTTTTTTACTTAAAGAATTAATATTTTAAGTGTGTTTGAATACCTTCTACAATGCTTTATAATGTATAGTCTTAAAATGAAAGGTTTATATTTATTTTAATATTTTAATAATTAATGTCTTGCTGAAGTCAATTGAGACAGTTATTACAATTATGAACTAATAATTTTGAACTACAGTATATTATATATTAATAAATTTACGTTAACTTTTAAAGCACTGTTTTGTGATATAATCACCCCAAGGACGCATTAAATCGTGTTTTTAGTATAAATATGAACGCTACATTTCATTTTTGTGATTGGTGAGAAAATAAAATAAAACAAATACTGTTTAAATTTGTGTACCTAGGCTGAAATGAGAGAATGGAGTCAGAAGGGATGCGCGCAGCTCATAGGCACTTGCTATAAGAGAAAGTGAGAGAGAGAGAGAGAGAGAGAGAGAGAGAGAGAGAGAGAGATTTAGGGTTGATAGAGTATTATTTAATATATTTTTTATTTTTCTAACTATCTCGTTCCTAAATTACTTGAAAAAAAACTACTAGTAATAGATATATATATATATATATATATATATATATATATATATATATATATATATATATATATATATATATATATATATATATATATATATATATATATATATATATATATATATATATATATATATATATATATATATATATATATATATATATATATATATATATATATATATATATATATATATATATATATATATATATATATATATATATATATATATATATATATATATATATATATAGATTTAATTCAATGATTTAATTCAATGATATTAGAATTTATTATTACAATCTTCAATGTGAGCAGAAAATAGCTCATTATTATGAAGAAGGAATCTGGTCGTGTCCAGGCTTGAACCCAAGTCCCCTGGATCAGGAGCCAAGCGTTCTATCCTCTAGACCACCACCCGACCGTATACGTATGTGACATCGCTTGCATTAGTTAAGCATCAGCCAAGTGATAGAATTGGATGGAGAAGTATCCTCGGCTCCCTGTGCACCATGTAGGCGTAATAGGGCAAGAAAAAGTACAAAAAAAATCAATGGTAGTTATTTACTACACCGACTGAAATACAAACCTTTCGACACCGATATCCTTGAATTTATTTACTTTATACTCATTGTTCGCCGAAATGTTTTAAAAATTAAACTTATTTGCCGAACAGCTTTAAAATTTAACGAATTTATTAAAAAACGTCTTTTGTTTAATTATTATTTAAAAAAATAACGAGTTTTCGATATCGATATTTTAATTTTTTCAATCACACTGCAGATGGATAAGATTTATCGCATTTCATAAGTGGAGAATCTTAACATCTACGGAAGAGAATCAATGCATCCGCACATCTCTAATCTCGTGTATGTTCGAAATATGTGAAACCGAAATCGCGAGTGGGGTGTTTTATGATTATAAATCATGATAAGCATTCGCTGAAATGAAAATGATAAATCATGAAGTAGGTAATGATATTCAGTGAACTATCTCACTTGTTTTCTGACAACCTGAAAAGTCCCACAAAACGTTCTGAATTTAAATTATTTAAAAAAAAAATTGCGTGTTACTAAAAATACGTTTTCGTCAACGTATGTTATATATGCATATTTTTCGTAAATTATATTGTATAATATACTTAGGAAATTGAAAAAAACTTTGTTTATTTTCCACAAAATATTAAAAATAATAAAAAACTCGACATGTTTCGGAGAATACCTTCATCTTCAGGTGTAAATATATGATAAAAACTAAACAAGAAAGACTAATATAAAAAACGCATTTAAAATAAGATAAAAAAAATCTTTTTTTCATATATAATATATTCACTTTATCATTCAGATTTCCTTGAAATACCTTTTTTTACCAAAAGAACATTCTTAAGCTATTTTATTTATATTCGTGACCTGTGATTGGTAGCTGATTTTATTGTAAATTCACCAGATCTATTCACCTCAAATGACATTGTGAAAATCACACTGCTATCGTCGAGAATAGAACTCGAGACCCTTGGTATGCAGTCAGAGCTCTTACCTTTCTGCCACGAATGACGTCATAGAGACGACCTTCGTGGCCAAGTGGTAAGTGCTAGGTGGGACAATTATTTTATACTCATAGTGATAATCTGTGATTTCTTCACACCTTCTATGGAATATTTTCTGTTGGGGTTGCCTTCCCTTAGCCGACTGAATCAAGTTAGGTGACGTCGGAAATTCTCCATTCATTCACTTTTTATTTACTAAGACACTGATGGTAATGTACTGGTTACATTACCTGGGTTTCGCGGGGTTCAAGAGACCACTCGAGGATGCTAGAGAGTTGCACATGATTATAGTGATGTTGGTATCATTGCAACATGTGCGCATTTTAAAATTTTTAGAGGTATGCTTACTAGCAAAGCATGCCCCATCGTAGCCCTACTAACCCCTAGAACCCCAATGGTATAAAAATAAAAATACTCTGTGTTCCAATAAATTACTCAGGTTTCTTTGCATTACTGTCTAAAATTATATAACATTCGAAGAATCAGTTGAATCAATCGTATAAAATTTTCGATCTAGTTAAGAGATATGACATTATTCAATTTGATATTTTGAAAAATTCCTAGAATAGTCAACAAAATTTCAAACAATTGTATTAAAATGGCTCGGATTACAAGTTTATGCCATTGGCAACAATTAAATCAAAGGATGTCGAAGAATTGTTACATTGTTTCATTGGATAAAAGCTTATTTATAAATAAGCATGAAAATCTATCAAGTTAGGCAAAGAGAAATATTTTTTTCCCTGTGTTACATTTTCTTTGGCTTAGTATTATTGTCATTTTTTATCGTTTAATCAAATTTTCTTACAATTTTAATTAAACTGAATTATTTCTGTATCCAAAAAACATTTAATATTAATTAAGATGTCTCTTTTAGCTTGTAATATTAGAAAAAAATCGAAAACTTTACACAAAATCAGTTATATAATTTAAATAATCGTATTTGACCATGCCATAAGATGCTGTTGGGGTCAAAATTGGTTGCACATTGTTATAGAAAATCGTGATGTCATCCTTCCACTTTTCATGTCATTCGCAAGTATTATATTTACAAGTACTCCACTAACTTCCAGAATGCAAACTCATTGCAAAGTACTTGAACCCATGGTCGTAAACACTAGGGTGGAAGAGAAAAATCTACAAATTAACTTCTTGTTCTACGGTGCTAAGAAGCTTCAATTTTTGCAGATTGTGCCATCACGAGACCGGCGGCGTGAAATGAACCGCCCTACCATATTCTCAATTATCGTCGGTTCAAAGGTAAAACTCATTAAGTGACATTTCAAATTTATCTCCTTTTTTTGCAACTTCCGCATCAGACTTGTGAATTCTACGTCAGAAAACAATCACCAAGTGTATTTATTAAAGAATAACAGTTATTTTTTAATAAAAACACTTGGTGTTTACTTTCTGACGTAGAATTCACAAGTCTGATCAGAAATTGCAAAAAAATAAATAAATAATTCAAATGTCACTTAATGAGTTTTACCTTTGAACCGACGTTATGAAAACGAATGAGTTTTTCGAATTTTAGACGAATGATTATAATAATATTATTTATAGCTTCTTCACCTAGTTAATATTAACTGTGACAATACCCATTCATTTCTTGTAAGTATAATTGTCCCTTCTAATCACTGTTTTTTCCCACCTTTGTTATATTTGTTTATAAATTTGTCAACAGATTTCGCTTACTAAATTTTAACTATGACTGCGGTTAGTAACTAATAAGTTTTTTGCCCTATAAATAGTAAGTCTTTTCATTTGTTACTTCAGTTTATTGTAACACCTAATGATGCCAACATCAGTTGGCGAAACAGCTGTCGCGACACTCTCTGTGAATAAAAAGAAACAGAACAGTGTTTAAATTTTAAATCAAATCAAATCAGTTTATTTCATCAACAGACATAACAAAATTAATTTTTAAGGCATCTATTGAGAACAGGTAAAATAATACATATATAATGTATAGTATACTACCAGAAACGCATAAGAGATGGTTCAACATTAGGAAGACAGGATACTCTCCAGAATTAAGAGTATTTGCCTTCTGAACGTACTTTCACTAACATGAAAGACGTCGATCTCCGAGGAAACCGCGTTCAGCAGACTAATTGCTCTTCCCACCGGTGTCACCAGAGGCAGATTGGTTCTTCTGGCGGCCGGTAGGTAAAACAATCTGTGCTGTCGCTGTCGGAGATATCTATCGGGGACAAAAAGCCGATGTAACAGTAATAATGAGCTATTTTCTGCTCATCTTGATTTTAAAATAAAATCCTTGGAGTTTCTCTATGATAATTTAATAAAATAATGTATTTAAAAACATAGTACATAGATAGATATGTATGTTTATTCGTACTGTATTATTATTACGTGTTTACAGATGCAGAATAATACAGATCGTATCATTTCTCCGAACCGTAAAACGATACGTTTGAAATTCAATTTTTCATATATCCGCATTAGAATCTTCTATAAGAGGAAAGAAACTGATATAAAATATTTGCATAAAATTATCTTTAAAATGTCAGAGTCCCAGTAATATGGCAAATAACAATATCTACTTGAGTTTCTGTATGGAAAGAATACATTGCAGAACATTATTTTCACGTTAAGGAACGCGAACAGTGTATGTATAATGGTAACATTTGTTTCTATCTCCCATATAAAGGAAAACAAAGAAAATATTATTTTACGACAATTTGCAGCTAACACTAAAGCACAATTCGCACAAAGTAAGAGTAATAGAATATATTTTATGGTATTTTTATAACTCCGTTATGTATATATATAGAAAATTTTAACATTTCATTAAATGTTTATGTGTAAGTTTTAGTTTTTCTTAATGTTTTTATTTTAATATTAAAGTGACGCACGGAACTGGCAAAGAAGGGTGAAAGTAAAATATTTGCTGTAAGAATGAGAAATGAGAAACGAGACAAAAACAAAACACCAAAAAAAACATTTATTCTATATTAATTTCTACTTTGTGCTACGGATTCAAAATTATATCATATATTTTTTATTTTCTTGTAACACTTAATTTTTTTTTTCATTACAAACATATTCATGATAAAATTCATGTAAATATTTGTTTTCTGGCTTCTGTATCCCAAAACCTGTTTGTAATTTAATTTAATTTCTGAAAAAAAGTGCTCTTAGAAAGAATGAAAAAATGTAACAAAAAACATCGTTTGAAAACCTAATGATGCAACATAGATTGGCGAATCACTTTCTAAATAGTGATATGTATTTTTACAGTGTTTCAAATTTCAAACAGTTAATGATTTATTTTTAATAAAAAAATAGGCAACGGAAAGATTGAGATAACTACGAGTATATCGATGGTCTCAACTAAATCTATGAATAATGTTTGTGAAAAAATTGGCAGAACAAATGTTTCTACTGAAAGTCTCAAAAATATGTATTTTTTCCGTAAGCTGTATATTACTGACTAGTCTTGCTAAAGGGGTAGACAGAATGAATTGACACACAGTTTTTCCTGACATACTTCTCTCGCTTTTCACAAACACTATTTCAAGTTTCATTTACGTCATTTACATAAAAAATATTTTTACCATTCTTTCTATAATACATTCATTATTTCCATTACCCCTCAAATTTATAAAAAGTTAGTATCAACATTGTTAGAAATTAAACTTCTGATTTGTGTAATTTTAAAGTATGTTAATCAAAATTCATACTCAATTCAAAATATTTCTGCCATTAATATTATTATGTGAATATAAATAACCTTTACCCCGCCCTTCTCTACGAGAGTGGTATGCAAAAGGAAAACAAACCAGCCATGTACTTGAGGGTAAATATTTTATCACCTTTCAACCCTTATTGTAGGGACGTTCCTTTCAAACTAACAAAACGAGGGAATTTTATAAAGAAAACCTGTAGGTCGCTTAATTTATTTTATGAGTTGTTTTAATGTGTGTTTTATTAATATAATATAACTATTATGCGTACATATTTACACAGTTAGATCTAAAATAAGGTAAAAGGTTTTCATTCACTTATGGGATATTTGTACGAAAGCGTAGCATGATGACTCCTGAATAATAATTTTAGTTGTTTTTTCAGTTAACGTTCATTGCGCGGTGATGGACACCGAGTGACCAGTGACGCGCGAGTTCATTTCTGTCACGAAAATCATATGAGCAAGACGCATAAACGACGATAATGTACATTTAAACATTTCTTCTTCATGTATTTTTATTCTTATTATAGGCCTTGTGGCCTGATTCTTAAGAGGAATTGGCCTCCTGCGAGGTCAACTCCCAGCTATCGATTCATCTGCCCAGTGGTCCTCTACCATGGGGTTGGCCGTGCAACACAATGAGAGGGAGTCTGAATGTATCCATTCTTCTCACGCGTGCATACCAGAATCTTCTCCTTTGCCTACCTCTTACGACATCTACGGTTTTACATATTTCCCTAGTCATTGCGTTTCTAATTCTATCGGCCAATCGACGTACGTGTATGACTCGGTGTATGAATGTGGAGGAAACTAGAAACTTGTGTCAAGGTCGAGTAGTGTAGCGGTCCATTCAATCTCCCTACCCCTTCGGAGAAAGGGCGTGATTGTTTGTTGTTGTTAAAAACACTTGTTGATGTTGAACTAACCCACTGGTTCGATAAAACGGTATGAATTGGTATTAAATCAAAATAAAAGTGGCAATATATTTTTTAATCTTTATAACTCAATACATAATCAATAATTTTTTAATCATTTTCACTACCTTCTTCATCTTCATGTTCATGGTCTTGGTCGTATGACCTGTTTGCGAGGATGATCTATCGTGTGATTTACGTGATCCTTTCAGAAGTGCCATATATTTCTTCCTAGTTAGATAGTTAGTATAAACTCAATTTTATTTCGTATAACTAAAGACTTATTTATTAAATTTTTTCAAAGGCAAGTTTGTGTGTTTTTCTTTATCGTGTAACTGGTACGGTAGTTTTAAAATGTCAATATTTAATCAAACTTAAAGTTCGTAAAGGACATTATCCACGTCATAAACGCGTAATTATTTCCCGTTAATAGTTAAATATTAAAAGCCGCACTCACGTGTGTAATTACAATTTGTCGTTCTCCTTCATTATTTATTCCCGAATGTGTACTATTACAACAAGATACCATCTAAAACTTTTTCCATTTCGTGTAATTTTCACTGTTTGTATCATATTATATAGGGAAATTCTTCTATTGAAGTTGTCACTATTGACTTTAACGATCCATAATAACCGGTTTATTTAGATAAAATGTATTTTATTACTCCATACAGTAACGATTACAATAACTTTTCGGATTTTTCTTTACTTCTATACAACGAGTCGTTTAAACCCAATAACTGTATACAATTTATTTTAGCTGCTTTATAGATTCTCATGGCATGTGTTAGGCAACCAATCCATGCAATGAAGTATAAATGCCATTGATTTAAGTTTATTGGTTTACAAAATATAGATTTTATAATACATATTAAGTTCTTTTCCACATGCCTCCGGCAACAGCCGCCTAAAACGTGGAATATAATAAAATTTAATATATGTAAAAAAAAAATTCACTAATAACTTTTTGATTTTGCGACAATAAAATAACCCGTGTTTACATTATTAGAATATAATATTAGGTCCTTACATATGAAATTGGCGTTTTGTATGGGAGGAACATAAAGTTGATTTTTTTAAAATACAATATATTTATTTAATCAAAGTATGTACCATTGCTATCTATGCATTTTTGCCATTTCATAGGTAGTTCATCGATCCCTTTACTAAAAAAACCATTCGGACGGGAATCAATAAAATCTTTGAAGTCGGTTTGGACTGCCCCATCAGAGTTGAATTTTTTCCCTTGCAAGAAGTTATCCAAATTTCGAAAAAAATAGTAATCTGTCCGGAGAGTACGGTGGATGTCTTAGACATTCCAAATGAAGCTCTTCTAATTTGGTAGCCGTCTGTTGTGCAGTGTGTGGTCTAGCGTTATCATGAAGCAACAGTGGCCTAGAGCGATTAACCAGCCTCGGTTGTTTAGCAGCTAACTTTTCCATCCTGGTTTAAGAAAGCTGTAGTGAACGACACCAGCACTAGTCCACCAAATGCTCACAAGTAACTTTTTTGGAGTCAATTTTCGCTTGGGGCATGGTTTGGCTGGTTTGGCAGGGTTCAGCCATTGCGATGAGCGCTTCCGATTATCATACAGGATCCACTTTTCATCACAGGAAATGATTCGATTCAAAATTCCTTCATTATTGTGCCGGTTGAGTAATGCAATGCGGCAGTCAACGCGCGTTTGTTAATTTGCTTCACTCAATTCGTGAGGTACCCACCGTTCAAGCTTTTTCACCTTCCCAATTTGCTTCAAGTGGATTAAAACAGTTTTATCACTAACACCGCAGCCAGCAGCTAACTCGGACGTGGTTCGCGATGGACCCGCTTCCACAATAGCCTTCAATTCTTCATTATCAACATTGGTCTCCGGCCGTCCACGGGGCTTGTTCTGCAGGTCGAAATTTCCAGAACGAAAACGTTGGAACCAAAAACGCACTGTGTTTTATTTTGCGGCACCGTCGCCATACACATCATTAATTCTTCGAGCCGTTTCTGCAGCACTGGTGCCACGGTGGAACTCGTACTCGTAAATAACGCGATATTTCAAGTTTTCCATTTTGTAAACTGATTGACGCAAAGAAAAAAAGCAATTGAGGAAAAAACAAATTAATTATAATTTTCAAAACACAAATACTTGAGTAAATAGTTGTATAAATTTGAATTTGGAATTCCTAACCAAAGAGAAGATATTTGAGATCAAAGTTGCCAGTACGGCAAAACGCCAATTTTATATGTAAGGACCTATCAGTGTTTCTATCAGTGATTTACCTACCTTTAATGTTTCTATCAGTGATTTTTATGATTTATTCTAATTTTAATATATTTAACCTATTATTGAAATTTTCTAATAATTAACTATTAGCGTAAAAACATCTCAACTGATTTTGCTATACGTATAATAAAATTGTTCGTCTGTAAGCAATATATATTTGTTTTAATTATGTATTATATTACATAATCTTGTACGAGTATTACATAATTATGTATTTTATTACATAATCTTGTTTTGTTTTTGTATGTTTCTATATAAGATATGCACAGTAGAACTTATTTTGTATTTTTTATGCAGATATAAATAAATTTCATGCTAAGGCTAGTTTTGTATATTTTGTATGTAATTACTACACAAAAAACAAACATTACATAACAAGTAAAAAAAATATTTATTACAAACTTCAGTATTATTTTTGATACTTTTATTAATTCGTGAGACTCGTCCTCGTAAAAGTCATCGAAAATATTAAAAAATAGCTGGAATCTACCTTACAGCATAAGCAACCCTCTAGAGAACATTTTATATAGATCTTCAACAAAGAAGAAAAATAAGAAGATACTTATTTTAAGGTAAAGAAGATACATATAAGTCAAATTATCTATTGTTTCTTGAACAATGATGTAAAACTCCAAATTAAATTATTAATATGTATGAAAAAACGATAGTTTTCAAGGAGTTTTATTATAATATTTATGAATGACAATTTTGACATTTGATAATGCCTTAGAAGGGTGAAACATGTCATACATAAATATAATTATAAAACTTCTTGAAAGCTATCGTTTTTTCATATATATTTATAAGTCAAATTATCTCGTTTAATAAAAAAAATCATAATTTAATATCATGCTTTTTAAATACATAATTTAATAATAATTAGCTTATTATTGAATTCATGGGCCGCCACTGCCTTCTGATTCCTTTGTGATTTAATTTACTTTTAACTCTCAATACCCTCACTCGCTTCACGGACAACTTGCCAGTATTAAATACCGCAGTACCTATGCAAGAAAATTATTTCGTAAACTTTTCAAGCGGCTAATGAACAATATAAATCTTTCCGTGACAACAAAACAATTTTAAAATGAAAAATGACTAGAAACCTGCAGAGCCAGCTATAAGGCAAACATTGAAGGTATTTCTTTATGATTTATTCACGACATAACTCAGTAAAACGACACTCTCCACCGAACAAGGGCGGTGCGAGAAATTTAAATGTTCACAGAATCTATTTATATGAAAATAACCTTAAAAAATCTTTTATTTCTATTTGATACAATTTTAAAACGTCCGTCTTCTAAAAGTGTCTTCTTCTTCTTCTTCTACTCCTTATAGACATTTGGTCTGTTTCTGAAAAAAGGCTGGCCTCTCTTGGGAGGTTGACTCCCAACTATCTCTCTTTCTCTTCGGCGGTCTTCCGGGGGGACGGCAGCCGGCAAGAATCTGATGCGCCACAGCGTGTGGGATTCGGGTGGGATCCATCCTCTGCACGTGCGTATATCTCCTGCGTTGTCTGCCCCATCTCACGACATCCTCCACCTTGCAGATCTCGTGGATAGCTGTGTTACTCACCCTATCTCAAATAGTCCTTCCTGCTATCATCCTCAGCGTCGTCATCTCTGTCACCCGTACTTTAGCCTTCGTTCTTATGGTATCCGCTCTGGTCTCAATGGTATATGTCAGTATAGGCCTTACACAGGTTTTATATATTCTGACCTTACTGTCAGTTCTCATATACTTGTTTTTCCATATTATATCCTTGAGACAACCTGATACCGCCGAAGCCTTGTTGACTTGTCCTATTGTTTCACTGACAAGATCATTTTGACTGAGCAGATCCACTCCCAGATATCTGAACTTTGTAACCTGTTCCAGCAAAAGTGTAATTATATTTAATGATATGTTTCGCATTGTTAAGAATATTGTTTTATACCAATATATTCGATAATGCCTTAGCAAAAAAATAATGCTATTTTCATAAAATAAATATTTTAGAAAACTATGGTTTTCATTACTTATTGGTGGTTCTGATTTTTATTTTTATGGCAACGCAATTTTTCAAGCTGATTCGGGGCTCTATTGAGAACCCCTATGTTCTGGAGCAAATAGGTATTTTTGTTCCTGATCTGCGACAGCGCCGACATCGATTGTTCTTTGCTCCGTCACGCAGAACCAACCTGCCTTTGGGGATGCCAGTAGGAAGAGCAATTCGGACGTTGAATCTAATCGTCTCAGATTTCGACATTTTCAGTGTCAGTGAGGCAATGTTCATAAAACATATATTACAAATTCAGCAAAGAGTACCGAATAACTGACGTCAACATATTTGGGTTCCTTCTGATATGTATGATTTTTTCGGTTTCATGTGGTTGTTTTTTTCTTTGTTATACCGTTTTGTGTCCAAATGAGTCGCCTAAATGTTTTTCGTTTGTTATGTCTCATTTGTGTACCATGTATAAATAAATTAATTAATTAAATAAATAAATTTTATAAAACTACGTTATAAAATTAACAATGTTTACGTTATAAATTTTTTTCATAATGTACGAGTCTATTACATGTTTTTTTAGTATACAACAGGTCGTTGTTGTTTTTTTGTGTACAATTACTGTCTACGTTTTTTTTAGCTACGAATATTATTATGTATTGATTCTCATGACTTGTGATAGGTAACTAATCTATCGCCATTTTATTGTCACGTGAATTCTACACCAGACCCATGACAATCACACTGTCATCCATGGGAATCGAGTCCAGGACCTTCGGTATAATAGTCTAACTACTCTGCCACGTTTTCATTACTATTGTTACATAAAATTTTACATAATTGTTTTCGTTTACTTAATGTATACTTTTTTGAAACAATTGATAATCATCTGTTAATTGAAACGATTGCGGTGAAAAACTATTTAATTTGTCATACATATTTCCCTGTGAACCTGTAAACCTGTGAACACGTGGACCTCAGGCCTTAATATAGTAAAAGGTCGACCAAAATGTCAAAGGTTTTTAATTGTTTAATTTATAGAGCTCATATTTTAATTTGTATTGATGGTGAATTGTTATATCTTTTTTTTTATCTGTCAAAATGGGCTCCTAACTGTATTTTTTAACCAATCATTACTGTAGCGTATACGTTTTAAATTGTTAAAATCTCTTTTTAATTTTTTAAATGCGGCAAACATAGCAAATAAAATAATCGAAATTAATTTTATAAGTATATAAAAAGATAACAAGATTATTAATTAAAATATTGCAAAAATGTATTCATTCAAATAACCAATTAACAGTTTGTTTGTAACAGATGGAGATCTACTTGGAACGACACCGGTAAGCATTGATAAAAAGCAATAAAATATATGCTTTTTTAATAACTTATAAGATATGACGTTTACTTCAATGAAAATGAAAATGAGAATAAATTTATCATAATTAATACATATTTTATTTTTTTAAATTTGTTAATTTAGCTCTAATCTGGATTTACAGATCTTCACCTGAGAGTAAGAAGGTTCCAACTGACAAAAGTAAAAAGCTGAGAAAAATTAAGTCAAAGTTTTGTTGGTTTCGGGTGTGTATCTTGGAATAAAGGGGTTTTATTCCAATTTCCAGAGATTATTTTACCGAGAAACGTGTAAATTTTGTCTGGTAACAGTTGGAATAATAAAGTTCTAAGTTTAAATGAATCCTTCTTCAGTGAATCGTGTGTTTTGAATGATCAGATGGAACTTGATTATTTTCGTAACATTAAAATGACGATATTATGTTTTTTTTAATTGTACCTACGTATAGATAAGGTTAGTAAGAACCCTTTTCACGAAAAAAAGCCAAATGTGAAATTTTGTTAGTTGGAACCCTCTTACTCTCAGGTGACGAGATGTAAATAAGCTACCGAAACTGGTAGAATAAGAATAACTTGGTGCAACAAATATTAATTTTGTAAATATATTTTTTCAGTATTTATATTAAACTGTGTGGTGAATTGATCTACACACGTGAGGAATTAATCCATCCTGGTCACAACACCAATGTGATGAAACGAGCTACCTACGTAGAATTAATCCATCCTGGTCACGTCACCAAATGTGATGAAACCTCCTGGTCACGGCACCAAATGTGGTGTAACATCCTGGTCACGCCACCAAATGTGGTGAACCGAGCTGTCCATGAGGACACCTAACTGTGATGAGATCGCCTCCCGCCATTCCAAGTTATCATCAACTACTATGGTAGTTCATCCTGGTCACGGCACCAAATGTGGTCTCAAATGCCCTATCCGCGAGGAACCTAAGCAGAGTTCCTCCTAACCTTCCTCCGCGAATGGTGGAGCTTCCTCCAGTCATTCCCTCTTCATCCACCTGTACGGAGCTTACAGGTGTTTTACCTTACGCGAGTTGGCCTTCGTGATCGTCTAGAAATAATACCGTGTGACCCTTCGTTATGACCGATGTAATCCAAGCCCTTTTATTTGGCGAATACTGATAATTTCATTCTAGAGCTAATCGTTCCTAACCCTTCCGAATATTCTAAGCAATACTGACAAACCCACGTATAATCAAACTATATGTCACTCAATATTTCCTAGGAACATCTAAACCAGACAACCTAAAATATCTCTAAGTTTACAAAATATAAATTCAAAATATTATCTCTAGGAAATGTGGCAGCCCTGGGAGAAACATTCACAAACAATTTGGAACAAATACGATATACAGTAATTTAAATCAGAGCGTAATGTAATAATGATGCAATAAAGAACAGCTTCCTGAAAGGTACAGTTATATAGCAATTCAGTGTCAAAATATAATATATTAAGTATATAAGGAGTTATAGGGGATTCAGGTATAATAGTGTTAGTATCGCGGGGAACCAGTCTTTTCGTCAGACTGATGATTTTTCTCCACTGCTCCACAGCAGAATCGTCTGGGGACCAGACGATCTACCTCCCAACCCTTAATCAGTGGACCTGGGGATTCAAACCCATGAACCTGGCCATCACCCTATCAGGGGTTTTCGAAGTTCGGTCCACTCACCTTCGAGACAACCTCCACCAATAGACAGATAGCAGGGTCTTTCACCATACTACCTTATATTTCGTCTTTCGATGGAGTCCCGAAGTGCGCGATCCCAACCTCTCCTAGCTGTCTTCATTCATCAGCAGTCGGTCCACTCACCTTCGAGACAACCTCCACCAATAGACAGATAGCAGGGTCTTTCACCATACTACCTTATATTTCGTCTTTCGGTGGGGTCCCGAAGGGCGCGATCCCAACCTCTCCTAACTGTCTTCATTCATCAGCAGTCAACCATATTTATGTAGCATAATTTGCATGGGTCGAAGTTTATATGTTTATTTATATAGAAGATGGCAAATTTTGTTAGAACGCTACATGTCCATAACTAAGATTTCAGTATTCGATGAGTTAGTGAATACCTGTTTCGGGCGCGATGCGTTGGCCCGAGTGTTAGTGAACTATATTACGTGCAGTATAGGAAAGGTATCAATATATCATGTACATATATACATATATATATACATATATATATACATATATATATATATACATACATATATATACACATATATATATATACATACACATACACATACATATATATATACACACATATATATATATATATTTAGGTACATGTATGTAATATATAAACGTAAGCATAGTATAATCATGGAGTAAGCCGAACGCATACGTTCCAATTTCCTGAAATATAAATTCTTAATTCTAGACTTAGCTTTTCAGTCGTAACAGCTCAGGAAAACTGATTCTATAGTATTTTTAAATCTGCAAATGCCGCACCCCTCGTACCACTATACTTGTGTACAAAATAAAATGAAGTTCTTGATAATCAGAACAACAAACACCCACTGAATTTAATACCAAAGCGACCGCTTCCCATCAGGTCAGAAGTCAACTGCCGCGAGCTATCTTTCTCCCTGGCCCACACCCTCTCGGCTCAACTCCCCTCTCTCCCCTCTCTCCCCTCCCCGCGTCTCCCCTGCTCCCCGCGCCTAGATCACCCCCACATGGTTAGGTGTTATATTTTCTAGCCATTTGAATTTATTTTCGTACATCTGAATTCACGTATCTCTCTCTACGATGGTTCAATACCATCACAACTGTTACTTTATATTTACAATTAAAAACATTTATAAATAACATTAAGCGTTGTTTCTTTTTTATTAATTGTTCTTTTAACTATTGAAGGCTGGTTATTACTAGGTTCTAAGTGTTTTAAAGATATTTTTAGATTTGTCATTTATCACGGGTGATATTTTTAGGATGACTTTTGAATTATACTATAGAAATCAATCACTTTGCACGTTTGAACCGCTAGTTAGTCTTTGTGTTTAACACCAATTGTGATCAAAAACACATTTTGACTTTTTTGATACTTGTGAGTTTGTACTGTCCAACCCTCAATTGTGTACAGTTACACATTAAATTTTTTAAGAAAAAGGGATTTTTATTAAAATTATGAGCAACATGTTTTTACTTGAATAGGTTTTTTGTCATAATATATGATGTCATAATTTGAAAATAGATTTCTTACAACACAATAACAAAACATAGCGCCATTTATCCGGAATGGAAGGCAGAGTTAATGGACCGCCATACTACCCTATCATGACATACTCTCTAGCTTCCTCCACGTTCATACAGCGCAGCGAGTCGCCGACCTTTAAATTTTGATTTAATGGTCATCCTATTTATTACTCGTCTTCCTCGACTCCGTACTCCATTCACATATTTTTTTTGCAAATATATCATTTTAACTACAATATTATAATATTAATTGTGTCATATTGAATCGTTTTATGATGAATTAAATATAATATATGAGCGGGTATAACAAATGAAGTATTTAAACAGATGTCGTTAAATTTCAAAAAGGTGATTAAAATAAAAATGCCTCGATTCCACCCTGATTGCGAGCAATCAAAATATAAAGTCCCCACCAAAATTTACAGCCTTTACTGTATTATAATGTTGGCTGCATGTTTTACACTGATTAAACCGGCCAGGATTTTATGACTATTTCCTTTTTTCCCTTTTAATCCTTCCCTGCATATAAATATAACCCGGTAATATACGAAGGTGTATACAAGGGTCAGTTAACAAAATGGACAACATTAAAACGTACTTAAATAAGTCGGGTATGTACTTAAATGTCGACAATAAATCGATGTTGAGGCTAATTTTAATATAAAATTTTCGCATTGTTTTCATTACTCGGGTAAATTTTTAGATTTAGGGAAAAATCCTAATTTGTTGTTGCCCAAATTACGTTTTAATTTTTTTAGTAAAGCCTTGTTTTTTGAGCAAATGATCCCATTCATAAAGCTATTTCATATTGCACTCAAAGAAAGAGAAGAAATAGAAGAAAAAGGAAAAGAAGTAGGAAGAGGAAGAGGAAGAGGAAGAGGAAGAGGAAGAGGAAGAGGAAGAGGAAGAGGAAGAGGAAGAGGAAGAGGAAGAGAAGAGGAAGAGGAAGAGGAAGAGGAAGAGGAAGAGGAAGAGGAAGAGGAAGAGGAAGAGGAAGAGGAAGAGGAAGAGGAAGAGGAAGAGGAAGAGGAAGAGGAAGAGGAAGAGGAAGAGGAAGAGGAAGAGGAAGAGGAAGAGGAAGAGGAAGAGGAAGAGGAAGAGGAAGAGGAAGAGGAAGAGGAAGAGGAAGAGGAAGAGGAAGAGGAAGAGGAAGAGGAAGAGGAAGAGGAAGAGGAAGAGGAAGAGGAAGAGGAAGAGGAAGAGGAAGAGGAAGAGGAAGAGGAAGAGGAAGAGGAAGAGGAAGAGGAAGAGGAAGAGGAAGAGGAAGAGGAAGAGGAAGAGGAAGAGGAAGAGGAAGAGGAAGAGGAAGAGGAAGAGGAAGAGGAAGAGGAAGAGGAAGAGGAAGAGGAAGAGGAAGAGGAAGAGGAAGAGGAAGAGGAAGAGGAAGAGGAAGAGGAAGAGGAAGAGGAAGAGGAAGAGGAAGAGGAAGAGGAAGAGGAAGAGGAAGAGGAAGAGGAAGAGGAAGAGGAAGAGGAAGAGGAAGAGGAAGAGGAAGAGGAAATAAATCATTTCATAAATAATCAAATTCTTTATTTACGAGGCAAATGAAAACCGGAATCCTGGAAGACGAAAGAACATAGCATGAAAATAATAATTTGATATTATACTATATATCTGAAGTATCGATGGGCTTGTATTACTAATAGAGGTGTACAGATCTGTTTCAGGATAGAGTAGTGTGGCCTTAATAAATTTTGTGATAGTCAATCGTCTAATCATTGTACTCGTATATAGCTTTCTTCTCTTCAAATGTTTTATTCAAACAAATACTCGTATACATACGACTATAGAACTACGAGTACATATCGAGTATTTTCAACCCCTGTGTTTCAAACAAAACATAGCGTGTTTTTTGTCGCTTAGCTTAAGTTTTCGATAAACACCTGCAAAGTTTTTTTTTTATATATTATATTATAATATAATACGTATTAAGTGTTTTTATCCCAATACCTGCATACGTGGAAATTTCGCTAACATGCCACCTGAAATTAGTCTACGATAAGAATCAAACAAAGTTAGTTTTTCTTATCAAATTAATCCCACTTTTTCAGGGGAAAGGCTAGAGCTTAATTTGAAGGTAAATCTTTAAGGTTTTGCTGTATTTGTTTATTTGTTTGCACAGTTACGTTGTATATAATATTACGATTTTTTTTTGTATAAATTGATTACATAGTTAAGACGGAAAATAAAAAAAATATTTAGTGAGAATCGACTTTTATTTTATAACGTAAAGTAAAAATTATGTATATATTTAAAAAAAATACATCGCTATGTATGTAATACGAATACATTAATATTTCAACATTATTCAATATTTTAATTAATAGAACACTGTTATCACAATTTATTTTTGAAAATGTCGCGACCGCTGTTTCGTCAACCTGTGTTGTCATCATTGTCGGCTTACACCTGATGAAGTCAATATAGGTTATCAAAACAACTGTCACAAAATTCTCATAAAAATAAATTATAAAACGTATTTTAACAGTTAAATTTGATTTTTATTTTAATAAAATATTTTATAGATAGGTATGCAAATTTCTTATAAGCTTTCAGTACTCCAAATTTAATTAAAGCTCCTAAAGCGCATTGCTGTGCAAGTCCTTCGATAATCCGCGAAATTCATTCCACAAACGACGGAATATTGCCATAACGGCTCAAACTGTTTTAATTAAAATGTCTCTAGTATTACGCTAGCGATTTTAATAGGTAAAACCAAACAGATTTGCCAGTAGACTATTCTTGTTAGGTTTACCTCTAGAGAAGCGCTTCGTTTATTACAAATGTTAGTTTAAGTCTTGGAATGTGTGATAATGCGTTTAATTACAGCATACAATTTAAAAACTCTTGGACTTTTGTAAGTCTTCCGGACTTGTATCGAATATACTCGTATTTACATATTATCAATGTCCTACGAATATTATTTTATCTCTGAGAGGCGGACGAGATGGAAGGACCACATAATGCGACATGATTACCTCCTCCATACTATAATATAATATATTAGAAGGGATAACCGAGGAGACGAACTCCAGAGGACGCCCTCGACGAGGATACCCGAAACAATCTTGTAAACTGCGCCCTATACGCGAAGCTAAGAGAGCTGCGATGGATCGAACGGTATGGAGAACGGGATGAGAATCTTTGCTTCAAACCAATCCTCATAATTGAAATCAGAAAGATTAACGTTCTGTCTAATGATTAAACTTTCTTAAAAATCGACCAGTCGCCATACAACTAATGGGATAACTATAAATAACGTCGGACTTATGACATATCACCCAACGACGTGCAGAATTATATACTACTAGTTGCAACCCGTGAAATATTCACCGGAAAAGATTTTCTACCCTTTACAAATTTAGTTCACTGCACAATCGTAATCAGTTATAAGTTTTATCTTTTGTATTTTTCTATTTTTGTATTGTTTCTTGAAGAATGACGTAAAACTCCATATTCAATAATTAATACGATTGAAAACGACTGTTTTCAATGATAGAATTTATATTCTATTTTATGTGTGTGAAATGTTTCGCCTATCTAAGGCATTATCAAATGTACCGAACAATCAAACACGCTGCTGTTGATATACACGATTAAAAGCAACAGAACATGCGAATTACGAGTACTTTAGACTGGCGAAACATGTCATTCATATAAAATATCATAAAACTTCTAGAACACAGACGTTTTTATTCGTATTAATTATTTATTGTAAATTTTTTTTCTCACGCGTTAAAAAAATCACTATTACCAATACTAAATTATCCTCCTTTTTTTTCTGCACTACTCTCATATAACAATAAAATCTCATATAAAAATTTAATATTTTATGTGAAATTTATGAATGCAAAGTAAATTGTAAATAACTTATTATCTGAAGTTTGTGGAGTGGATAAAAATGTTGAACAAGCTATATTATGATTGAAAATTCTGCGAAAACTCCAGACTGCAGTAAAAGAAAACTACTATTCATGTTACAATTACATACATTTAATGACGACTTTTCTGAGAAAACGACTCTTTAAAAACAAGCCATCTCAAAATATTTTCAAGTGAAATATTATGTTAAGTTTATTAAACATTCCAAGATTAGTAATTGTATAGGTACGTATTCTCAAGACAGCAAATAATATTCAAAGATAACTAACTAACTAACCACCACGCCGTCTCCCCGAAAGGGTAGGCAGAAATAATGGACTGTCACACTTTAACCGATGCGACACTCCATCCTTCTCTGTTCGCCCGGCGGGAGACGCGGTGTAATGGGTTGCGAACCTCATCGCCACCAATAGGCATCTCCCGCGCACATTTCGATCGTAAAACACCCACAAAATAAATCTAAAACAAATAATATAAAAAACAATGATATAAAATAAAATAACACAATAAAAATAATTTATCACAAAATGTTCTTTTTAGATGGTGCACATATTGTCTAATTAATTTAAGTTCCACGTTTCCACTGTTTTTTTTTAAATTAGCTGTAATAAGGCACTTAAAACAAACCAACACCATATTCAAAGATGATTTTTCAAAATTCAAATTTAACTCAAACATTATCTTTCACAGGCATTAAACGTTTTATAATTATAACACGTTATTTTTTATATTAAATGGGGTTAATAAACAAATATTTGAACAAATGTAGTATTATAATTTACGTCATTTCTAAATAGTTGTGATAAACACGAAGGGATTTGCTGCCCAGCCACTAAATATTCTGATTTCATCTCCGATTATGTAAAATAAATATAAGGCTCCTGTCAGCTATTGCCCATAAAAGATGTTTAGAACGGGGTGATGTTCCAGTGAGGCGGGGTTACCTTAGATTTCATCTTAATTAAGTTCTCCTAAGACGTACTCTCGCTCAGTTTGGCCTTGTTGCTGGTTTCATGTTCAATAATTTCAGAGGAAAAGTATTTTGGCAGTAAAGGTTCATTTATTAGGCAGGAATTTGTTGCTACGAACAAATAAACAAAATAATTACCAGAATTATATAATAGTTTTGTAAAAAAATGTTGTGAATTATCTGTTATATTATATTATAAATTAGCTGGTGAATGAAGATTGGAACAAAATGAAGTTGGCTAGATAGATTATTATTATGTATTGAATAGCAATCAATACTCGTACATAATAATAATCTTTTATGTATTGAATAGCAATAGATTATTATTATGTATTGAATAGCAATCAATACATAATAATAATCTATTATCAAGTGGCGATGGGCGGGACATGACAAGGCGACTGCTGTGCTGGTGGCCAAGGACTGCAAAGCGTGGAGTTGGGCGCCCACAATTGCGTTGGCGCGACGATATCCGGAGAAGTGCGGGAAGTGCCTGGATGCGGATCGCTCAGAATAGAAGAGAATGGAAAATGCGAGAAGATTGAATAAAATAATTTAATTTATCAAATATTGCATGTCGGCCACGTGAGGAGTCAGAGAAATCAACGAGCGTGCATGACACGATGTATGAATGTTGAGGAATCGAGAGAAATATTTCAGGAAAGAAAAGTGTGGCAGTCCATTCTTTCTGCCTACCCCTTCGGGGAGACGGCGTGATGGTTAGTTAGTTAAAATCGTGGAACAATAGCAATAAATTAAAATAAAAAAAACAGAATCTTTGGATGTTCTTAAGTCGGTGAAATTGGGTGAAAGCATAATTAATATTCAGATTCCTCCATAAACTCCTTTCTCCTTAAATACTTTAGTTTGCCTACTCTTCCGGGGAAATGGCGTGAGGGTTACTTTGTTAGTAAGTTAGTTACTTTAGTTTTCCAAGCTCTCATTCCCAATCACACACAAATTAATATCTAAACAAAATATGTCTTTTCAAATGTACGTTTTTCCAAATAACAATTTCATTTTATCATTTAATTATTATGTATTACAGTTAAAATTATTTTTTAGTTCTTACAGATAAAAAATTATTATAAGTACTCATAGCCCTGGTTAATTATTTCCTTTGTATTGTATCTATTTCTAAATGTGCTTTAAATGAGTCTTTCCTTGTTTATTTTTTTATGTATATACGTATTTACACTTGAAGATGGAGCTTTCCTCCGAAACATTTCGCGTTGTTTAATATTTGAGTCGATAATAAACAACTTTATTTTTCAATTTAATAGTAAAATAAATACAGTCTAAATTTGATTTATTAGATAAATGTGTATTAAATCTGTATACGAAAGTGTGTTAAATGTAAATATAAAAAATGAATTTATTGCGAATAAATTTTGATTTTGATGGTTTGGACACATGAAAAGTAAAACCGTTTTAAATTTAATGTATTTTTTAAATACTAATTTAATAAAAAGATGTTTAACTACTTCCAATTTTGTCTTTATTTCGACAGCGACCAATTTCGCCAAACTTGCTGGTATCGACAGACTGATAATGTATTTTTATTGTGAACTGAAATTCAAGAAATTAATTTAAATACATTTTAAATAATTAATGTTTTTAATTGAAATTTATTCGTAGAAGTTCATTTTAAAAAATGAAAACGAAAAAAATTGTATACAAAATTTATTTATTCTTATGTATCTTCTGGGAGATGGCAGCAAGCTGCCGAAACCGGTCGAACATGAATAAATATTTTTTGGTTTTATTATTAAAATACATTTTCGCAGATATCGTTTTTTTTTAATTCGTAGTTTTCTGGTATATGATAAAAAAATGACAATTTACGGCGTTCACACGAAGATTTTTTTATTAAAAGTTATTATCTATTTTAACGTGTATTACTAAGTTTTTTCATCGTCATTTTGAATATGAATCGATAAAAATGGGCACGTTTTGTATGCATTTTAAAAAAGTGTTTTTATTCACTTGGACAGTTATTTCACAATAATTTATATCCTAGATACAGTCGAAGTATTGTGCTTTTAAAATTCAATGAAATTGAAAAATAATCAGCGAATTTATAAAACGCTTCAAGGAAACTCGGAAAACCCATTTGATGTGTCTTTTGTACCGCCATTACTTAGCTTTTGTTCCCTATTGAATTGGCCTTTGTCATTTAACAGGGTACCCATAAACTTCATTTTTCCTTAGAAACCATTTGAACGATATGCTATTTCAGCATTATTTTGGGAACTTGTATTAAGAAATATATAGGTCACCGATACAATTTTTTTTTTAATATGTTGTATATTATACGCAATAAATTTATACTTAATTCAGACAAAACATGAAATAAATCGTTTTTTTTAAATAACGTTGTTCCAAATCAAAGATTTGATACTATTCGTAAATATTAGGGATATGGTTTTTTACCCATGTGAATGGAGTATTTTATCCATGTCCAAGTGAAGCTTAAAGGTGGCAAAATAAGAATTAAAGTAGGATAAATGCCGTAGAAATGAGATTTCTGAGAAGAATGTGCAGGAAACGATATATGAAAGAATACCGAACGACGAAATATAGAAGACATGTAAAACAGATGATTGCATCATAAATGAAATTATGTCTGATAAATAAAATTTTAAAAGTATGTCTGAAATGGTTTGGACATAAGTCACAAATAAATGACAGAAAATGTTAATTTTTTTGGATACCACTAGTACGAGTGAATGAAAGAGAAGTCGTGGAAGACCAAGGAAAGACCAAATTAATCAAATACTAAAAGGCGGCAACATTCGAAGTCGGAAAAATCTACGAGCGTGCATGTAACGATGTATGAATGCAGCGGAAGCTTGAGAGGAATGTCAGGACAAACCAGTATTGCTGTCCTTTTTCTCTACCCACCCCTCCAAGGAAACAGAGTTTTGGTTAGTTTATGAAATAGGCAAATATGCTTGCACGTAGCAAATATTTATATTGCCATCCAGGAATCTTCAAGAACTAAAAACATAAGTAGATCCGTTAACCGGATCGAATCATCAGCATCTCGTAAAATTTTGATAAGGACGATAACGCACACACGTATAATATTTTGGTTTTTAATCTTCAGGGAAAACCGAAGAAATGCCTGAGAAATGTTCCCTCTTTTGCCCTAATGGTAATTTGAAATCAAAAAGGTTTACTTCAAATAATATGGAAAAGAAATATATTTTCATCCCAAAAATACATTTCTGGAATCATTTCCTCTATTCCCGCGGCGCGCTTGTTTCAAATTTGGAGGAAAATTTGATTTGATATTTAGTGATTGATTTAAATATTTCGTATATGTACTACAAATAAGACGAAATTCTAAAATAATCGTATTACTATAAACATAACGTATATACATACAATGTTCTTGGACCGATCCTTATGTATGGATATAAGTGAATCATGAAACTGGCAAGAGAAGGATCAAAGGGGAATTATGCAGTAAAGTGTTGTTATTCTATACGAGTTAGATTCTTGAACTTCTTCTTCTTTCTGTGCCCTGTCAGGTCTCCTTTGAGAGTGATGACCTGGGAAACAATATCCAGAGTGGTATCCCCTTGCCTTCTCTGGAGAATTTTTTGTCGGGGTTACCTTCGCTTAGCTGGGTGTATCCAGTTTTATGGCGTAAAAAACTAAGTAATATGTGCCACATTGCCCGGGGTTCGCGGGATCTTTAAAAAGACCTCTCATGGACGCTAGAGAGTTGGACTTGATAGTAGTGTTGCTGTTGTAAATGCAACATGGCGCCTTACGACATTTTGTAGAGACATATATTCCAGCAAAACATACCCCATCGTAGCCCTACTACCCTTTTGAACCCCAACAACCCTCTTGAGCAATGTCATTAAATTCCATATAAACTTTAAAATATTAATTATATCACATAAACATCTGTTTTCAAGGAGTTAAATATCTGAAAAATGATGAAATTTAATAACACCCGAGCAAAACGAAACATATTGCATATGTTATATAAAGATTACCCGCATATTATAATAACACGTAATACGAAGGTGATATATTGTACTTTGTTAGAATATTATCAAATATGTAGCCTCTTTTAAAAAACTCAGATGGCAGTGCGCCACGGTTTTCTTATGCCGACCCTTATGTATGGAATTTGTACGTGACGTGTGACTACATCCACGCAATATTTTTATTTTGGCCGCTGACTGCTGTTCGTCTTCAATGTAGTCCACGGGAAAAGGGAGTGGTAGTACACCGTGGGCCTTTGTACCGAAAGCGAGCGAAAAATAAAACAAGTTTAATTTTATTGTGGCGATCGGTGCGAAGTGAAGTATGCGATGCGAAGTGGGGCGGTGTGGCAATAGCTCGGTAGCCTTTACAAAGGTTTTTTTTTCAGACGTTCTCTCTTGGCGCGCTCTAAGCATGCCCCGATTTTCTAGCCATAGCCATTGGTTTCTGCTTCCTTTGACGTAGATTGTAAGTCTGTTTCTGGAAATGCTTCAGCAATCCCTATGGTAATAAGCCGTTTTTAAGGAACTGTATTTTTGTTTGTTGTCGTCGCTGTAGTTGTACTCGTAGTAATATTCATTGCTACAGTAGTACTGCTGCAAAGCTCAGAAGAAATGGTATTATCACGACTAGTTAATGTAGTAGTATAGTTATTGGTTTGATAATTTATAACGTCAATTTTAGGTTTATTTGTTACTAAAACCGTTTCAATAGAGGTTTTCTCTTGCGAAATACCTTTTATATTATGCACGGATGAGTTGCCTATGCTTACAGTTGTTTGCAAGGACGGAACGGCAGGAATCAGTACAGGGTTTGATGAACTAGAACTATTTAACGAAATTGATTTAGATTTATTATTGAGCTCTATTGCCGGAAAGCTTTGACATTCCATAAACATTGGTGTCACGCCTTCTCTTCCCCGGTGAATGGAAAGTGTTTTATTGTCAATACTTTTCAAATTATCAATCTTTGAAATGGTTCTAATTTTTGACATTTCGTTAATAACGGGCGTTTTATTGCTGTTCCATTCCCTGTTCTCTTATTTTCTATTTCAAAATATGTAGAAACGAATATTATTAAAACAAAAGTAGACTTAGAAATCAACATCTTGAAATATATATTTATTTAATAAAAAAAAACGATATCAATTTGTAATAACCTCACACTGAACACAACATGACACCTGCATTGACAAATAAACACTTCTGACAAATAAGCACTTAAAGGCAAGGGTCATTTAGATTTTTTTGCGTTTGGACACGTGGAAAAAATGAATGAAGAAATAATAATTTAAAAAAAGTTGTCAATGATGTAAATGGCAAAAAAAAGAAAGAGAGAGTAAAACGCGGTAAGATCAAATCAATCAAATATCAAATGTGTGAGCACGTTACGATGTATGAATATAGAAAAATCGAAAGATGTGTGTCAGGAAATAATATTGTAATGTCATTACAGTTAGATAATCAGTTAGTTTACATACAATTTAACAATAAACAATTAATCTTAAAAGAATTAATTTTTATTTTTTACTCAATTCAATAGTCAGATGGGTTTTATTAAAAAGTTATTAAAATCAGCTAACATAGGGATATCTGTTAAATTTTGTATGTGTAAGATAGATAAGGCTTAAAAAAAATGATTTTAAACCTCGGAGAATCCTTATATGGCACAAGAAGAAGTTATTCAATATTTGAATCAGTTAAAATATGTATATTTACTATTCTTCGTATCCTCTTATGAATATTATATCATTCGCTTTTTGATATATTTTTATGCAAATCATAAAATATCTTTAAAATCTATTCACATTCTTTATTTTTTTATTGATTTTCATTATACATTAAAACAGTTTCAGGACTGAGAATTTGGTCTATATATTTCTTACTATATTTATTTTTCGTTTATATTTCATCAGTTCTCCTCGGTATAACATCATTTGGTAAATAGTTTTATATCCCCAGTCTATTAATTAATCTATTACGATAGATGTAAAGCTATGATTAAAATTCTATAAATGATATTCCATAAATATTCAAAACAATTTCCAGCGTTATATTATATCAAAGAAATTCACCGTATTTTTAGAACCTATAATCTATCAATTTAATAATTAGTATGATTTTTTATAATGAACCGTTTTATTATTATTTAATCACCTGGAAGGGTACCCTAGAAAATACTCCATATTATAATATAATGCCCATTGTCCGTGAGCACGAGCTTAAAGAGCACAAACATATTTAAATCTGTCTACTGTGCACCTATATATGCTCGTATATCCATCCATATGAAACCTTTCAAATTCAGTATGAGGAATAATTAAAAATGCATGTTTTATGTCTCAATCTAAATACTGGCAGGTTCTCAATATGGAATATCTTTCCTTGAGGTTACCGATAAGGCTCGGTCACATAATTTGTGAAAAGACAGCAATTTTAATTCAGACACTCAGCCTATCATAGAAAATACTGCTGATCGCAATGTAAACTGTCTCGCAAGTTAGTTCTCAACTATACAGAATTTAGATATATCGTGCCATTCCACGTAAAGATTAAAATACCGTCCAGCAGGGATTGTATTGTAATGTTTTCAGACATTTAAGTCAGTGGAGCTCTTTGAGTGTTGAGTTACTTGAGAACCCTTCAAACTTGCAACCGCATTAAATACAAACCGTAGTTTAGTAATTTGCTGTTTTGGAATAGTGGCGTATACTTATTTGGCTTCACATATACTCGTATTACTAAGAGGTTTTCTTACCAAAATCAAATGTTCGTTGATTATTTGTTCTCTCATTTAATTATTAATATTTATGTTAGTAATAATACAATGAATATTCATTTTCTAGAAGTTTCATTATATTTTTTCCACTCAATATTCATGAGTGTATTGATTTCGCATTGTATTTTTGAAAGATACGATCAATTGAGTCTATGATACGCAAAATAAATATACATAATCTATCTTAATTACCTTTCAAATTTGTATAAAGCGAAATATGATAAGATTATTGTTTTGCATTCTTCAACAAATTAAGCATTGTTTTTATTAAGCATGATATTCGTGAAAAACGTGAATTTTTATCAAGTAATAATTTGTCCTAGTTTGATTCCTTTATCCACCGCTATCACAATAGGCTCTCTAAAATCAAGAGAATTTGTCTTCTGAACGTATTTTCAATAATATGAGAGACGTCGATTTCCGAGGTGGCCGCGTTCAGCAAACTAATAGCTCTTCCCACGGGTGTCACCATAAAGAGATCGATTCTGGTGATCGGTAGGTAAAACAATCTAGGAAAGGGTGTAGACTCTTTTCATCGGCATTACCAGAGGCAAATTTAATAGTGAGTTACACATCAAAAACTATATATAAATATCACAACTATCATACATTATTTTGAGTTATAACAATCACAAAGCAGACATTTTTATACACTTATGAAGACAAATGTAATATTTAACGAAACTTTGCTCTTAAACTTTAAAAGTGACTTACTTAAGCCCCATGTAACTCTTGGCAAATTGCTATAATATGAAGAGTTACGAATAACCCGGAAACATCGTAATACTCCGGAAGTTTGTGCTGTATATAATACGTAATGGAATATAATGTATTAGCCTGTCGAGAATTTGAATCCAGCAACTTCGCCTCGCAATCTCATATCTCCCTCGGACCGCACAAAGTCGCGCAGGCGGTCACTCGGATGAACACCGAAATAGGTCCATCTTGATTGTGTCCTTTTAGGCAAGATTTTGAGGAATTTCAACTATGTAGTGTAAGAAAACAATCGTTCTCTACCATTTATAGAAATAAATATTGTATAAATTTCTTGAATATAAAAAAAAATTAAAGAATATGTAAACAACGTAAACGGAACTAGAAATAAAAGTAGAAAGATTTTCTTTCATGAATGGATTGTTAGGATGTTTTGGACATATTAAATGAATGAATGATGAAAGAATGGTAAAAAAGTATATCTTAACGATATAATGACCCTTATGTATGGAAGCGAAGCATGGAACTGGCAAAAGAAGGATGAAAGTAGAATAAATGCAGTAGAAATGAGATCTCTTAGACGAATGTGTGGATACTCTGTGTATGATAGAGTGTCAAATGAAAATATAAGAAGTGAATGCGGTGCGAATGATGGTGTTATGAACAAAATAATGAAATTATCATTAAGATGGTTTGGACATATGGAAAGAATGAATGAAGAAAGAATGGTAAAACAATTATATGTTAAATAATTATATAAATAAAACAACTTTGTATTTAACCACGGTAGGGTTATTATATTGATGCCAACTAGTTTCGCTTGGACCCAAGCTTCATCAGGGCAGTATAATAACTAACTATTAGTTATTATACCTGCCCTGATGAAGCTTGGGTCCAAGCGAAACTAGTTGGCATCAATATAATAACCCTACCGTGGTTAAATACAAAGTTGTTTTATTTATATAATTATTTAAAATGTCTATCCACAAAGTGAGTGCTTTATATGAAGAATTAATTATATGTTAACGATGTAAATGGAACCAGATATAGAGGAAGACCGAGGAAAACGTGGCACGATCAAATATATAAAATATTGAATGTCGGCCACGTGAGGAGTCAGAGAAATCGACGCGCGTGCATGACACGATGTATGAATGTTGAGGAAGCGAGAGAAATATGTCAGGAAAGAAAAGTGTGGCAGTCTATTCTTTATGCCTACCCCTTCGGGGAGACGGCGTGATGGTTAGTTAGTTAGTTAGTTAGTTAATATAAACGGCATTATTTTGCTGAACTTATTTTATATCCATAAATTTAAAATGTCTTGCCACAAAGTGAGTCTTCATATGAAAATGTCCTTTTATTTTTTACCCCTTGTATTATAAAAGATACCGTAAACCGGTTCATTTGAACAACAAATAAAAATGGGGTGTAAAAACTAGTAAAAGCGTGTTCATATTATTTTTAATAATGCCACATCACAAATTAAGTGCTTCATATGAAGACATAAATTTTTCATCTGTTGATAGTATGGTGGCCTTGTGTGTCTATTTATTTTTGTATTAGCTTGATATATTTAAAAGCAGGTAAATTGATTTGTTTATAATGCAAAATTAATATTTTGCACGTTTAATACAATATTATTTTAGAAATGATATAAATATACACTATTTCATATTGACTCCGATAGAGAAATGGATAATAAGTAAATTAATACGTATACATAACTCTATGAACATACTCGTATATAATATACAGGGGTGCAAGTACTCGTATATTGTTATCGTATCACGTTACCCAATATATCCATTCCCGTATAATCTTCACATTGGCAAATCACCAGTGGCGCGAGTGGCTCTTGAGTGAATTATTATGTTCAGCTTGTATACGATACTATAATCCACATATTACAACGGAAACTAATTCAAGGATCTTTATTCACGTATTTCGATGTCTATCCAAACTTTATATAGAAGGTATTGATTTTGTATGAGGTAGAGAGAATTTGCGTATACATTGTTCTTCACGCAGTCGTCAGGAAACATACTCAATACCTAATTCTTTAACATATGTGTTGATTTTAACGGATGTGTAATACATTTAATGCCTACATTTTAACACTTTGGCCACAAGATCTATAAATAGCAAGCGGAGGTGCTTAATCAAGATCTGAGTTCTATGATGATAATTTCTTATGATGAATGGGATTAGTACAAGATCAAATCAAATCAGTTTATTTCTCAAATATATTTTAAAAATATACGAGTATACATACTTGTAAGAAACTGTTAGTTATAAAACTTTGTTTTTATGTATCACAATTTTCATTATATTTTTCGCGACAGTAATATATCAAAAATATATCAATGTTGATATATTATTGTTTTACCTGATTATGTCAACATTGGTTAACGAAACAGCTGTCGCGAAAAATAAAAATACAATTGTGATACATAAAAACAAAGTTTTAAGAATTTGACAATTTATAATGTGTATCATAGTGTTTCGGCCAAAACAATAGACTATACATATTAGGTGGTACAAAGGGGTATTTAAGTCTAGACGCTCGAGTTTTGGGTGTTTTTTCGGACGCTATAAAAAAACAGTACATATTTTTACCATACATTTTTTCGTAAATTATTTTTTGATCTTTCAACAAAATAAAAAAGTTGAATTATAAAAACAAAAAATCCAAAAAGGTGCAAGCCGGCAAAATGGGGGCTTACAAAAAAATAGTTCATCCTGGTTGGCAGGATTCCAGTCCTTCCAGTGATTTGAAAAGAAAAAAAAATTTAATTCTTGCAGAAGACGGATGTTGTTACCGCATTACGTATGGAAATTTTGACAAACAAAAATCGCCTTATGGCTGGATTTGAATTTTTTTTTTTGTCTTTTGCCCTATTTTTTTCAACTTTCGAATTTTTTTGTAAATAGTAAAAAATTAAATTAAAAAAAAACTACGTAGTGCAATACTCAATTATATTAAGAAGCTCGGTGCAAAAATTTACAAATTAAAACTTGAGATATCATGCCAACCGTATCGATGTCGGTTTTGCAAAAAGGCGCGTAAAGTTTGTAGTCGGGTTTCACGAGATCTAAGTCGTTTTCTCAATCAGCTATCCAAGCCTCATACAACTTTTGACCTTCCATGAAGTTGATTTCTAATGATTTATTAAGCAAAAAGTGTTTTCATAGTGTGGGTTATTCTCTGATAGTCAGAGTTTCCTTACCTGTTTTGTTCATTCGTCCTGGCCGGACCAATTTAGTCGGTGCGTCATTAAAATAGCTGTTACTTACTAATATATTCAGAATTTTTGTCAAACCTCTAAAGGTCATAATTTAAAGTAAAAACATCAAAAAAATAAATAAAAAGACGTTTTCAATTTTCTACATTAGAATAATCCCTTAAGACATCTATTGAGAACAGGTTAAATATAACAATGGTAATGTAAGGGGTTCATATCAAATTCAAATAACGTGCTCATCTCCTTTTATGAATATAAAAAAGATCAAGATGTGTTAAATATAAAATCAAATCAAATCAAATCAGTTTATTAACCCCAAAGACATTACAAACCTCAAAATGTTTAAAGCATCTATTGAGTACAGGTAAAATATTATAAAAAATCAACATAATACCAGGAACGCATTAGAGATGGTTCGACATTAGGAAGACAAGATACTTTCTAAAGTCAAGAGTATTTGTCCCCTGAACGTACCTTCACTAATATGAAAGACGTCGATCTCCGAGGAGACCGCGTTCAGCAGACTAATTGCTCTTCCCACCGGTATCACCAGAGGCAGATTGGTTCTGGTGGCTGGTAGTTAAAATAATTTGTGCCGTCGCTGTCGGAGAAATCTAGTCATCGATCGAAACAAATTGTAGTCAGAAGGAGCAATGTCTGATGAATAAGGCGGGTGGGGTAGACGTTCCTATTTGAGCGTTTCCAAATTATTTTTGACAACTCTTGCAACATGTGGTCGGGCATTGTTATGCTGCAAAATAACTTTGTCGTATGTGTTGGCGTATTGCAGTCTTTAAGCTTTCAATGCTCTACTCAAATTCATCAATTGCAGTCTATAGCAATCTCTTGTAATTGTTTATTTGGATTTAAGTAACTCATAGTACACCACACTGAGCTGATCCGATCAGATACAGAGCATGACCTATGGATATTCGGCTTTGCTGTTGATGTTGAAACATGACCAGGCTTTCCCCATGATTTTTTCCGCTTTGAATTAATGTTGCGTATTCACTTTTCAACACCAGTCACGATACGATGCAGAAAACTCTTTCTTTTTTGTCGTTGAATGCTGGTGAAAAAGCGCAGTTCAACATCTCTACAATTCGATTCATACAGAACCCGATTTCCTTCTTCTTTAATCATTTCTAAGTCTTTAAAACATTTTAAAATATTTTGTTGTTCAACAACTAATAATTCTGCTTTTTCTTGTATCTGACATCGAGTAATGTTTTTAATTCTTTATCATCGAATTTTTTTCGGAGCGCCGCGCCGCGCCGGAACGCTCGTTATCTTCGAGGTCAAATTATTTTTCTTTAAAACGTCGAAAGCAATATCTGCACGTTGTTTTTGATAGAGCATGTTTGCCGTAAGTTGCTCACAAGAATTCAATGTGCTTCTGCTGCAGATTTGTTATAGATTTTTTCGGTACGAAATCTGACTTGTTTGGGGCGTTTTGAGAAATGTCTTTTACCTTTTGACAGTTCTAAACATACTTACGTTTTGAGGTTAAAGGTTTAGTTTTAAAATAAAACTGGTTTTAGTATTGCCATGTATAACAAAAAATTACAATTTCAATAAGGAAAACTTATTTATACCCCAAATAATTGTGGTGTATTGTTTAAAATTTTCTATTTATTGTAAATGCTCATTATAAATAATCTTTGACAAATAAAAAATTACGCGAAAAGTTATATTATAATATTTTATAATGTTATGGTATCATATTCTTCTTCGTTTTCATATCAATGGCAATTTGATCCTAAAAGGGACCTTATCTCTTATCAATCTCTTTCCATTGTGGTGGAAGGTTTAGCCCCCTCTGAATCGTTTCTAGGTGCACCGACTTTTACAAGTTCAGTAACACCACACGTGGGGCCACCTACCTTGCCATAAAATTATAATGGGTTGTTTTCTTTATACGGCAAAAATATATTGTATTTAAGACAAAATATTCCAAGAAAATGAAAATTTGTAATATATTGGAAAATTTAAAAGGCAATCTCTCATCTGTTATATGGCAACCTGTTACCTCTTTCGGGCATATTCTCAAGGATGTTCCACTAATATGTTTTTTTTTCTAAGAAATTATGTCTGAAATTTAATCTATTAGTCGTACAGCACTATTGTGAGTAAAATATTGATCGGTTTGCAGGCTTTTTGACGCAGTCATACAACTTAATTCATGGGAAAAATACGTTCCAAGTAAAAGCTTTACATAAAAGAAACTTTGTATTTATAATTAAATTTTTCATTGCATGTCAAATATTATATTTAATCTATTGTAATATGTTATTAACTGTTAAAATTTATAACAATGTTATATAGATTGGCAAAACAATTGTCACGACACGAGAGAGAGAGAGACAGAGAGAGAGATAGACAGTTGTGAGATTGTGCTGGTTATGAAAATAATTGCGAATAGTGTACGTATTTGAAATGGATAAGAAGTAGCGGATGAATCTTCAATTGATTTTTCCTAATTATCGTCGTTTTCCAACAAATTAAGCGCCTCGCACGCACTCCGATATGTATTATGCACTATTCTGTTCACTGTTCGCTAGTGTACAAAATGTTGGACCATGAGTGGTAATTAGAAGCAAACGTAAATAAAAGCATTCTCCGTTGTTCGGATGCACGGTGTATATTCTTCCTAAAGCGTTTGATGAAAATATTCCAGGTAATACAATTATTGCCTGGCCTCCTCTCTTTTTTCTTACAAAATTCTTACCGGTCGCATTCCAATTAAAATAAATCGGAATGTCTGCATACATCAACATTCTTGCGAAATCATCTGTTTGACATAATTGAAAAAACGCTGTTAATGTTGTGTTCGGTGGATTTGTTTCTCTGTCTTTTAGTGTTTGTTCCGTGAAATATACCCTTTGTCCGTTTTCAAGGTAAACAGCAAGGTGAAATCCTAAAATACACCATACAGCTTCATTACTGCGAGTATATCTGCCGTTTTGGTATTGTTATATTTCATCTAAGTTACTTGTTTTTGAAACTCCAAACACGACCATATCACTGCCTTTGTTGACGTATTTACAAATGTATTTTATGGATTTCACTAACTAACTAACTAACTAACCATCACGCCGTCTCACCGAAAGGGTAGGCAGAAAGAATAGACTCCCACACTTTTCTTTCCTGACATATTTCTCTCGATTCCTCAACATCCATACATCGTGTCATGCACGCGCGTCGATTTCTCTGACTCCTCACATGGCCGACATTCAATATTTGATTTATGTGATCGTGCCACGTTTAAGAATTTCACAGAATTACAATACTCAAACGTTGATATGCGCTTTAAAAGTTTCTGATAAAAATGACGAATATGGAACTACCTAACAATTATTAACTTCATTTCCATGACATTTCCTCTCACTTTCATAATGATTGCTTTTCCATTGTCCTCTATACTTCTTCGATATAATGGGTAACCATCATTACCGGTGATTGCATATTTTATGTTAACATTACACTCTCGAGGATAATGTTTTGAGCTTTTTCTATCGATCATGCACGGTGAGTTTGTATTGATTGCTTCACATGGTCCGTGTATCATGTTCTTGGTCACAACTTCAAATAACTCATTATCGATTGTAGGATCTTGTATATATTTTGGTAGATACTATTTTATCGATTTCATTCACTGTCATATTAAAATGTGTGCTTTTTTTGCCACTTCACAGAGTACATCCAGCGTTGTATTTCTCCGAAAACGTTTAGTGAAGTGATAAAATTGATAAACTTTTTTAGCTTTTGATTGAAAACACATGCTGTTAAGCCGTGGCGATCAATGGGAGATTGTCCTGGAAGTAGTAACTCTTTTATTTCATCCCATGTTGGATTACACGTAAATGTAAAAAAGGATCGGGACGACTACATTTCCGAACATATGTAATAGCGTCCTGCGCATATTCGTACATATGTCGCGGACTACCAATAAATAATGCTGGCAAAATGGTCATCTTCCCAATGTTGCTTATATCACCATCTTTCCTTATCGCATCTCTCAAATGTATATATTCCTCTGACCTTAGTTTTCTATTGATTGAACCTAATGAATAGAAGTCGTTCCGATTCTATTTTTTTTTTGTAGGTTTTGTAAAGTTACGAACCGTCATTCAGTCAATTTAAAACGCACAGAGAAAACAAATAAGTGAAAATTGAAATATCATTTTTCAGATATAATTCGATTTAAAATCCGATTAAATTCTCCATTGCGTTAAAAAGATATTCTGCTTAAAGCTTAAAATACAATCTTCATAGATGGCGTTAGTGTGTAGATTGAATAAACTACCATGCAAAGGGTGGTGTTGCAGATTGACATATACGAGTATACAACTTCCAAAAATTTGTCAGACATGGTGGTCATAAGAAAAAAGGTGGAATGGAGAATGTTGTATTACATAAAGCGTGCACTTAACCCAACCAATGACAGGTCATAAGTCCTGTAAACACCTCGATCAACCATATTCTGTTTTCAATTTGCATCTTCGTCTCTATTGAGATACAATTGATTCTCGATTAAATTATTTTTATTTCTTAATTGTCGGGAAAATTATTATAACTTTGGGTAAAATTGATAAAATGGCAACAATGTGTATAGAACTGTCATTCAGTACTTGTTAACTATGACAAATTAAAACGCTTAGAATGTTCCGTTTCCGTTAGAACTTCCGAATAAAAAGTATACATTTACACTCTTCTGTAAAATATTTGAGACAACCCATAGTTTACTTTCCGAGATTTGCGCCCAGAAACATACGAAACCTATTTTTTTATATATAGTATAGATATTTTATAAATAAGAAACAGAATTTTCACAATAAACTAGGGCAGTGACATGTTTCGCCTTGCTAAAGTTTTAACAAACGTCATTTAGTACAGCCGTACCAATAAAAACCTATGAAAAATATTTAAAAAATTATGTTTTGCGGATACTTAATGAATTATACATATATTAATCTTATGAACGAATTATTCATCAAAACTAATAAACGCTTAAAGAACTATGAACAACACGTAATAAAATAAGCGCATATGGACAAAAGAAAGTAATTATACCTTATCATTTAATATTTAATATCGGTGCTATGAATTACCCATCGACGTCATGGCGATTCGGTTACTTTAAATATAGAACGTCCTTAACCTATTCATTTAAAGTTTACACAATTGTTACAGAAATACATTTGATGACGTCTTAATATTCATGACGTATTTTATTTTAAATAGTTTTGAAATAGACATTAATGTAATACACAAAAAGAACTTGTGTGGTTTATACACGAAAAAACAATTATTATGTGCGTCACAAGTAAATTTAAAAATGTATCTTTCATACCCTAGTTAGGTAGCTAACAACATCTTAGAACTTTTAAAATCAAATCAGTGTATGGTATTTACTCAACAGACATTACAAACAGCATAATTTTTTAAGGCATCTGTTGAGTACAGTTAAAATATTATAAAATAAAATAATAATACACATTTAGTCATTTGTATCTACACCACTTTATTTGGTAACACCAACCGGTTTCGCTCCCGCCGGAGCGTCAGGGTGAGAGAGTAAACTAAATACAAAATTAAAGAACAAAATATGAAGAAAGAAATAAAAAATGGAAGGGAGATAGATGGGTAGAAGAAATTGTGCGCGAGGACGAACAGAATGTTAGAACGGTGAGTCATGCTCATGAGGGGACGATGGGAAAGATTTGTTTGATTATTTATTAAGGGTAGATTATTGTTAAAGGTTTTCTTAATTTCTTAGGCTTCCAAATCATCTAATCATGATGTTTCTCATGGAAAGTAATTTTAAATATTCCCATAAAAATAGAAAATATAAGAATTTAACTCCCCTGTCCGCCACTAAAATCTGAAATATTTTTTTTTTACATAATTTTCCCCTAATGAGCATGACGCACCGTTCTAACTTTATATGCGTCCTCGCACACACTTTCACATACCCTTCTTTCTCCCCTCCATTTTATATTTCTTTCTTCATATGTTGTTCTCTGATTTTATATTTAGTTTATTCTCTCACCCTGGCGAAGCTCTGGTGGGAGAGAAACCGTTTTGTGTTATCAAATAAAGTGGTTTTGATACAAATTACTAAAAGTGTATTATTATTTTATTCAATGATGTCACACCACAAATTAAGTGCTTTATACGAAAGTTTTAAAATATTATATTATTATATATTATATAATACAACATAACACCAGGAACGCATGAGAGATGCTTTCCAAAGTCAAGAGTATTTGTTTTCTGAACTTTCATTAATGCGGTCTGCTAAATGCGGTCTCCTCGAAGACGTCGGTCTCCGAGGAGACCGCATCCAGCAGACTAATTGCTCTTCCCACATTGGTGTCAACAGAGGCAGATTAGCTCTGGCGGCCGGTAGGTAAAACAATCTGTGCTGTCGCTGTTGGAGATACCTATCAGAGACAAAAATTTGAAAATCCTCCAGCACGGCATAGTTCTCGAAATCTGATCTCTCTGATTAAACTAAAGAAATAGGTTATGAGATGTCCATCTCTTCGAAGCTGCAGAATTCCTTTTACATACAAAAATGAGTAATCTCCGGTCCATTGTAGGCACGAAACTTCGAGACAGAATGCGATATTCTGAAATAAGGAAGATCTGCAATGTCGAAGATGTTGTTCTATGGAGAAGAACGAGAAGACGTAACTGGAAAGATCTTGTGGAGCAAGAGCTCCTAAAATGATAAGTAAAGCGGCAATTTAACTACCAACAGGCCATCTACCTCCAGGAAAACCATCTAAAAGATGACGAGACAGCTGGACATCTACATCCCAAGAACGGGCTTCGAGATATAATAAGACATAGTCTTAAATAAAACATTATAAGAAGAAGATAAAAAGATTTCAAAATATAAAACTAATATTTATTTACTCGTTACGTTGATTGCCGCTATTTTCGCCCGGGACACTTTTTGTAATATATTATATATATGTGTTTTAATAATGTTGTTCATGCATAAACAAAAAACTAATAACAGATCAGATCCAATACAGAGTTCTTCAAGTTTCGATCAAATAACGGATATAAGCAATCATGTTAGCAAATCGAAATACTCTGATTACTAAGGGAAAACAAGATTGCTAGTTTGACTGAATCAGTGATTCAATCATTTCATCTGAAATTTGGATTTCCATTAGAACCTTTAAACTACTATTTTTGTGCTTAATATTGTAATGAAAATCTGATCAATTAAGCATTGTTTATAAAAAAATATTTTTTCTTGTCTTATTTGACATAGTAATGACATTTTTCACTGTTTAAGGACAACAAAAGATTTCCTTATATGTGAAATTATCAGAGTTCATAAAATCAAAAGATATTTGAATAAAGTATTTATCCTTAGCTTAGCTTAATTGTAACAATTACAGAAGAAAATATAAAAATATATATCAACAGCTTAAAACATTCTGTGTAATTATTTTATTTTCACCGTATTGCGTATTTAATCTTCTTCTTCTTCTTCACTTTTGGTAGACTCAGGAGTCTGTTATTTCAGGCGGGTCCTCTTGAGACGCTGAACTCCAGCTTTTTCTCCACCGTTACGGGGGTCTTCCTTGTCGGCGTTGTCTGTTTGGAGTTCCATGGAGAGCTATGTGTGGTATCCTATTTGAGCTCATTCTTTCTATATGTTGATGCTAGTATCGCCGTCTTTGACGTCTCCATCTGACCACATCTTCGACCTCGCAGATTTCTCGGATTGCTGTATTCCTAACTCGATCACGTAGGGTTTTGCCAGCTATAGCGCGGAGTGTTTTCATCTTGGTTGTCCTGAGCATGCTCTTTGTCTTCAAATCAAATCAAATCAAATCAGTTTTTTTTCTCAAAAGACATTACAAACATTTTTTATAGTTTAAGGCATCTATTGAGAACAGGTAAAACATAATAAGTATATAATACCAGGAACGCATGAGACATGGTTCGACATTAGGAATACAAGATACTCTCCAAAGTCAAGAGTATTTGTCTTCTGAACGTACTTTCACGAATATGAAAGACATCGATCTCCGAAGCGATCATGTTCAGCAGTTTGATTGCTCTCCCCACCGGCATCACCAGAGGCAGGTTGGTTCTGCATGTTGGGAGATAAAACAGTCTGTGCTGACGCTGTCAAAGATAACCATCCGGAACATAAAGATGGATAGCCTCCAAGATGACGGAATTCTCAAAGAAATCCTGATAAGTCTGAAGAAATAGGTAAGTGTGCACCCATCCCTTCTTATCTGTAAACTATTGGTCCCCATCATGCCCAAGAGGAATGCAGTGGGATAAAGCCACGGATAGCTACCAAACTCCCTCATGTAGAGATATCTCAGAATTTTTTTCTGAACCCTCTCTAACATGAGCGAGTATCTCGCCTCGTGGGGACTCCATATCACCGAACCACACTCGAGCCGGCTCTGGACCAATGAGTTATACAAAATTCGCAAAACATAGGGATTCTTGAAAACTCTACCAGTTCGGAGAATAAATCCCAACATTTTCAGTGCAACTCCACATATTTTTTCGATGTGAGCATGGAAAGTCAGCCTACTTTCATAAACGATACCAAGATCCTTTATCGTTGAAACACGCTTAAGTTGCTGGTTATCCATTGTGTATCTGTAATAAACAGTACGCAATGCTCTCTTAAAAGATAAAATTACGCATTTAGAGATTTTGAAATAAATTTGATTGGTTTTACTCCAGCGGACGATATTATTTATATCTGACTGGAGATGGAGGCAATCCTCGTGGCTTTTTATCTCAAGGAATTATTTAAAATCATCTGCAAATAAAAGAAATCGCGAAAATTTTATAGCCCTCGCGATATCATTAATGAAGATGGTGAAGAGGAGTGGACCAAGGTTTGAGCCCTGTGGCACTCTGGAATATACGGGAAAAAGTGCAGATTGAAATATACCGTATTAGGCAAACTGTTTCCTCTCCCTCAGGTAGCTAATAAAAAATATAACCAACTTAGAAGAGAAACCAATTTCCGACAGCTTTCGCAGAAGTACATCATGGTTGACGGTATCAAAGACAGTCTTGACAATGTCTGCCCTCGATTCAATGCCATTTGTGAGGATTGGTCGCACACAGGTCTTATAAATCATGTCCTTGTTTCTCCATATGACATCTTTCAGGCAGCCTGCAACCGCTGCAGCCTTACCTACCTGTGACCTTACTTCTTTGGGGAGGTCATTAGAACTGATTACTTCGCTTCCGAGATATCTGAATTGCGTTTTTAATAATGATGAAAATATAAATTATTGAGATGTTTGATTAAATTTAACGATAATTTAGATAACACAGTATTTAGAAATGACGTGATTGGCCTTGTAAGGGAAATGTCATATTTAATATAGCCGTAGAAAAGCAAAATATATTTCTGTACATAATACAAAATATTTTATAGAAAACGAGTTTTCATTATTAATAGATATAATATGAAGATACTTATTATGTAGATAAAAACATCTAAAATAATGAATGCGCGAATATTCTGATGTTACGAGTGTTTCAAAAATTTTAATAATTCTAATATGATTGAATATATTTTCTGAATCAACAATCTAGGGTAACTTCTAAGCTTGAATTTCAGGTACGCCAAGAGCGTCTGCCGTTTGAGCGATTTGAAAATGGAACGGTGGGGGTTGTTTCAGGTTCCACCGACCAATCCACGCCAGTTCGCCCCGACGCTCCGTTGAGGTTTGACGCGTCGCTCGCCGGTCTTGGTAGGCGTGCCGACGGTACTTACCCTCTGGCATGTACTCACTCGCGAAGTAAGTGCTCACACGAAAGCTTTCAGACAATCATTGTATTAGATGACGTGTAATATGTCGTAATGGACACTTGTTCGAGGTGTTTGCGTTTTTGACGTGTTTTCGCTCTTTCGATATTGGTTCGATAAACAAAAAGTGTTTGCATGTCTTCTGTTTTTGTTTGTGTAAGGAATAAATTATTTTACCTCCCACTTGAATGGCAGCTTCAAGAAATATAACTATCGTTATAAAGGTATTATTGAGCCTTCACGGTTCGTGTTTAACTTACTTAATCTCTTATTCGTGCTCTTGGGTTTTGCTTTAATTTATTTTATATTTTTTTCACTCTTCACCAATTTAATACATTCTTTCGACTACTTTTTCAAAGGTTTATGCTTTTGAAATTGTATTTAATAGCTTATATTTTTTTTTCTAATTAAATGTTTATTTTTTATTATGATTGTATATTATTAATTATTATATTAGTTATTGAGATTTTTTCATATGTATTTAAACATTGTACTTATTCCTTATTTACGAATTCTTAAAAGTTTCCCTGGTTTATTAATTGTGTTATACTGTTAGCACAAAGACTTCACTAAATTTATTTATGTAAATTTAATATATCTGATTTATTTAAGATATTGGAAAATTTTTAACGGCATTAAAATTGTGCTTAATTTACTTTAACTAATAAAATCCATAAGAAAGATAAGAATCCTGTTAAATCATCGATTATATGCATAAAAATAAGTAAAAACGTACATAAAAAAACATCCATCGCATTTTAATGCATCGAAAAGACAATTTAGAAGTAATTTTGTAAAACTCTACGACATTAACATCTGGGATTACTAACAGTATGAAATAAATCAGAAAACATCTGTTTTGCGGAAGTTTTATTTTATTTTGTGTAAATTATTATTTCACCCTGCTTACATCAATTTTTAACTAACGCATGTCAAAACTTGTAATTCCATAAAAAAAATTAAAAATTATTTCATATTTATATATGTTGAGGAACAAACGGCGATTGTCCTACTTATATAAAACACAGAAACAATAAAATAAGGACAATTACATACACCACAAATATCAATGATAGATAGAATTAAAAGTATAGACTAATAAATAATTGAATATAAAATAATATGAAGTTCTACATTGTTTATCAAGAAACAATAAAGAAATAATGTAACTAATCAATTTGTACAACATAAATATGGGACACACTTTCAATGTGAATAAATATTTGCATTTGTATAGGAAAAGTAATAAAATATACGTGTAAGTTTCATTTATACAAAAATGCGAAGTTTAAATGTTTTTCAAATCAAAGCTTTTCATCCCACAAGAATGGTCGAACAGAACAAATTTTTAATTTCAAATTCAGGCAGGCAAAATTGGTAATTCGCTACACTGAAAAATATCGCGGAAATGCGATATTAAACCGAGTTAATCCGCCATTTCCATAAAAAAACATTCGAGCACAATAACACCCTTATGGGTTTTGCACTAGAAATACTTTGAATTAATAAAACTTCCAAGTTGATATATGAGAAAATTTATCTATGGGGCAATCTTTTTTTATGTTCGACTGCACGCACATAAACAACATACTTGACAACATGCAAGGTCAATTCGGGCCATTACGCTAACTCACGCAATGTCGTAGAAAGGGTAAACAGTGCTTACGGCATTTTATTAGCATTATTATAACGTTAAGTGTAATAATAAAATATCACAAAAGTGAGATCCCCTAGATAGAGAACGTTGAGCCCACATTAAAATATTGTTAAAAATACAAACATTCTAACCAAAACAGGACTTAATTTTGAAGCTGAAAATAATTATTAAAAATATAATACTATTGTTTTTTACAGGAAAATACAGAAAAATCATTTATTTTTACAACAAATTAATCATTTATATCTTCTTCTCTGGTTTCAATCCTGGGATTGGTTTGCAGTAATTTCCTCTATTCTTCTCTTCCATTCTTCCCTGTCTTGTGCGGCTCTTTTGAAATCTGCATATTTCGGACAAGGTCCTGAGCAGGTGCCTTCCTCCTTCGATTTCCTGAAGAACCTCCTCATTCGTGATGTGGTCTCTCCAGGAAATTCCTAATAGTCTTCTAGGACCACATCTCAAAAGCCTCAAGTCTCCGCTTATCCCTTTGGGATAGGCACCGTGTCTCGCAGCCGTACATCAAGACACTCCATACATAGATCTTGATGAGGAGTATTCTCAGTTTTAGGTCTATATTATTTGACTCTATTATTTTCGACCTTTTATTAAATGCAAGCCTAGCCTGATGTATATGGCTGTCAAATAATTTACTAATGTGTTATGTGTTAAATGATTTACTAGTAAATCATTTAATTTGAAAACTTGATGCGATGTGTTATAAATAGCTTAAAAGTTAAATCATTTTTAGCTATTTTGTTAAAAAAATATATAATTCAGATTATGTAACCCTGATAAACATAATGTGGCTATAAAAAGTTTTTTTTTTAAAACATAGCAAATAATAACAATAATTACAAACATGGTAAAATGTATCAGAAAACAAAATATATATTTTTTGCTTACATTTGCATAACTAACAAAAATACGAACGATCACGCCGTTTCTCCAAAGGGATAGTCATAGATAATATACCACCACATTGTTCTTTCCTGACATAATTCTTGCGCCTCTTCTACATTCACACATCGTGAGATGCACACTTGTCGATTTGTCCTACTTCGAACATGGCCGCCTTTCAGTAAAAGATTATTTGATCATGCCATATCTTTCTTGGCCTTCCTCGACCTATTTTTCCACTCACACTACTTGCATACATCTTTTCAACCATTTTTCCCTTATCCATTCGTTTCATTTGTCCAAACCATTTTAGAGACCTTTTTTAATTTTATTTAGGACGCATTCATCCGCCCTACATTCCTCTCTTACTTCATCATAGGATATTCTATCATACATCATTTTTCCGCACATTATTTTTAGTTACCTCATTTCTACGGCATTTATCCTACTTTCATCCTTCTTTTGCCAACTCCAAGATTTACTTCCATACATTAGGGTCGGGACTAGAACTGCATTGTGCACTGCCATCTTTCTATTTGAGGTGACTTTGAGTGCACCATTTATTTTGTTTGCAGCTCCATCCCTTCTTTCGATTAAACATATATAAAGCAAAGATATATTTGCTTTATATATGCTTTTTTGGAAAACCAACAGGTTAATTCGACAAATTTTATTGATATAGACTTAAATAAGTAAAATAAAAATAAATAAAAATTCAATAACTTTGGCAAATACATGACAATTTCCTTTATTCGGTCAAATGTTTACTTCTGTACACATTATTTAACAAAGTACTCGTACTATTTACTATTTTAACGTAGTAATGTTTATTATTATATTTTAATCAAATTATTTTTGTTTATTAATTAATCTAACATCCAAGTATGCGAATAATAATTCATTGTAATTTACAAGACCATTGCATGCTTCTTTAATATACGCAATAAAAAACATGAATAGTTTTTGATAAACTAAAGGCGTAAATACTGTGGAATCCCATAGTGAGAACCCATTTTTTTTTTTTTAAATATAACCCCACTTGTTTTCACTTCTCAATTAATCTTAATTGACATGTTTAGAATGTTTATACATTAATGTGTTAATGTTGTTTTCCAGTTGTTAAAGGAAATATACATTCGAAATAACGTTAATAATTAAATCGAACTTGGAAAAAACTATGATCATACATATTTTTTCAATTTTCGTAGTTAAATTTACCCTTTCTTCAAATGTACACAGCTCTTGAAGGGCCTTTGCTTTTTTGTTACCTTTATTACTTAAACAAGATAAGTGAACTCTGTTATTTATCACACCTATGGAAATTTCCTTCTGTTATGAAAAATGACAATTCATTTTTCTGGAAACGCTCATTTACTTCGTCTTCTAGATATTAATCTGCAAGCTATTAAGGTCTGCAGCGTCTTTTAATTTGGAGTACATATCTAGTTATTCATTTTATTCACCAGTGAGCACCAAATTATCTGCATATCCTAGGACTAACACAAATCCGCAGTTCCATATGTCGAGATCTTCTAACGACTTTTCGAAAGCAATATTAAAAAGCTTAAGGGATATAAGATCACCTAATTTCTTCTTTATTTGCCATCGTTTTGTGTTGTGGATTTATATTTGAATAACTTTTTGGAAACATTGTATTTTCACAACACTTTTTTGCACTTTTCACAAACATGTTTCGGGACAAAAAAATTATTTCTTCAGTGTTTGAACATTCATTTGACAGTTAAATGATATTAAGTTATAATTTATGTACTGATTGACGAGTAAAAAAGTGGAGGGGGGGAAATTTTAATTTAGCGGTTGGGTAAATTGTTATTTAGCTGGAATTATGAGACAGGGTAATAAATTAATTATGGGACTAGAAGTTAAATTTAGTTGATTGTTTATTATAAACAATCAACGATTGTTTATAATATCTTCGATGTTTTAAAATGCCATTTTAATTTTGAAACATGTGACAAGGGTAATAAATCAATTAAGGGACATGAAGTTAAATTTAGTTGATTGCTTACAATATTTTCGATGTTTTAAATTGCCTCTTTAATTTTGAAACATGTTTGTGAAAAGTGCAAAAAAGTGTTGAGAAAATACAGTGTTTCCAAAAAGTTATTCAAAAGATTACCTTACCTTATAAGTCATTTCCTTCGGACTCTAGGGGCAGCATTTGACCCTGAAAAACTTTTTTGACTAGCTCATCCGGGATTAAAAGTATATTCTTACACGTTTAATAGTTTATAATCTAATTTTTTTATCTATTAACCTCAATTTAGTTTGATTTTTTAACTACCTACCTGTTTCGCTCCCATCAAACCAGTGTCAAGGAAGCAATGATAAGAGTTAGAAATACAATAAACTGATGCATAAAACCAATTATATGCGTATTTTTGATCATTTAAAATTGCCATCGATTATTATGGGAAAGTAGTGCAGTGCCTTCGAAATGTGGTGTTGGCGTCGCATGCTGAGGATGCCGTGGACTGTAAAATAGGACGAACTACTCAGTCCTCAATGATCTCAAAATAGCAGGAAGATTTTATGTAATGCAGTTGGCGAGTGTTGAGTTTCTTTGGTCATATCTCCAGCGCGGTGATGTGACCAGATTAAGAAGGTAACCGGCGGTGCGGGTTGCGACGAACAGAGAGGATTAAGGTGTTTTTATTCCATAGATCATGACCCTCAGTAGGGGAGGACGGGTAGGAGTGAACCACTTTTTTTTAAAGCCGTTGTTCTGGGGAAATGAAACGAGATAAACCAGCAGAGTAAGCTCCCTATGTTAGCTACGTTTATTGTTTATGTGATGGTAATAAAACAAATTCGATAATATGTTTAAGTTCTTTATTATTTGAGTAAATACAGCAAGACACCTACTGGCTCACTCCTACCCGTGTACGGGGAGGATTGAACCAAGTAGTGGCTTGAGTTGAACCATTTACATGATGGTGGTATTATTAAAACAAAACCAGCTAAAAGTATAACAATATTAAGCCTAAATATTTATTTCACTCAAGGTAATATAAAAATAATGTAATCAAAGTAAAAATGAAGAGAAATAAGTATTAAAATATTATAACAAATTAATGAAGGTAATAAAAAAAGGACAAAAAATCAACGAACGTTAATACAATCAAATTGAACCGGAAATTTGTAATGGCAGTGTTGTTTTTTTGTTGTGCCTGAATACCTTGGCTGGGGAAGTGTCAATCTAACATCATTTAGAGCTACCGTAGAAATATCAGGAATGTCTGGCATCATAAAAAATACCCTTTTTACGCAGAAAATTAATGGTAATCTCTTCTCTTACATTTTCAAAACTTAGTACCTTCCCAACATAGTATATATCAGACTTTTTGGCAATAGTAAGTTTAACTAAGACAAAACTCCCTTCACCAGGATCTCCATTGAAATCATTATGTAAATCGTCCTCTTGAATAATTAAATCTTCAAATTCACAATCTGAATCTGATGAATCCTGTAATACTAGTTCTTCTTCTGATTTATCTTCGCTGATCATCAAGTCTTGATGAATATTTCTAGGTTTTTTAGCCAGCTTTTCATTACATGACCTGTTCATAATTTCCTCCTTTTCAGGAGTATCCGTAGCAATCATTGATCGACCTTTTTTCCTTCCCTTTCTTATGTTACTCCTTTTTCTTGCCTTTGAAATTCTGAGGGCTAACAAATATACCAGATGATGACGGCTGATCGGCTATGATAACAATGTCGTTTTGTCCGACAGCTTGAGAAGACGAAATGATGTGATGAGTTGCGGAGGAGTTCGACTCATCTATATGCATAGCTCTGTCTGTAACAGTGCACAAGAAATCTACTTCTGTAAACTCTTTCCTGCCTTTATTAAATTCAGTGCATTTTTCATTTCAGTTTCGGTAGTCCTTGCATTTTCTGTTTTTCTTTTATGTATTCGGGACATTGTTGTTACCTGCACACAAAGGAGAAATTATATAATAAATATTTTAGATTAAAGTGACTGCGGGGTAGGAATGAACCATGGTTCAATCCTCCCCAATCGAAGTTGGTTCAGTCCTCCCCAAGCACCCAAATCAGTTAAATAATTTCCAAAAAAATATATATGTGTAATATGCACCACAAACACACAGTTCTAGGTACTATATAATTTAGTACTTACTTTTGAGTCACTTTCCGTTGTTTAGAACTAAACGGCTAGGTGTCAACCCCTTCATAAAAAGTTCGTAAATTTTACTTTAGCGTCGAAAAGGGCGAGTGATACTGTCAGCACGTGAACCCGTGACGAGATTCAGGCGGCAAGTGGATGTGCTGGACGAGCACGAGTATGCGACACGTTGGTCAAGTTTGAACATGTTTCGAATCGTGTTTCACAGTAATATGGTAAATGGTTCACTCCTCCCCGTGGCTCACTTCTACCCGTGCTCCCCTATTGAGTAAACAAATAAAAAAGGAAAATAAAATTGCCATATCACAATTTTTGTGTTTCATACGAAAGGTTAAAAAATATTAATCTGGATATCATGAAAACTAACTAACTAACCAAAACGCCGTCTCCCTGAAAGGGTAGGCAGAAAGAATGGACTGCTACACTTTAACTGATGCAGCACTCTATCCTTCTCTTTTCGTCCCGCGAGAGACGCGATGTGATGTAAATTATGTCTATATTATGACAATGGTTTGGACCATACAACGAGTGTTCAGGTTTAAATTTTTAAAGTACGACGGAAATATAAATGTATGAAAATTTGAATACCTAAAAAAATATCCGCCTCCACAGTTCCTCCCGCACTTAAACCAAATTCGTTTTTTTTGCGACTGCGAGTTAGCATTTGTATTGAAAATTTAAAGTACCTTCATACGGATATCCATACTACAGAGAAATGTGAAGATTTAATTTAGATCTATGTAATTTTTTTACTTCTTGCGTTTGAACGAAATCACACTTCAAAGATATAATATTTTTTATATTAAATTAAAATATATTATAAATTACAATTATCTAACATAACATTAAAATTTATTTAAATTAACTCTAACAAATATGTAGAGATGTAGATATACCGCAGAATATTTCGAGATGTGGGAATACCGCAAAATGCTCCGTATACCGTGGACCGATAGGGTCAGTAATGTAGTCGTACTACAGAGAGCCAAAGCCAATAGAGAGCTGTTGTCGAGTGTGAAAATAAGAAATATCTCAAATTTGGGTAATGTGCCAAAGGGAGAAAAATACCACCTCCTTCGACTGATATTAATGGGTAAAGTGGAGGGACGTCAGGGAGTTCGTAGAAGCCAGCTGTCTTGAGAGAGGAACATTAAAAAGTGGGATAGGAAATACAAGAGTTCAGAACCTGTTCCAAGTGGCGCAGGACAGATATGCCTTTGTTGCAGTGATCGCCAACGTTGGGGGGGGGGGGCTTACACGGCACCGAAAAAAGAAGAAGATAACAAATGTTCGTGAAAATATACAAGTATAATACGTTCATAAGATACTTTTATGTAATTAAATAAACATAAGTTATTTATTATTCCTTAAACAAAGGTGTAAAACTCCGTATTAAATTATTAGTAAAAAAAAGCGTCGTCTGTTTTCTAGAAGTTTTATTATATTTAATTAATGAATAACATTTTCTCAATAAGCACTAAAAGTCCATTGAAAAATACATTGGCCTCAATAAGCACTAAAAGTCGCGTTTAATGTCTAGAAAGACAAAGACCACAATATATAAAACGCTGATTAGACCAGTCCTAACATATGCCTCGGAGACTTGGACGCTCACTTAACGGAATGAAAACAAAATAAACTGATTCGAAAGGAAGATCTTCGGACCCATTAAGTATGGTCAGACGTGGAGAAGAAGATACAACACAGAACTCTACGATCTATACCAGGACGTCAGTGTGGTCAAGTTTATAAAGATTAACAAACTGCACTGGCTAGGGCATTTGCGCCGCATGGGAGATCTGGAACCCCCCAAAAGAGTGTTGTATGACAATCCAGCAGGGCGAAGAAGCATCGGTAGGCTGAGACTGCGATGTCTGGACGGTGCCGTGGCACATTGTCGGGTCCTGGAGCAGCAAGACTAGGAGGTGGCGGCCAGAGACAGGACGGGATGGAGACGTTTCTTGGAGGAGGCCAAGACACACCAAGGGTTGTATCGCCGGAGAAGAAGAAGAAGAATGCCTCCAACAAGCGAAACATGTCATTCACAAAAAAAACTTCTTTATTCTCCATAACTCTGTTTTACGGATTTATTGAACATTTCGTACATTGACAGAGAAGTTTCTGGCCAAAAATCGCAAACTTTTCTGTGCGTTTGTCGACTTACAAAAAGCATATGATTACGTTAATAGAAAAAAGTTGTGGATAATATTGTCTGAATATGGAATAAGTACAAAACTGATCACGGCCATTAAGTCGCTATACACGGAAAGCACTGCTAGTGTCAGAGTAAATTGAGATCTTACAGCCTGGTTTGATATCAATAAAGGTGTCAAACAAGGTTGCGTAATGTCCCCGTGGTTATTTAATCTGTATATGGACAATTGTATGAGAGAGAGCTGAAAGGGTTGGATGTAGGTGCCAAAATGAGCGGAGTGTCAGTAAGCTGTCTCTTGTATGCGGATGACGCTGTCCTACTTGCTGACAACGAGCATGAACTACAAGTCCTGGTGAATTGTATGTATGAGGTATGCATGCGAAATGATCTGATGATGAATGTTAATAAGTCCAAGGTAATGATTTTTGAAAAGGAAGAAACCATGACAGTCTGCAACATTAGCGTGAATGGTGAAAACTTGGAGCAAGTAGTTGAGTTTGTGTATTTAGGTAGTATGTTTACAAGAGATGGGAGAGTGGAGAGGGATATTGAAAGAAGGGTTGGGGCAGGCAACAAAGTGAATGGTGCACTTAAAGTTGTCATCGCAAACAAAAACCTATCCAAAAAGCTAGAATGGCAGTGCACAATGGTGTTCTTCTACCGACCCTTATGTATGGAAGCGAAGCATGGAACTGGCAAAGGAAGGATGAAAGTAGAATAAATGCAGTAGAAATGAGATCTCTTAGACGAATATGTGGATATTCCTTGTATGATAGAGTGTCGAATGAAAATATAAGAAGTGAATGCGGTGCGAATGATGGTGTCATGAACAAAATAATGAAAGGATCATTAAGATGGTTTGGACATATGGAAAGAATGAATGAAGAAAGAATGGTAAAAATTATATGTTAATGATGTAAATGGAACCAGAAATAGAGGAAGACCGAGGAAATCGTGGCACGATCAAATAAATCAAATATTGAATGTCGGCCATGTGAGGAGTCAGAGAAATCGACGCGCGTGCATGACACGATGTATGAATGTTGAGGAAGCGAGAGAAATATGTCAGGAAAGAAAGGTGTGGCAGTCCATTCTTTCTACCTACCCCTTCGGGGAGACGGCGTGATGGTTAGTTAGTTAGTTTTGAACATTTATTGGTTATTTTATTTTTAAACTTTTGTACGCATTACCAACTTTAATAAAAAATTAAAATTAAAAAAAAAAAAAAAAACAGGGTGCAGACAAAGAAGCCCTTCATCAGTGAAATAAATATTATAAATATAACTTACTAACTAACTAACCATCACGCCGTTTCCCCGATGGGGTAGGCAGAAATAATATTACAGCGCCCTTGAGATGAGTAATTCATAAATAATGGCGCTCTATAAATTATCCAATTTATTATTATTATCAATGGACTGCCACACTTTTTTGTCCTGACATATTTCTCTCGCTTCCTCATCATCCATACATCGGTTCATGCACGCGCGTCGATTTCTCTGACTACTCACATGGCCGACATTAAATATTTGATTTATTTGATCGTGCCATGTTTTTCGGTCTTCCTCTATTTCTAGTTCCATTTATATCATTTACATACGAGTATATGGTTCTTTTTTACTATCCATTCTTTCCATGTGTCCAAACCATTTTAATGTTTCATTCATTATTTGGTTCATAACACTTTCATTTGCACCGTATTCACTTCTTATTCGACACTCTATCATACACAGATTTTCCATACATCGTCTAAGAAATCTCATTTATATTGCATTTATTCTACTTTCATCCTTACTTTGCCAGTTCCATGCTTCGTTTTCATATATAATGGTTGTCTACGTCAACCCTTCTTTCAATATTCTTCTATACTCACCCTAATTTGTAAACATACTACCTAAATATAGAAACTCATAGATATACCTAGTGCAAATTGCTTATAATGAATGATAAACTATAATACATACAATGTAAAATAAAACATGATTTTCTTATAGATTACTTATTTGTGACAAAAATAAAAATAAATATTTGCCTCCATTGTTTCGCTCGCGCTTCCTCCTTCCCTCAGAGCCAGTAATAAGTAATTAATTTAGAAGCCTCTTTAAGAGTATTTGCTCGTTAAAAAATAGACTCAGTCCATTATTAAATAACTCCTAATAATATATTTTTGTACAATAAATACGAAACTCTTTTAGAGTGTTTCGTTGCCATCTTTATCGACACAAACTGCTCTATTTTTGTATTTTTTATTCAAGATTTCAAACGTTATTCATTTCATAAAAGCTTAGGTATAGTACATTTAAGTAGACTGTATGGATTGTTGGCAATCGTTTCTATTGAATATTACGATAACAATAACAGAGGTCTTCGAAAATCGCTGAATGCCGGTAGAGTCTTTTGAAAAGCGGGAAAATCGTAAGTTTTGAGCTCAAAAAAGGCGGGAATGTGAGGAATGTATTGAACAAGAAACCATTATCACCAACCATTCACTTGAAAGCAGTTTGCGGTGTGTTCGGCTTTGTGGTTATTCCTCGTTCAGTTTGGATTTAAACCGGAACAGAGAGTTTTCCAGAACTTGAAGCGCAATTCAACATTAATTGAGAGACTTTTTGCATTTGTAGTTTGGAGGTGACCTGTTTGACCATTAGTGCTATAGGCTAAAACGACAATAATTCACCTCAAATAATGATCGAAGTTTCTCGGATTTGATTAAAAATGATTGTTTCCATAATTTAATATTTGTATTTATTGCATTTCGAGTTCATAATTGAAAATTTAATTGCTATTTTCATTTAACCTTTCGATATGTTTCTAAGGAAAATAAACTTAAAAAAAGGAATGTTTCCCCTTCATCACTGGGAAAATGGTATATCAGTTTATATCGTTCTTCTGATTATTAAGTGTAACACTTTCGAAACATCTCGAGAAAAACAATATTCGGATAAACATTGTTTTCATTCGTAAAAACAACAGTTTAAAATTCTGATATTAGAAAGGAATGTAAAGCGGAAGAAAAAATAATAACCAAAATTATGAAATGATCCTGCGTTGGTTTGGTCATATTAAATTCATGGATGAAGAAAAAATGGTTAAGAAAGTTTACTACATCGATGTGAATGGAGTAAGGAGTCTAGGAAAAACCTACGAAAACATGGCATGAGCAAATATATAATATTTTAAAAGGTTGGCATGAGCAAATATATAATATTTTAAATCGATGGATTTATGACTCGCTGTATGAATGTGGAGGGAGCT